>VWZW01000978.1:1059350-1294157 GCA_013397115.1 Edolisoma coerulescens | reverse complement strand
AGCGGGGCTGGGCGGCAGTGGCCCCGCGTTGGTGCTGACGGTGCCCTTCCTCTTCTAGGTACTAGTGAATATCGGCAGCAACTTCGACTCGGAGCGGAGCACTTTCATCGCGCCCAGGAAAGGGATTTACAGTTTCAATTTTCACGTGGTGAAAGTGTACAACAGGCAAACCATCCAGGTCAGCCCTGAGCGCCGTCGCCTGGCTCCGCGGGCACCGCGGGAGGGAGCGGACGGGTTGGCAGCCCGGCGGGGACGGGGCCGTGCGGGCGGCGGGGCGGGACGTGGCCCTGAGCAGCCGCGGGAGCGCAGAGCTGCGGCGATTCTCCGCTCGAGGGGACGGTGCCCAAGGGGCCGCGGAGCCCCACCAGGCCTCCGTTCGGCCCCTGTCCGTATGAACCGTCCCGGGGTGGGAGGTGGCCGGCCGCCTGCCACCCCCTCCCAGCTTGTCCGGGCACTCAGACTGCCCAGTGCCGCGGAGCGCTGGCCGGAACGTCCCTGCACAGAGTCCGCAGGAACCGCGGCCCCTGGCGGGCTTCTCGCCCACTCTCCTGTGGCAGGAGGTTTCATAGGGATTTGGGGTTCAGGGAGGCATGTAGCATGGAAACGATCATGAATCTGTGCATGTCTCTGCAGCTGCCCTATACGTACCTGCCTTTTCTATGGGGTTCAATGCATATGCTCCTCTAGGTAGGGTTAATAAATTACCGGCCTGAAGCCAGGTAACATAACGAAGACAGGAAATCTGACTGTATAAAGATGCACTTTGCAACGGTGAATGGACAGCTGTGTTGCCCCATTCTGGTGCAAGTGGTTTAACACCTTTGGATTGGGCAGGTAGTGTATTATTAATGTGGGGTACGCAGTCCCGGGATCATTAACGCGAGCTTAGCAGAGCTTATTGACTGTGTTGTGGCATATTGTCTTTGCTGCCTAACAAAGGAAAACTATCCCTTGAATACACTTCAAAGGCCCTGACTCCGGCGGCTGTGGCTCTGCTCCTCGCTGTCTCTGAGGTTTCGCATAAAGCCATCTTTCAATAAGTACAAGCAGACCTCTTTTCACAGCCTGAAAACACAGGCACCCTATTGAAATTCTCCAAAATAGGATCAATGTTCTGCTTTATATGCACCGGGTGTTTTGATGTGGTTGTCAGTCTAAAACAGTGGTGAAAGACTTCTTCCTTTGGAGTACATACCTTAGCTGGCTTTAGATTGGTATTTCTTTTTTATGGGGCTGGAGTTTCAGCTGTCAAAAGAGGCCTTTTCTTAACTAAGCGTTTTGCCTGCTAGGCGAGCCCCAGCGGTGTCATTGTCTGACTTTAATTGACAGAGGGCTTTGTTTTATCTTGCTCTTTAGGTGAGTTTGATGCTAAATGGGTGGCCAGTGATTTCTGCCTTTGCAGGGGACCAAGATGTGACCCGAGAAGCTGCTAGCAATGGAGTCCTGATTCAGATGGAGAAAGGAGACAGAGCTTATCTAAAACTGGAGAGAGGAAACTTGATGGGAGGCTGGAAGTATTCAACATTCTCTGGATTTCTAGTGTTCCCGCTTTAAATCACTTCTCATCCAAGAAAAGGGAGAGATCTCTTACAAATTCCCAAGTCAGAGCTGGGTTTGAAGAGTCATGGACAGCAGACTTTTTACATTCAAATATTAAAGAAGCTTAATCCTGCTTAGGTTTGTGTACATCTGCTTTGAAGAATTACTACTTATTTTTGTTGTGTTGCAGCCAACAGGCGGGAGACACTATAATTGATCAAACCCCCATTTATATTCTTCTCTCTCCTCCCACAAAATTAGTTCCCATCTCTGTGTCATTGGTGTAATCTGCCATTGTTCCCCCATGGCTTCTGCCTCACACAAGTAGACTTTAGATATTTTCATTGTCCTTTACAGCATATTTTGTAGTTTTGTTTTTAAAACATGTTAATCTTGACTCTTTCTCTGAGTTTAACTTTTAAAAAAAGAAAAAAAGCAAAGTATTTTTTGAATACATGGATGCCATGATGGAAGGGAAAATGCAATTCTTGCTGTGTACTGGCTGGCAAAAGGAAAAATTTCTACATGAAGAACTATCCACAGCCAAGGCTGACTAGGGTATTTCAATATTTCTATGTAATTCTGAGTGATTGTGAAATTTAAGGCTGCTAAATGTTTTGATGCTTGTTTTGCTCTTGTACAACGTGGCCCAACTAAATGCCAGGAAGTATATTGAACTTTTACTATTACTCTGTAATATATGTGTGAATATCTAAAATTAATTTTTGCTTTAATTCAATAAAGTTTAAATGGGACTTTTATTTTTCTTAACCAGAAATAAGGTTTCTCAATGCAGGCAGGCGGGGGGAGGAGGCTCGGCGGGGTCCCAGGGCTGCTGCAGTGGGACCGGCTCAGGGCTGCAGCCCCCTGGCCCCTCCTGCCCGCAGCTCCCCCGCACGGCTCCCACAAGCCCCGCGGGCGGTGCCGGCAGCCCGAGAGGACCCGTCGATGGGAGGAAGTTTCACGCCGTCTCTGATATCCACTTATTTATAGCATTTATCTGTATTATATTCTCTAAACCAGATCTCATTTTATACGGCCGCCTAAAACCACCTGACCATGTGCACTCGATGCTGGTACTATTGATTCGCTGGTATTATTTGTTTACCGTCTTTTGAAGATATAAATGCTATAATTTTGCAGTACTCAAAGAGATTACTACTTTTATTAAAAGGTGCGTACCGAGGATTTGATTGTATCTAAACTTTAATGTGAAATAAATCCGTGAAACGAGCCCCGGGCTGTGTGCGTGGTGCGGCGGCGGCCGGCGCGGGGCTGCCCCGGCTGCGGCACCAACGGAGCAGCGGGAATCCCCGGCTCCCGGGCAGGAATTTAATTAGCTCCAAGAAGGGGGGGATTAATACGAGCACAATAAGCAACGCTTCTCGCTTTATTCACAGGTTCTGCCCTGGAAACAGACCGGCGGGGCGGGCGGGGACGCGCTCTGAGAGGGGCGGCGGCGGGGCAGCGGGGTCGGCCGGAGCCGGGGATGGCCGCGGCCCGTGGACTCCAAGTGGAATACACCAGCCTGCTGTCAGCTCCTACTCCTCTCTCACCCTGTGGCGCAGGGGCCAAAACGCCTTCTGGCCCCGCGGTTGCCGCCTGGCCCAGGCCGTGCTTCGCGCCCCGCAGGAGCAGGGAAGGCGCGGGCCGGCCCTTCCCAAGCCCCGCCAGCAGCTCGCCGGGAGCCTCGGCAGCTGCGGCCGCTGGCCAGGAGCCGTGCGAGGGAACAACTGAGACCTATGAAGAAGGAATAATGACGGAAGGCAGCCGGGCTGTGTTCACCTGGAGTTACAAACTGCTCAAGACAACTCACACGTCGCATTCTCCGGCCGCACGCTCCTCTCTCAACGTGGGACGCATCATTACTGTCCCCTGAAGCCTCTCACACTGCGCCGCCTCCCTCCCGCCCGGCTACCAGCCCCGCGCCCCTTGGCGCCCTCCGCTCCCGAAGGGTACGGTCAGGGCGAGCGGCGCCGCCCTTGTCTCCCGTGACCGCGGGGAGTGGGCAGTGGGGGAGAAAGAGGGCGGGGGGAACAAAAAACCTGGGTTGCAAGGGAAAGCACGACGGCCCTGTGCCCTCCCCGCCTCATCGCGCCGGAGCCAGGCAGCAGCTACCGGCCGGGCCCGCCGCGGGGGATCCCGGCGATCGCCGCAGGTGCGGGGGCTGATGATGCTGATGCTTGTCTTTTGTTTTTTCCTTTTCCCTCCTCTCCCTTAACGCGAAACAAATAAACCCGCCACCTTCCGCTGAAAGTTTTCCCCTGGTTCTGAGCGTCTCATTAATATTGTGCAGCTGGAAATTACATTACTCTGATCGCAGCAAATCGCTGCTCTGCGGCTGTTACAAAATGCCGCTGTGGCTGCTTCAAACAACCTCGTCTGCTCCGCGCCCGCGCAGCGAGCCCCCCCACCCCGCTCAGCGATGCTCCCCTCAGCGAGCCCCGCACCTCGGGGCCGCCCGGAGGCCCCGGGATGGGGCGGGAGTCACGGGCTCCTGGCTGAGGAGGTAAAGCTGCCGCCGCACCGAAGCCCCCGCGGCGCTCAGCGCCTCTCCCGGCCGGGGAGCCCTTGCCGGTGTCCTGGGCGGGGAGCCTGGCCCGGGACCTCGCCCCGGCTCCCCGGAGGGGCGGGCGGGTCCCGCTGCCTCCCTGCCCCAGCTCGGCCCGGAGCTCCCCCGGCCTCGGTGCCCGGAAGCCCGGGCGGCGCGTCCGAGCGGCGGCGGGGCTGCTGCCCGGTGATTTACTTCAGCAGAAGCCTTGTGTTTAAAAACAGCCCCTTTCTGCCATCCCTGCGCCCCCGGGGGGCAGGGAGAGGAAGGCCGTGAAGGTGCTCCCCGATCGGGCCGGCGCTGCCCCGATGGGGCGGACAGGGCGCGGGGCATCCCCGGACCAGCTGGCCGCACCCACGCTTACAGCCATCGCCATCTCTACGCGTGGCCGGTGCTTTGGCCCCGTGTTTATGGTAGGGAAATGTCAAAAGAGCGCTTGGTTGCACCTGCTCGGAGCCCGTTCTCGTCCTGGAAGCCGCCCGCACCTGGGCGGGCGAGGCAAGGCCGCTTTCCTGCCTGGGCAACGCCGGGCCCCGGGAGCCGCAGGGCCGCCGGTGGGTCCTAGGAAGACAACGGGCTCCGAGGGGCTGACCAAGCCGAAGGAACTGGACCTGGGAGCCATTTTAAGCGGCGGAGCCGAACAGGCCCTGGGGTTGGTTGCGGGCACTGCTGTCCGGGCTGCGCGGAGCCGGAGACAGGAGAGGGACCGGCTTTGCCCGGCAGCCCCGCCACGGCCGGTGAGCAGCCACAAACGGCCCCGCCACCGAGGGGTCCCTCTTAGGGAGGCCGTGTCCCCTCAGGGCTCCGGCGGCCTCGTCCCCGGCCCCCGCGGCCGTGGCACTGCTGGGCTGCTCCGGGCACGGAGCCGCGCTGTCCCCAGAAATGAGCAGCCGCTGCTCTGTACCCTGCTTTAATGTGTTTTCAGTTGATGTATGTAATGTCTGATTGAATTTATTGCTGATTAGCGTTGAGCATGAGTTTACACAACAAGAAATTATGTTTCATTCAGTTCATTAGCATGTCTAGTGTTTGCTTTATGAGCGTATCACTAATGGTAATGACCAATGTTGATTGATTTCTAATGTGAATATAATTACACAATGTAGGGGAATTAAAGGGAAAATCCACATTTTTTAATTGTTGGGTTTTTAGGGACTGCGTGTGGGGGCGAAGGGGATGGAAAGGGAGAAACAAACCAACTCTCCTCTGCGCAAACGATGAGAAGGTACAGATTAATGACTCCAGCAGGAGACGGGGAGTTTGGTCCAACAGAAGAGCAAGTCAAATGCAGTTAACTCAGGGAATAGTTAATGCATACTCGACATTGCAAAACATAATTTCCCCTCGTCTGCCCCCCAGGTACATCTGGAAGCCCAATAAGTTCGTTTGGAAGCGGCCGCTCCCGAGGAGCCAGCGGAGGCAGGGCTTCGTGCACGGCCGGGCAGCCGGCTCCCTGCAGCCCCGCCGGCGGCTGCGCGGCTCCGAGGCAGCGCCGCTGCCGAGCGCGGAGAGCTGCGCCCTGCCCGGGGTCAGGGGGGCGGCTCGCCCCGCTCTGGCAGCGGCAGTGCCGCCCCCGGCAGCGAGCGCCCTGCCCGCATCCTTCCTGCGAGCTGGAGACGGAGACCGGAGGGTGCTGGAGAGCCCCGGCTGGAGCCGTGCGAAGGGCTGCAACAGGTACGGGGAGCGGAGCGGGCTGGCCACGGGGGGGATTTTAGAGGCGGGGGGGACTGTGAGAGTACTGTGAGGACTGGGCGTGAGGAAGCTGGAAGCAGCTCGTGCACTCCATCTGGTCTCTGTGTTCCTGAGGGTGACCTCTGAGAGTGTCCTTTCCACTTAAAGGGAAAGGTGGTGTAGGAGGGAAGAGATCAGTGTTTTGCTCGAGGCATCTCCAGTGGGATGTGCAGAGGGAGAGCAGGAAGGCTCAGGTTCTGAGGAAACCCCTGTAGTGCATAAATCCCAGGTGGGACACACACGCACTTGTAGAACTGTTTTTGTTTCACCCTCAGACAGGGTCAGCGGGTGAAGCGTGATGTGTGTTTTGCCAGCTAAGAGCTGCCAAAAGGCCTCTCTTTTTGCTTGCCCAAAAAGAAAAGAGGCCTTGTGGTTTTTTTGGAGATTGAAACAAGCTGTGTGCCTTGCATGGGAGGAGAGGGCTCGGACAAGGCTGGCAGTAATCAGCCGCTTTGTCTTGGGGCACTCGCTGAAAATCCAGTGTGGGCTGTAGGCGGTGATGCCTGCACTGGGTGCACTTCCCCCACCCTCCACTGGTACCTCCTGCCTTCCTACGACGTATTCCTAGGATACAGGGCCGTGGGGTTCCTCTACTCCGGTGGTCAAGAGCCAAAAGTAGTGCTGATCCCAGTGCAAGCAGCTGTGCACATCTGGGTGCAGAGCGTTCTGTCTCTCCCCCGTGACAACTTTGAGCCTTTTGTTGGACAAGAGAGGAAGATAAAGCCGTTGCCTTTCTGCAGCTTTATACAGCTGGGGAGATGTGGTAATGAGCCATGTCCCATTTCACCAGTAGCACTTAGGTTCTTACAGTATGGGATTCCTAAAATGAAACAGTTGTTCTGAACTCAGGACATATCTGGGATACTGAAAATCCCTGTTTGGGAAATTTTTCTTTAGGAGGGAATTGTGGAACTATTGGAGAATGGGTCTAACATTGCATGAGCGTGTAGATTTGAAAAGTATACCCAAGGGTCTCGTGCCTCTTGTGCCTGGATCACTAAAAAGAAGGGTTCAGACTTAGTAATGAGTCTTCATGCAGCATGCTGCTCCTAGCACTCTTGGTGTTGGTGACCTTCTAATTGACTTGAATTCTGCTAAGCTATCAAAAGAAAGAAGACCCAAAAAAGAGATTTTGAAAGAGTTTGAGCAAAATGAAGACAAAAGATGTGAATAATTGTCATTCACATTAGTAATTTATGTTGCATACAGTATGTTCGAAGAAGTGTCAGTGCTTCAACTGCAGTTACATTTCCAGGGTTTGTTTTTTTTTGTCTACACAACACTCGTTCAAGGACTAAAGGCTCACGGGAGGACTCCTGCTTTGTTTGCTGTTAATAGGCATCCAGCTTGTAGTGGAAATTCTCACTGCATTGTTGGACTTCATGCTAATAAATTTTAATGTGCTTTCAGTGTTTTGGGCTTCAGGGTCATTCAAGTCAGGGCCATCCTCCTTGAGCTGCTTCCATACTTGACAGTGTTTTCCAATTTTTGCAGTAGTAACAACCCTTTAAAAAACGTAACTATTTCAGTGTAAATTAACATAGTCCTGAACCTTTTCTGTTAGTAAACCTCCCATGCCACTAATTGCATGACAGCTGGTTTTGGTGTTGCTGTCAGCAAAGCAGGTCAATATTTCTTTCTGTTAGGAAATAAAAATGTTAAGACAAAAAAAAAGTTATGAACATGTCATGTTGCTCACTCTACAGTTCTTCCCATCAAAATTTCTTTTATAACTCTTCAGGATGTTGGTCACACTGCCTGATATTTTGACTTGATAAATACCATTTCCACTGAAAGAATGGAGAAGTATTTTGTTCTTTGCCATGCATGTGGTACTATTCCTCGTTTCATAGTTGTTAAAATCTGGTCCACAGGACTTGAGATTTCATGGGTCAGTTATCCTTCCTACTTGGATTCTCCCCAAATTTTTCAACATACATAGAGCCATGTTTTTAAATTATTGGAAGGCATGGATTCATAATTCCCTTTTGAATGTTTTTATAATTTCTTTACTTGGTTTTGTGTTTCCCAGCTGACAATAGAGCTGAATTTCCTTACAATTCTGTCTGTTGAGGTGTGGGGAAAGAGAAGCTTCTGATGTCTCTCTTTTTAATCTGGTTTTATTGTTCCTTTGCTGTCTTCTGAGTGATTAATCTCACTATTTTAGTCTTCGAAGAGCCTTTCCAAAGGCTCAATTGTTCACACAACCCAGAGGATTGCAGCCTCTAATTTTGAAATGCCTCCTTTGAAATGGCAGGACCAGCTCTGTCCGGAAGAGTGAGATCAGGCTCAGCAGTTATTATATCCACGACAGAAATTCCAATTCCTGTACCTGTGCACTTTGTCATGTGGCCAACCCCTCACAGTGCTGCACTGAGCAGAGACCTTCACTGGGTTTCCTGCAATATTCCCAGGTCCCTACTGTGGCTTGATTAAGCTAATTGAGAGCTCTGCTAGGAATTAACCACCATTAATATACGTAAACCCACCAGCTTTGCATTTAGCCTAGTGCCTACATGAAAAATTGCACAGCTCTGACCAAACTTGGAATTAATTTTTTTTTCCTGTATGGAACTAAGACATCACTGTCTTGAAGCACAGGTTTAACATAGCATTTTGACCTGTGAAAGTCATATTTATTTTCCTAATATACATAGTGGAAGGACTTTATTGACAAGAAAGGACTTTGAAACATTACTTTGAAATGCATTGAGAGAAAAATCAGCTTTTCTCTCTAGCAGGAAGAGGAGGATCTTTCTTTTTTAGAGTAGAGATGCCAGGGCTCAGTTTTGAAGATATGGTTTTAAATTCCAGTGGGTCGTTAAATGAGTTTTTTCTGCTGACATAAATTTGCATAGCTGTGTTGCAGTGCAGATTCTTGCAACTTATTCTGCCCGTGGGATATTATGGCAGAATTCAGGAAACTGCTGTTACAGAAATACATCCCAGCCCCATTTCCTGAGTTGTTGCGAGCAGTAGATACACTTGCATGAGACGAGGATTATTTGGGTGACCAGAACTTCTGAAGAAACACATTTGTATTTCTTCTTCTCAAATTTCATTTTAATTTTTTCATGGAGCCTTACATAACACAACTGAGTTCTTTTGGCCATGTTTTCAAGATCATATAAGTCTTCTGGATTAATATTAAATGTTGAGACATTTAATAGTTTCAGTGGTAAACACATGGTGTTTACCATCGAAAAGGATGCTGTTGCCCAAAAAATGTTGTCCAAACATGCCTAGGATAGGTTGGCTTTTGTTTGTTTGTTTTTTTAAATAATTGGAATGTCACAGGGTCAGAGTTGTCCAGTGTTATCTGGTGATTGTCATGTAAATTTCTATCAGTGTAGGGGTTTTAGGTGCATAACCCGTTTTAGCCCCACGACAAATTTTCCTATTTAAAATATTTTTATATTTTAAAGATGAAAAAAACCACATTATAAAGCATTGAAACTTAACATATCTTACTTAACATGATGTTATTATAAAATGTTCCTATTTTCTCTTGAAACTGTGGATGGTTTTAGGAAGAAACCACCTCTCCTCTGTTTACTAGCAGTCTTTCAGATGGTTCTGAAGATTTGAATACTTGTCCTGTGTGGGAAGGGAAATAACTGAACTGTTCTGGAGTTGTTTTAAGACAAAACAAGTGAAGTGCTCACAAAAACTGTGGAGAACACAATATCAAGGAAAAACACAATTTTTGTTTCTAACAGTTTTGTGTCTTTGTGGCTGAGATGGTCGTAGTGTAAGGTAGCCTTGGCTCCTGACACCAGGCAAACTGAAGCTGGGCCAGCCAGTCAGTACCCACAGGTTTGGTCATGACTGCTCTCTGCTCAGAACATGGAAACACAGCCAGATCCCTTTGGTTATGCTTCAGCAGCTGGGAGGATGAGGCCTGTATAATCAGAAATCAACTGCAGAATGGCAATTTTAGTTTGATGTTTTTAATGTTCCCTTACTGTATTGTGCTTTGAGCAAAGCTGAAGATGTTGCAGATACAACATTGCAGTGTTGTTTATAAATTGATATAACTGGGAGCTGGTCTGATCAGTGCTGTCAATGTCAGCATGTTCCAAAGAAGGCAGGACTGTTCATTCAGGCTGGCTTCACGTGTATTCTCTCAATTTGAAGCTGTGTGAATATATTTTATATTTTCCAAATGTATCTGTCGCATCCTACCTTAATGGTGACAGCACAGCACATCACATCACATCACACTGTGCTTGTGTCTCACTGTATCTACACTGGTGTCTAATGAATGCTTCTGCACAAAGGCTGTTGTACACTGTGCAGCTGAGTGAGTTCCTGTCTGACTCAGATGCTTTTCACTCAGCCCTTTACCGCCGCAGTTTATGGAAATTTCCCTCCTGTTACACTGTGGCCAGGTTGCACTAACCCCGAGTCTGTTCTCAGGGGCAGAGGAGGGTTGTGAGACACTCCTCTCTCCAGCTGCACAGCACGGGAACATTTCTGCAAGCTTGAAGCAAAGGGACTGTTACACCGTAGGGAGCACCAAGCGCTTCCGGGCAGGCAAGGTAAGCCCTGGCCACAGGTGACCAAGTGTAGCAAGAGTTTTAACCCTTGGCCACAGCAGTTTATGTCCACAACATCAGTAATGTGCTGTAGAAATACCGTCCTTTACATCTTGAGACGGTTTTTGTATGTTCCTTCTGTTGCAGTTGCTCATTTGCTGAGTTTCCTCTGTGAGTTGTGCAGCTTTTCAGTTTTAACTGGTTTAGTAATCTTTCTTCTCAAAAGGCCCAATACTTCAGCCTTGCCAATCAGGAGGAGAGCCTCTTGGCTGTGCTAACTCAGTTTGTGCCTGCCTTTTTGTGTATTGACTTCCTGTCATCTCTGAGATTAACTTAAAATAATTCTTGCCTTTAGTAGCCCTTTCCAGTTTTCTCCACTGCCTTTATAGCTTGTTCGTGCTGTGCTTTTCCTTTTCTAACTTAATTTTTTTTTTCTTGTTTAGAAGAACCCTGTTGATATACAGTATTAGGATCTCTGGTGGAAACCAGTAATACGTTAATTCTGGCTGAAGTATTGGCTCCCCGCATCTCTGACTGGTTCCTCAGGAAAGGATGGAGATAGATACTGATATCTCTAGTTACTCTGTTGAGAAGCCTACCGTTTTGCAGAGCACTTAAGAATGTGCTTGATGTTGAAAGTGTGTCCGTGGAGTTGAAAGCAACAAGGTGCTTCATGTTTAAGTTAAAGCACTTAAGCATAAGCTTGCCAGCTCTGTATGCCTTCAGCTAGGTAATAGAAGCACAAGAGTTGTTTTATATTTAAGCCAGCAGATAAAAGTGGCCTTTTGAAAAGTGGAACATTCCTTCAGAAGGAATCACAAGCAACAGCCAGCTACTTTCAAGGTGGATGGCAAAAGTGTGTTTGTGAAGAAGACAGATGTGGAGGCTTGTTCTGTGTTTACATATAAGCCCAAGTGAGCCACGTTTGTTTCTTTGACTAATAAGTTGCTTTTCTAAATATTATTGAACATACTACTACATTGTGAAGTGCTATAGCAAAAATGATGGAAAGAGTTGCTATAATTGCAAAGTTATGCAAGAGTTGAGGTTTGGTTTCTGTGACCGTTTTGCCAAGGAGGTGAATTGTGCCTGATGTGGTTTACTTTATTATCCATACTGGATAGGACAATGACTCTTCCCTCTCCCAGTTATGCATGGCAAAGGAGCCCAGGAGAATTATCCTATTGGTACCTCATTAAATAAGTGCCCATCCAGGCTCATGACTGAGCATGAAGTTTCTCATGGTTCAGAGTTAAATGTTACAAGGGAATAAAATTCTTCTCACTAAATGATAGTGAAAACACAGTAGGAGGTATTTTGTTCAGGGAATACAAGCTATTGTCCTACCCTTGTCCAGAAGGCTACATACATCAAGCAGAAGATGTCTTCCTTACATTCCAGCTAAATCAATGTTATTTCTTCCAGAATACTGCTGCTTCCGTTTCTAGAGATAAAAAAACATAGCTCACTGTCAGGAGATAATTCCTTCTCTTGGGCTTTCTGTCCTTGACCAGTAGAAGTTTTTATTTTTCTTAGACAAGGAAGCCTTTCTTTATCCCTGGAAGATTAAATTGTCTTGCTGGTAGATCTGCCTTACTGAAGAAATGGAGGAGGAAAAGCAGATAGGGAAGAAATAGAAAAGAAAATAATTTCAAGGTATCTTTATAGTCTCCTATTGTTAGGATGTCAATTACTACCATATATCACCTACACAGCAAACTTGTCATGGCTTGGGGTATCTTTTTTTTTTTTTTTCTCTCTCCACGTAGTAGAAAATGTATCAGTTATCCATACAAAATCTTTTTGGTTGCTGGACTCATCTTTAAAGTATAACTGTGATGCTCAGAGGGGTTTACTTTTTTAACATCCTATTCAGAAGGATGAATGTTAAAAGATCATAGGTTTTTAAAATCCGGTTGTGCATTCCATGGGAATAATTGAAGAAAAAGATGCCCTTTTCAGCTTTTTGAGTTGGCACAGCTCTTGTTTTAGGTGCTGGTGCCTCACACTTCAGAGTGGTCAAGAATGGTAAATTCAGCAGTGTATCTATAACTGTGGGCTCTGATTTAACTGTAACACTCCTTTTGATGAGTGCAGAGTGCTTTAGTTACTGTAAACATGGATTTTCCAAAATAGTGTTTAGGAGTAGAAAGAAGCTTTAAGGAACTGAGGGAACCCCAGATTGCTCCTGTAATGGACCAAAAGGGAGCCAGCCCCGCACACCCGGCGAGGGGCAGGGTGCTGTCCGTGATCCCTGCAGGGTGCTGTCCGTGATCCCTGCAGGGTGCTGTCCGTGATCCCTGCAGGGTGCGGTCGGTGATCCCTGCAGGGTGCTGTCGGTGATCCCTGCAGGGTGCTGTCCCTGATCCCTGCAGGGTGCTGTCCCTGATCCCTGCAGGGTGCTGTCCCTGATCCCTGCAGGGTGCGGTCGGTGATCCCTGCAGGGTGCTGTCGGTGATCCCTGCAGGGTGCTGTCCCTGATCCCTGCAGGGTGCTGTCCCTGATCCCTGCAGGGTGCTGTCCCTGATCCCTGCAGGGTGCGGTCGGTGATCCCTGCAGGGTGCTGTCGGTGATCCCTGCAGGGTGCTGTCCCTGATCCCTGCAGGGTGCTGTCCCTGATCCCTGCAGGGTGCTGTCCCTGATCCCTGCAGGGTGCGGTCGGTGATCCCTGCAGGGTGCTGTCGGTGATCCCTGCAGGGTGCTGTCCCTGATCCCTGCAGGGTGCTGTCCCTGATCCCTGCAGGGTGCTGTCCCTGATCCCTGCAGGGTGCGGTCGGTGATCCCTGCAGGGTGCTGTCGGTGATCCCTGCAGGGTGCTGTCCCTGATCCCTGCAGGGTGCTGTCCCTGATCCCTGCAGGGTGCTGTCCCTGATCCCTGCAGGGTGCGGTCGGTGATCCCTGCAGGGTGCTGTCGGTGATCCCTGCAGGGTGCTGTCCCTGATCCCTGCAGGGTGCTGTCCCTGATCCCTGCAGGGTGCTGTCCCTGATCCCTGCAGGGTGCGGTCGGTGATCCCTGCAGGGTGCGGTCGGTGATCTCTGCAGGGTGCGGTCCGTGATCTCTGCAGGGTGCGGTTTCAGTGGCTGTTTTAGGTGTCCTCATCGCTGGCAGACACTGCCGTGTGTGCAGCTCTCAGCAGTGGGCTTTGCCTCCGCAGCAATCAGACATCCAGAGCAGCAGGAAAGAAGGGAACCACTTATTCACAAAATACATCAACTGGCAGACCTTAGCTACAGATCTTCCCTTTTCTTGGTGCTGTGGGAACAAGAACTGACTTGTGTTCCTTGGAGCCCAGATATTCATCCCACCCGTGGAAGGAGGGGCAGGCCCATCACTACACCCTGGCAGTGCTTGTGTGACCCTCTGAGAGCAGCTCCCATCCCGAATGCTTTGCTTACAAGCTTCAGCATTGCCTGTGGCCAGGAAAAGTTTGCTGGGAGGGGTCCCAGCTCTCCCTGGGAACAGAAAACAGAGAGAGGATAATGAATGGAGCCAAAGGATGAGAGGTGTCTGCTAGTTCAGCTCTCCCTTGGTCAAGTTCTCCCTCCTTAATCTACCTAGTTCTTATGTAGAGTCAGTCTTCTATTTCCTTTCAATTAGAGCTCCATCCTACTTTTCTTTCCCTTCCAGTTTGTGCATCTTAATCCTCTCTCAAGTCTGTTTCGCTTGTATTTCTCCTTTGCTTTCATGACTCAGGACTTTTTTTCCCTCATTTCCTTCATGCTATGTCATTTCTTGTGGCTGGAACAGTGTCCTCCTTCTCTGAAAGGAAACATCAATCCAGCAGGAGGATTAAAGGAGATTTTAAAATAAATTCATAGGGAGTCTCAACCCCTCACAGAAACTGGAAGAAAATGGCAGCAAGTTTCAATTCTAATGAGCTTTATTTCTGTATAGTATAATATAATTCATAATGTTATCAATATCTATAAAAGCATAAAGAAAAGGCAGCAGTAGGAGTTACAAAAAAAAGAAAATCAAAAGTCCTGTAAAAGATATAAAATTAATCTTCAAAATACTTTAGAAGTGGAGGAAGGACCAGAACCCCAAATTGCAGGCTATTTTGGAAAAAAAACAGCTTTGAAAAGATCTAAAATAAAGCAAAAAAATGGAAGAAGCTCCCCCAAACCAGCAAGAGAAGCCCCTCTAGGCCAGTTTCAGTGAATAGGTTAGGAGCTGAAGAGGAAGGGAAGGTTGAGCAATTTTTGTTTGTTGTATGCAGAAAGAAGAAATAACCACAAACTTTCCTCTGGGTAAAAGGGAACAGAGAAGCACTGACAATACAGTTTGATTGTATTGCTCAGACAGTGTTTAAAAATACACAAACAATCTCTCAGCTTTCTCCTCAAACTTCCTTTCTGTCTTTAAATAACCAAAAACCACAAAACCACCACAAAATATAAATCTCAAAAGTGGGCCATCAAAATGACAGATTTTTCTTTAAGCTTACTCTTAGAGGTTAGATCAAAAATTCTCTTCTGTAATGAACACGATTAAAACCATAAGTATTTCCTTCTATACCACCTTGAAAAGTAAACAGTTCAATGGAGAACTATAATTATAAAATGTTCGATGCTCTACTCTCATTTAACACTGCATTTCATACCAGCTATGGCTGCTATTCCCAGGATAAAGATTTGTATAACCTCTGTCCAATTTCCCACAAATGGAACTTTTTCTGCCACTGATGTGGACCTACAACTTGTGGCATGGTCCCAGTGCCTTGAAGACTTGCAAACTTTGCTTGCAGGAAAAGCAGAACTGAATGAGATTTTGATAGGAGAACATCAATAAAATAATGATAAGTTGCATCAAGAGGCACACCACATTTAATTTCTTTTTCATAAGCGTGGTTATCATCATTTTGCCCCAAAGAATATTTTCAGGTTATTGGAATCTAACTTCCAACTTACATAGCAACTTTATTTATTTATTTATTTATTTACTGAGGCAAATGATGATTTGCCTTTCCTCTCGTGTGCAGCAGTCTCTGCTTCACTGCATATTACAATTGTTACCTGAAACGTTCTGCCTTGGGCCCGTGCAGCATTACGGACTGGTACACTGGAAACAAGGAATGCTTCCCCCAGTTACACAGCTAAGCAAGTAAGGCAAGGGGTGAATCTTTCCTTGTGACCTGTAAGAGAAGGGTTGCTGTTTCCCTGTTCCCAGTTAGCTAAATTGTTTTGACTCTAGGACAGATTTGATTCAGGAAGTGATGAAGAAATCTCAGACAAAACAATGATTTTTAATTTTATTGATGTGACAGGTTGTTCCCACATCAGAGTTGTTATTTCTGCTTGGGCCCACTTTTATCTTTTGCTGGTAGAATGTCAGGTGTGTAAGGCTAGTGCATGTTACTAATATTAGGGCATTCAAGATTTCTTTCCTTATCAAATAAGCAAATTCTAGGTTTGCCTTTTCAGACCTCAGAAGTTTAATTTTGCTGTGTGTTTTCACAATGCCATCTTAGTAAGCTGACTGGTTTGATTTGATTTGAGTTAGTTCTAAATGTTCTGCAGAAACAGAATCCCAGGCTGGAGAAGTAAAGACCAAGATGTGTGACCATTCTCTGGTAGGCCCTGGGTGTGTCAGGTCTGTGTATTCAACTCCAGAGACCCTGATGGGATGCTCAGCTCTTACGTGATGCCACTCACTGATAGGAACTGCCCTTGCAGAATTCTGTTAAGCATAATAAGGCACCTATTGTATAAGAATGACACCAGCTCAGCTTTATTATGTGACTTGCATGCCTGGTAATGAATAGAAGGAAGGCACACACCTTCACAAACAGAGAAATTTAATATAATCTCTTCCTGGAGTTGCACCAGTGGGAATGAAAGTTTATTTCAGCATTCCAAGGGCAATAAAAATCTAAATTTAAACTCAAAATGTACTCAAAGGAGTACCCAGAGGCTATGTACTGTTCAAACTTTGTTTAGGTCATAACTGCCTATGTAAAGTTAGTTTATACCAGCTAGTTAGGCTTTATGTTTTTGAGTGGTATCTCTATTACTAGAAAAGACATAGCAAGAGGAGGGGATGCATCTGAAAGTTCAGCTCTGCTTTACTATTGCATTTAATTGAGCTCCTTACTGCATAGTGCAGAGCTGTGTGGAGAGATTTGTAGCTCTTAACCTGCATTGTGCAGACACCTTTAAGTCTATTCTGATCCATTCCCATGGTTAGATGTCTCAGGTGTTTGGGGTTTAAGGGAAATATGAAAGGGAGAGGTGAAGAAGATGCCAGGTGAAGTTTGCTGTAGCAGGTAAAAGCCTGTTAGTTATAAACACAGATTGGGAAGGTTGAGTATGAACAGTAACCGGGTCCTAGCCCGTGGGCCCTCAGTTCAGTTTCCCTGGTCCATTGTGTCTTGTGAGATCTGTCAGCCTGACTTAGCAGAACTGAAGGTTTCAACTTTTCTTGGAAAAGATATCGATGGGAGTGGCCATGGGATGTGAAAAGTGCTGTCTCTCTGACTTCTGTGAGAGAAAACTGCAAATTTTCAAGCATTTAAAATACAGTTTCTGGGTGTCCCTTTGGGTAATAATTAAAGTTACCAGCCATGTTTGTTTACTTTCAGTTTGTTCATTCTTTGAAATAGTTCTGCTTTGGGAAGCATGCCCAATATTTAAGATATTTGATATCACAACAAAGATTGAAGTAGACTAATTTACATAAAAATACCACTTATTATTCGGGAAAGGTCAAAAACAGTTTCAATATGTTGGAAGACTAATATGCATAAGGTGTAATCTCCAAAACTGACAGTCTCTAAAACTACTGATAAGTACACAAAAAACCCAGTTGAAGAGAAATCCTTGCCTTTTATAAGGAACAAGATATATTTACAAATCATCTAATATGTTTCTCTTTATAAAGGTTTCAATTTCTTTTTGTTTCTTCTGCATCTTGCCAGCCCCTCTTTTCCATCAGCCCCTGTTTTAGGTATGCTCTGTCCATTTTACCTGCCTTCCCAGATGTACTTAGACCTCCTTTCTTCTTTTAGTATCTGTTTCATCATGATCACTGCATCCTTACAATTTCCTACACTTTTTTGCATTCGCTGGCATTCAGCCACTAGTATTGCTAATTTTTTTCCAGTCTCACAGTAGTGTTTTACCACAGTTACAGGGTGCAGTCTAGTCCTTTGTGCACTGAAATTCCCACTAGTCAGTTTTCTTTTGGTGAGTACACACTCGGGATTTCCTCTGATAGCTGTTGTTGTCCAGGTTTCCAACTATCGGAGCCACAGCTGACTCAGCTTTCCTGAAAACACCACATAATTTATTTTCCTTGACTATCCCACTTCACACATACTACATTTGTCATTTCCTTGTTGGTTTTATTAAAGCATTTTTATGAGATTGTTTGTCCTCACCAATATGGCTTTCCAGCCATGAGCAAATGTTAGCTATTCCTAAAATGTTTGCATGCATGTTCCTCCAGTGCTTGCTACAATGATCTTAGAAGATAAATATTTACTACTCAGTGGAACTGTTACTTTAAACTGTGAGTGTGCTAGAGCCTTTTGTTGCAGGCTTGGATTGTGTTCGGATTGGACAAACATCTAGGTGTTTCTCATTCTTCCCAACTTTATTTAGGCCTATATGAGAAAAAAGAGATTTTTATTTCTCTTAGTTTCTTTTACATGTATAATTTTTTGTTCCAATCTTAATAGTCTGAAAACTCTGGAAAATACAAATTTTCAAAGCAGATGAAACATCAGTTACAGCCTTAGAGGCTTCTCTGGGACAGAGCTGTTTCCTCTAACTCACTGAAGACATTGCTTCAGGGAGAAAAAATATATTTGTTCTCCATGGCACTTCATTATTTGGCTTCCTTGAAAGACCCAGTTAAGGAGCTGGTTGCTTCTGACAGCAATAGCAGTTGCTGCAGTCCAGATGAAGAATCTGACTGTGGTTCTAGGGTATGTGACACAAACATTAGCACAGATAGCACTGCTGTTATATGGTAAACAACTTCACTCATCTGCATGCTATACTGATACTGATAATTTAAGGCTGTTGGTATCATAATCAAATACTCATTTATTTTTAGCTGCATGGCTTGCAAGTATTAGCAAGAAATCCAGATTTTTTGGTTTCTTCATCATTGTTGTGTAGTGTTTATATTGTGTATTCTCCATAATCTCCCAGATTTATTTTTACTCACAAGGACCAACAGTGGCTGCTCCCTATCTTTAGATTTATTTCACAAGAGTGAACACAAACAAGAGAATTGTACAAATGCAGCCATGTGCCCAAGAATGGCACAGATTGGCAAAGGCCTGGGTAAATGTCCTGCCAGACACATGCACATTTTACCAAGACTTCATAAACCTTTTGGTTTTATGTGAACAGGGTGCAGTGTGTGCTGCTACCTACACTGTCCCCAGGAAATGTATAGAGAAGATGTAGTTATTACTTGCCATTAAAAATTGCAGAGCTCCTAGAAAAAGAAATAAATTCAGCTTTAGTATCTTTTCCCTTCTTTTAAATAATATTACAGTAATTAAATTTTAATATGTAAGTTCTTTGTAGGTCATTAGTGGTATAACGCTGCATATATGTGCCTGCTTCAGAAAACAATTCAGTCCATAATCTCATAATGTTGATTCTACCTGGCAGTTTTATTTGAACTTAATTTCTTTTTCGCCTAATGCTGTTATCCTAAGAGTTATGAGACAGGCATCACCTGACAGCACCAGGGGAAGGATAGGTATTGGCAATAGCATAAAAGCAAAAGGGGAGGAAAAAGAATGGCTATTGTAGCATTTATCAGTATTCTATTAATAGTCTGCTCAGACACAACTGTGGAATAAAACAGACATTCATACTGCAATTTCTTGCAAAGGTTGAAGCTATTTATCTGCATGGTTACAAGGCAGAAGTCTGAAGCTTCCAGGTATTATAGCTGTTCCATTGTATTGTCATAATCAGAAGAAACACCTTAAAAAAGCCATTGCCTTAGGTGTAAATACCCCATTCCCTTTGGAAGGAATGCAGATACAGCCAGCCATCCTTCCTAGAGTGCTTTTTAACATAGCGTCTTAACAGTTTGAAACAAAACTATAGCCAAATATTCCAAGCGGGGAACAGGGCCAAGAGTCTTTTAGTTTAGGGCTCAATTGACCATCCACTGAAGTGGAGGGAAAGCCTCTTGCTGTCCCAGTGAAGGAGAATGTTTTCACTGTGTGTAACCAGGTAGAGACAAGCTCCACAAGAGCTTGTGTTCTGTTTTACTGTAGAAGAGACTGGAGCAACAGGGTGGGAAAGGCGCCCGGAGACAGCAGCCAAGTCTGTGAGCAGGGAAACCCGCCCGACTACTGCTCTGGGAATGGCTGTAACACCCATGGAGACCTTTGTAATTCTGATTCTGGGCAGCAGCTGTGCTCTTACCTGTTTCTGTCTCAGTGCCCTCACTGAATGTACACTTTCTAGGCTGAAACAGAGCTCCCTATCTGGGTCATGGGCTGGTTTCAGCCCATGTAACTTTGCTGTCCTGAGACACCTGCGTTAGGAGCTTGGGAGCTCGAAGTAGAGACATCTGACTCGGCCTCTGCAGGTGTCTCGTTCTGTCTCCTTGATATTACAGAGTTTTTAGGGCAGCTGCTTTCTTAATTAGGCACCTCATCAAGTGTGGTCTGTTAGGGGAATGACATTGGGCTTTGTTGCAGAGAGAGTTATAAGGGCAAACTTGTGAAGACAAAGTCGGGGGAAAAAAAGCTAAAGAAAACCAAATCAAAACAAACAAACCACACTAAAAAGCAAAAACCACACACACAAAGGGGTCAGGCACTTGTTGGTTCAGCATTAGCCAACCTGTGACCTATTGCTGCTTTTCTAGGGGAGACATTACACTTACAGACTGAACAAAGTTAACATTTTCTTTCAAGTTGATACCCTCAGATTTTGTCCAAAGTCTTATTATAAAGAGCTCTCTTCTTCCTTTGTTACAATGTGATTGTTACGCAAGGAGAAAGAATTACAGTGAACAATGCAGGTTGTCAAAGATGGCATTTCAAAACGTCCAAAATACTCCTCAAAATTGGTTGCAGTTACCCAACAGTTTCCTCAATAAAAATGAAGGACTAATTAAAGAAAACTGCTTTTCGTGAACTCAAGTATTTCATTTTTGTGTTAGTGAACTTAATCAGTCCGGTTTGTTTCAAGTTTTAAGATGTGTAGAGAGGATTAAAAGTTACTCTCCCCCTCCCTGAACATTTTGAATTTCAAAAATGAGCTATTATGTTAAAATTATTATTTTAAATCCTAGTTGAGAAAATGCATAGCATATTTTACTTATTTAGAAAAGCTGTGTTTTCCTACAACTATTTAAAGTAATTAATTTGTTATTTTGAGAAATCCTGGATTCTGAAATTAAAACTGCCATTTGATTTTCAGTTGGAATATTTTATTGTTGCAATCGTACAACAGAGGTGTTAACTGGGATCCTTTATAAAACCTATTTAGTCAAAATATTAGGACACTGAAGTGGGTTCAGATTGCACTAGAGAGTGCTTTGCCATGTTCAAGAGTCTTGTCAGAGAAAGGAAGAAGAAAAAAATAAGTAATGCTACGTCAGTATTCCCATGAGTAAGATTTAGGTATTATTGTATGCATTTCACATCATGTGCTCTTCTCCAGTCAGTTGTGTGTATTTAGATTTTGCAAGCTGAGTGAGAACACTTAAAGAAAGTACTGCTTTCAGGTGGAATGGTTTTCCGTGCTTAAAAGTTATGAGTGGTAATTGGATTGCATTTCTAAGGACAAGCAGTATTTGGTAACTCTGCAATAATTACATTAATATCTCCTCGTTCTTGCTGTTCTCACTAGCTGGCCCTTGAAAGGAAATATTTTGTGTGCACGTTTCTGTTGTCTGCCTGGTGTCAGAAAATGCATGTAAAATGCTGCCCAGTCTGACACCTACTTTGTCTCCAGTGTTTTCCTTGTGTAAATGACTTCCCAGCTGCATGGAAATAGGAAAAATGTCCCCTGTTTCAAACAAAACTTTCAGCTTTCTGGAGGTTATTCTTGAAGTCAATGGGAGGGAATCTAATTGCACTTGTTTAATGTGAGATGATTAGCTTGAGAAATGTGATTTTAATGTGATGTTTAGCTTGAGAAAGTCTGAGAGATAAACCTAGCTCTCCTTTATTTTGGTGAAAGTTTCTGGCAAGCAAAATGCGTTGATGAAATGAAATTAATCCCTCCGCCCCCTGACTCATGTGGGAGAGATTTTGCAATGCACTTGTTTTCATCCAGTTTTATGAACATTGAGATTTCCACTGTCTCAAAGTTCTAAGAGGAAGCTTTAGTCTCTTTGATAGCTGAGGTAAAAGGAGACACTGTTATGATTTTGAATGAAGAATTTAAAATTTAACATTAAAAATGTGAAATAGAAACCCAGTTACAAGACAGTAAGCTCTGTTGAATGCACTTTTGTATTGCAATATTTTAGAAAAATCGCTCACTAAAGATTTTTTTAACACAGAAGCATAAGAAGATAATTCCCTTTTTTGACATGCTTTACCTTTGCAAAGTTCCTGGGCTGTTGACAGGTACAACAAGACATGTGCTACACTTACATGCTATTAATGCAGCAAGCTTTGAAAAATGTCTAATGCATTGGCATATCTGACAATTTAGGGTATTAGTTAACAGTAAGACTCTGTAAACACAGTGAATTTTAGCTCCGACTGCTGACTTGAGCATTCAGTCAACATCTGCAGTACAGGGCTGAACAACAAATAATGTCATTTTATGCTATAGAGATGGAAGTTGGCGTTATACAGTGTGTGTGGTTCAGCCTCAGAGCAATGGTAATTGCAATGTATTGAGGTTTTGCATTGTAATAAAAATAGAGACCATTAGTGGATACCATTTATGTCATTAGTATTTAGTGGCTGTGTGTTGCAGCTTTTTTAGTGCTCATAAAACTGTCTCTGCTTGCAGATATGTGGCAGCACTGACATAAATTTAAATGTTTAGAAATCCATAAGACATAAAATATAGATAGTAAATAGGGGCATAACATTATAGACAGAACCTTAATAATTTGGCACACAAATGTTTATATATTTGCATGTCAAGTGCAGAAATTAGCATAATGGTGCTCACATTTATACTACAGATGAACTTGATTAAACAAAGAATAACAAGTGAATTAAAACTGAGGCACGTCATGCAGAAGCAGCAGAGAATACTTTCAGGTCCCCAAAAGGGAATTTGTGATGTTGGAAGGTACATCCTCTACATACATCTGGTGGGATATTGATTGTACTCTTTATAGACTTTTTACTAGTTACAGCACCTGTTCCACTAACTTGTATTACAGTTGTTCTTAAGAAGGGATTATGTTAATTAAACAATAAAAAAGATAATAAGGTTGTTAGGGAACCCTAAGATAGAGATTGGCTGGCACTAATTTAACAGTTGTGGAGCCAGCCAGCACAGGGAAGGTCATATGGTGTCTAGCCCAAAAGAACAATACCTTGTCAGAAAGTTGGAGGCTGGTGTGAGGGCAGGGAAGGAGCTGGCTGAGGAAAGACTTCTTCAGAGCATGGGATGGGAAGGAGTCCAGGAATAAAGCACAAGAGGATTTCCCTACATTTCAAGTGTTATGCATGAGACAAGCGTGCAAGTCACGGTTTGGGATTCCCAGTACATGATTTTTGTTCCAGAAATTTGGAAGCTTGTTTGATTTCCATGCAGCAGATCTCTGGGAAAGCTGTCTTCTTCCTTTGTTTTAAGGAATGTCACTTGGGTTCTGCTGGCAGTTACTTTAACATCTTTAAGAGGTTCCCACCAGAGATGATTTTTCCTTACAAAGTTCCCACCATGGTTGATTTTCCTTTAAGAGACTTCTCTTTGTGCTTTACTGACCCTGGTTTCTGTGTCAGTGACGGATTTGAAGCTAGACATTCTGAGACTTGTCTTCTGCACACTCCATCCCCGTTATCTTCAGCTCTGACCTTTACATCCTGGAAACACCCTGGAGGTTTGTCATGGAGCTCTCAGGGGATTTGGGAATCAAATTATACAGCACTAAGGGAGAACACAGAAAACTATAAAAACACTTCAGTCATTAGGAGTGAAGTGACAGCAGGCAATGTTAGAGTATGAATCCTTCCAATTAATTTTCCTTTCAGAGCACTTTTTGTAACATTTTTAATTCTAAATTAGTATGAATTCTTTGGCAATGTTAGTTGTGTCTTTCAAAGGAAAAGAAAACCTTTGATAAAACTTCGTAATCTCTTGACTAAACAATGATAGCGCCCTGATTGCTTTGAATCCTTATAGTTGGGAAAGGTGAAAGTGGGAATCTACATTTGCAGAAAGCTTGTGGCTTACATTAATAGCTGTTAACGTTATAAAATGAGATGCTTTACAGATCCTCAAGTAATAAGCAGAAGCAAAACATAAGCTTTCTGTACAGTGAATATAAATAATTCTTTCTGTGGCTCCTAGTATTTCTTACAATCTAATTATGGAAAGTGTTAAACTAAAAATCATATTGCTCCTTTTAAAAACATATTTTTGTCTGTTTATCCATTCAAAACAGACCAAAATGTAAATCTGTAAAATGCTTTCCATCTTCAAAGCAGCTATTTATATTCATCTAAATTCTGAAATCTTTTTGAAACTTTCATTTTTATTTCTGATTGCGGGATTCAGTGTCACTTCTTAGCACATTGAATGCTGATGGCTTTGAACATTCAGTATGGCACAGAGTGATAACTTGTGCCCACTACCCTGCTGAGAGGCAATTCTAAAGGAAAACTGATTTCTGTGCTGGGCTTTTGGCTGATTTTAGAATTAGGGGAAATATTAAAGAGCATTACAAAATATTTTAATTCCTCTATTAATTTTAATTAACCACTAAATTGTTTGTTACCTTATTTATCCAAGTAACAGGAGAGGCTGCTTTCTGAAACTGTTCTTCACTTAGAGTTATATTAAACCCACTAAGTCCTAATACAGGTGGCAGGTAAGTTTTGCAGTAAAGAGTGTTATTCTTGACTGGGTCTTTGTCTGTACACACTTATCGAAAGCATATGTAAAGGGAGAAGAATATTAAAATGATGTAAGAGAAATGGGCTCCCTAAAATCTACTGTGTCATAAGGTAGAAGTCAAAAGACTGTTTGGAATTCTGGCAAAACTGGGGTGAATCTGAAAAAAAGGCCATACTTCGAGGTATTTCTACTGGAATAATTGGATTAACTGTAGTTACCATAAAACCTGATACTAAACCTGAGTGTAGCATATTCCCTTAAGCAGGACAAGTAGATGCAATGTTTTGAATTGGAAATGAATTTTGAATTGGTGGTACTTGAAAGTACCAGTAGGACTGTGCAAAGCATATTTTCTTGATAACGCATTTTTCTGTATTTTGTAACATCTATTTTTTAAGTTCACTCTTGTTCTGACTGCTGGGCAATACCTGGTATCTGGCTGCTCGTTTGTACTTCTACATGGCAGTGTATCATCCCAGATTCTTACTGGGCACTCAGCCTTATTAGATTACCCAAATTACTACAGGTCACAGCTGAGATGCATTAGAGGAATTTAATAGGAAAGCTCACCCAATATAGGCTCTGCTGTTCTCACTGCTTCTTATTGCTTTCATAAGAAGTGAGGGAGATTATTGAAAGACGTATTTGTAAAATACCCAGTGCAGTGTAGCTACACTCCAGGTTTATGCCAAATTAGGTGTTGAACCTGAATGAATTCGGGCATCTGCTGCAGTGCAGATTACAGGTCACTGTGTGACCTCACACATGTAGGTTGGCCTCCTCCTGCTTTGTTTAATCCATCTACAAAATTGAGAAAAACAAGGACCTTCATGAAGAAACAGGTATGCATCTGGGTGCAACTGCCCTGGGTAAATAAATTACAAGAAGGCAGAGGCTCAGCTGAAGGAATAATAAAGAGGAAATATAAGTCTCTTTGTCTCCTACACACATTTGTCATTAAATTAGTGGTGTGCTGTGTTTAGATTTATTGGGCGTGTTTAGTCTCACTGGACTTCCAGCAGAACAGATCTGGGGTCATCGTCCTTCCTGGCAATTCAGTGCATGAGAAGCACTATGTGGTTAGGTTGATTGGAGGGAACATAGGCTTTAGTGACTTGTGAATGAATCAATAAAGCATGTTCCTGTAGGTTTCTGAATTGTCTATTTCATTAAGAATGGAATTGGACAGCAGAAGATCAATTTCTGTGGCAAATCAGAGGGGTTTTATCAGACCTTCGTTTAAACTGTGGGTTTTTGAAGTCAAAAAGCTTCATCACAAATGTTATACAGGATTTAAACTGCAAAAAGGATCATAAATAGTTTAAATGTCCT
This sequence comes from Edolisoma coerulescens, assembly GCA_013397115.1. Lineage (NCBI taxonomy): Eukaryota > Metazoa > Chordata > Aves > Passeriformes > Campephagidae > Edolisoma > Edolisoma coerulescens. The sequence goes on along the minus strand of VWZW01000978.1, from coordinate 1,268,450 downwards.
TTTTCAGAAGACTTTTTTGAACTCAGAATTACATGATTCCTGATCTTTAGCAATGCCCAGAGTTGACTAAATGAGTGGAAAACTGCTAAGCTCCCACAGCTGATGATCATGGCTTACAGAGTACTGGATATGGTGTTGGTTAAAAGATATTTGGAAGGGGAAACATGTACAAAGAAATGTTACTGCTAAGCTTATAACTGAGAATTGTGTCTTTGTAGATCATAATTGCTTACAGCAGCTCTTGACAATTGGCATGTGATTGTTATACAGGTATGGAACAGTCTTAAGTTTTGGCAGAGCTGCTTAAATCTGCTTATTTTTGCAGCATCACCATGTGGCTGTGAAATTCTGAAGAAACTTACCTTTACAGATGTGGTTTTCTAGTAATTCTTTTCCTGCATGGCACATCCAGACTTACTCAAGTGTGGTAGTGCACCTTGACGGTGTTTTAGGACAGTATAATTGCTTGTGGGTAACACAGTGTTCATCTTGGAGCCAGGGCTTTTAGTACCCATATGTGCCTTTCTAGCATCCCGAATCAGTGTTAGTTTCATGGACAGACAAGGGCAGTGCTGCATATGCATTTCTTAATTTTTTAATAGGCTCATCAAGTCAGAATTTGTATTTCCAAATCCTCAGGGAGATGGAGAAACATGGATGAGCCACAGTGCTGAGTCTAGACAAAAATTAGCTGAATCTAAATCAAGAGCAGCATCAACAGTAATACTTAGAAGCACAGAGCTTTATTAAAAACTGATAATTTGCCAGGCATTGCTTTCTACACAGACAATGTTGTAAGATGTTGGCTATCAATAAGTTGCTACATATTCCAAAAAAAGTTTAAACCAAATAATTTATCATAAGATGTGTCATCACCTGCTACATAGACTTAGCTTTAGCTTGCATGTGCACACCTGCAGAGAAGTCTGTTCTAGTAATTCTCTTGAGAGGCAGTTACATTAAATTTCTAGTAATTCTAGTAAGAATTACATGTTACCTACATGTAGAGGGTTTATGAATTATTCATTATTGGTGCAAACGTGAATCTTGATTCTGCCCTGTTGTCCCCTCTCTGGGGACTTGTGTAGACATCCTTCCTTGTTGACTGTAGAAGCAGGTTTATACCTGAAGGGTGCCCATAAATGCTACACATACAGAATTAAAATGTTGCTGCTCTGGTGCAGTGATAGATGCTGGTGATACAGTGCCTTAGTGGGGGTTCTAGTTCAATTTTCTGTTACACAATCATGATTTGTGCTATTGCTTTGCATTGTTGTGTCACAAACACCATCAGTCAGGGACTTACTAAAGATGGGCAAACTCTGCAGGATCTAGAGGTCTGGGTAAGATACCCAAAATCTCCAGTAGTTTTTCAGAGCTTAATGAGAGGTGTAGTTTTCTTTTCTCTCGGTATTTTCAGGTGTAAGTCTTTCCCTTTTCAATGGTGTATCAATTTTTGCAGGCTGCCTGATCATCCAGGGGTAGGAGGCAGTGAGCTTTCTGTCTAGAACAGAGCATTCCTTGGTTGGGGTGAACATCAGCAGAGGTTTCTGAGGAGTTTTTCCAGGCAGGATTTTAATACTGGCACTGATGTCCAGAGGAGAATGCAGCTTCAGCCATGTAGGTTTCTCTGGAGCCATTATTAATGTAATAGCCGTAATTAAGGGTCTGTCACACTAGAGAGTAAGAAAGGAGTAAGAGACTGATCGTTACTCATTGTCGTGTTTACAGATGGGGTTATACAGCTCTCACTGGAGACAGACCCATAGCTATCACTCTGGGGGACTATTTTTGTGCTCACTAAAGATGAATTAGTGTACATTATTTATCTTGATTTTCACAGGATCCATTGCAAAGCACATCCAGAAATGGAAGGCCTTTATTTTTTCTTACTCATGAGAAAGATCTGTCCAAGCCTGTGAGCGGTTTGATTGAATGAGAGCAGTGAAACTAGTGCATGGTAGAAGATTTTTAAAAAGAGGTGAGTGGCATTTTTTTTTTTCAAAATTTGACTGTGGTTACATGGCAGGAAATGTAAAATCCAGTAAGTGGGTTGCCCAAAAATTAGAACCATCCCTCAGAGGTGTGGGAAGGTGCTCTCTGTGTTAAACTAGTCATCAGTTCCCTATGAGAGTGTCCCAAAAAGGAATGTATTTGGGTCTGCTCAGGAAGAAGAGAGAAGATATCCTTGATTCTGAACTTTGATGAATCCTTCATGGTGGAAAGACTTGCCAAGGATGGAACATAAGCATGCAATGGCTTGCACGTTTCTGAGTGGTGGAGCTGCCCATACCTTTGATGAGTCCAGCTCATTCAGGTTGTGGTGTACCAGCACTCCTGGGACCAAATCATGGGCTGCCAAAGCCCTGCATGGAGGGAAGGACAAGTCAGTGAGTAGGAGTGACAGCCTGACAAGTTCAATTGAGAAGAAGTGGGGTAATAAATGGTAGCATAAACCACCAAGACAATGGATTTTTCTGTTTACAGTTTAACACTGGAAGTATTTCAGTAGGATGTGTTTTACTCAAACAGGAGTTGTGAGGATTGATATAGAAGTATCTGAGTAAAAAATCTCGTATGAGAGATCAGACCAGAATGTCTGATGGCCCCTTTAGATTTTAATGAAATTTTACATGTTGAACTAGAACCTCTTTATGTTAGATTTGAACAGCAATTCTTGGTGGACTTTTCAGTATCCCAAGTGGCATTGAGGTTTCAAATGGGATTGTGATTTTGAATGAGCCCATGCTACATGCCCGAGGACACTTGGCCTTACAATCCTTGCTTGTGTAATACAGATAGCCAGAGTGGACCCAAGCAGTTAAAAGAGACTAAAGTGTTGTGGATGAAAAGGAAAGGAGAGTCAGTGAATATTAAAAATTATCAGACTGTCATAGAAGGGCAGTATTGTCTTTTGGCTTCTGTTCCACTGATGGGTATTTAAAGCCCTCATGTAAATCCTGCTGAAGTGAGGGGCTGAGGCAGTTCCCCTGACTTCAGTGGGATCATTTTGAATAACAGGGTTAAGTAATTCGTAGTGGACTGGGACAGAGAAGAATACTGACAACATGGTTGTCTTTTGCATCTAGGGCTCTTTTTCAATCCCTGATAAAATTTGAACCATAAAGGAAAGTACATAGTAGGAAATTGAAGAAGAAATAAAAGGATCCAGAATGAAAATTTTGGCTCTTGAGGCTTAGCAGAGGAAGGGGAAAACATGTAATCCTAGGAAGTGCACATGGAAGTAGTCCCCAATTAGTGATATTCTTCACTAATTAGGGATGACAATCACTGTGGGGCCATAGGGTAGAATAGGAGTAGGGTCTTTACTGAAATCCCCCAGGCTGAAATAACGCCACTTCTGTCTGCAGAGAAGTATTTGCCAAAGCTTGTTTTCTGGGTTGATATTTTGTAAAACAGAACACTCGACCAGCAATGTTGAACTATGCCATTTTAGTGTTCATAGGCAGATGTTTAATTTAATTTTTAAAAAAAGATTTATTTTGATTTTTCTGTGTAGAAAAAGAAATAATTTCAGTTTAAGAGGTCATGTTCAAGTAAAAAATTAAGCATTTACCCAAGCCGAAATTCTTTTGTCATTTCATTTTGTGGAAACATGGAGTCCCTTAGGCATCTACAGTGTTTGGAAATTACTGTGTTACATGGAACTCTGGTTTGCTTCTCAGCTCAGGTTCACAGGTTGGTATGGGTCATAATTATCACAAGAATTAGCTGAAGACCATAGCAATTAACTATTTTTATGGCTTATTATCATATTCTAAATACTAAATGGTTCTGTCAAATAGTCTCAGAGAGATTTGATAGCTGACCCACAGACAGTGCACTGCCTTTGCTTACATACTTAAGCTACTAGTATTTCTAGGAAGCTATCTCTTATTAATTCATGATTATTTTATTGATGTTCAATTGATGTCTGATTAAATATAAATTAGACACTTGGCAATAATAATGTCATAGGATGAGGCAGGTGAGATTCCTGCAGGTTAGTTTGTAATGAAGCTTCCAATTTTTAATAATCTTAAACTCATAAATAAATTATTATGGGTGGAACAAATGCAAAAATACTGAAATAAGCTATAAAAATGTTAAGTGATGGTGAAGAGACACATAATCTGCTGGGAGATCTGTGTGATAATGCAGATTTGGCACTAAGTCACGTCCGTCAGAACCACATCATCGCTCCCCACTCCTTCCAATCATTTCATATTTGGGTATGCACCTACCCCTCCTATCCCATCATTATTATGCTGCACCATCCTGTTCCCAGACATTTTGCTTTGCCTGGGAACAGTGTTAATTTAATGCACTCAGGTGACCCCAGAGGCACTGGAATGACACGGCAGGAGCAGCCCAGAGTGCTGCAGTGATTCCTGCTGTTAGCAGAACTGCCGGGGACACCGGGCACTCTTCTGGACAGTCATCTGTGAACTCTTCAGGGAAAAGTCAGGGGGAGCTGTCTCTTTGACCACGCTGTCAGTGTTGAGAAGGACACATCCTCTCACTTAGCTATTTCTTTCATCTTTTCCTTGGAAGACAGATTTCCCAGTTGCTACTCTGTTTTGTCTTGAAGAGTTAGCAAGGAGACCATAAGTCTCCCTTAGATAAGAAAAGAAAAAGAAGGAGAACTTACCCTTTTGTAAGGAAAGAAGGATGTAGACAAGGAGAGGATTCTGATAGCATATTTGCTGGTTTTTTGGGGGTTTTGGGTCCCTGATATCCTGCAAATATTTTAAGAGATCTGAAAACCCCCATATCTTCAGTAAAAGCAGCACTGTTATCCAGCCTTGAAAGACAGAGCGAGATCCCAAGGCAATATTCAGTATCCACGTTTTATACTCACCGTAGTGGGAATTGCAGAAACTCAGCACTTTGTAAAAGCTGCTGATAATTTGAAGAGTTAAGTCATGCAACAGGTTAGTAAATGTAAAGAAGCTTAGTTCCTAAAATTAATTTTGCAATATTTCTGTCAGCGGAAGTAAGGGATACACAGAAATCTGAAAATCTGGCCCTGTGACCATAGTCACTGGTTTAGACTTTCACCTAAAATTATATTCCAGGAATTTGGTGGATATTGAATGGCCAAAGGATTGCAAACTAGAAATCTGGCTCAATATAAGGTACAGAAAAAGACAAGTATGCTGCTTTTCTGATGTGAGAGACCTTGGTTGCTAGGAGGAAAGCATTCAAGTGTTTGCTTATGTTTTGCTGGGGTGTTAAGAGTGTGGAATAAACAGATAACACCATGCCTCTTAAATAACATTTTCTTAAATAGTGAGACTATTCCCTAATGAAGAAATTGCAGTAATCACATTTCTGTAAAAATAGGGAGTTATGGTATCTATGTAATTAAAGTGCTGTATTTTTCCAAACACAAATCTGCTGGAAAATACACTTTTGTGTATTTGTGTAAATGGAGATTTTGAAATCAACCTGTTGTTGAAACATAGAAAATTGTTGCCTCTCCATAACAGGGTAAGGAGAGAGGAGTCACACAAGTGATTTGCAGGATCCATAGCAAAGTGATATTCTTTTTGGTAGTTACGGTTTTTCCTGTGCATTTGCCAGGAGGCCCATGGGTACAGAAAACAGATCCAGCTTGAATCATTCTTCACTTTTTCCATGAGTGGTCTGGTGGAACTGTTTGCCAGTTCCTGTCCATACACTTGCTGACAGTTCTCTGGGGAACCACATTAAGCAACTGCTTGGGTCACCAGATGTCTGTGCCTCCTCCTTCATGTGCCAGCGCAGGCTGGGCTTGGAAGAAGGTCCTGGCCTGCTCTTGTTGTTGTTTGCACAGTGCCCAGATTTCTTGCGACTCATGTCAGTGTGACAAAAAGCCATTCCCAGGCTCTGCTTGCTGCCTTGGATGTAGGAGCACTCTTAGAGTTGAATAAATGCTTTGCAAGATCCCTGCCACTTTCTCATGCAGGGATTAGAGAAGTCTCAAGGCTAGTTTCACACTTGGGGCACCTCTTTTTGCCATTTTCTTGTCCTGCAAGAAAATAAGATACAAATTACTTCAAACACAGCACCTTCTGCTTCAACTTTGATGCAAAGGTCTTATAATTGAGAGAATTTATCCGTGTAAGAACTGAAAGATTAAATAGGCATTAAGCAGGCATTTTAAGCTGTTACATGCCTCTGCTGTGTGTACATAAAGCTCGGCTCAGGGAATGTAGCAAACATTCTGCAGCCTCCAGAGATACCTACAAATGTGTGGTTCTGTATTTGCCCTTGTCTCCTTTTAAAAGACTCCTGTTGCTGCACAGCTTTATTCAAAGTTACCTCTGGTGAGGCAGAGTAGAGGGTAACGTTTATAGTAATTGGTAATCAAAAGGAAAGAGGAAACAAAGGAAAAGGCCAATAATGCAAGACAATCATTAGGTGCCAAATACAATTTGTCAAAGGTGTTCCTTCTAAATTGGATAGAGGCAGCATTTTTTCAGATCAATACTACCTCAGTGACTCCAGTACAGTTCTGGTAGCTTTTGGCTGACAAATAGGAAGAACTGGGGTATGTCCTATGTGTAAACATTAAGACCAAAGAACTTAGTGGATTAATAGACCTTGACTGTGGTCAGATATTGCTGTAAAACTGGGATTGGCAATGTGCAAGGGTTGAAGCTGGCACAAATAACACACATGGCCTGATTAGCTATGAGCCAGCCTCGTAGATCAGCACAGCCAGAAATTCAAAGCTCCACAGCCAACTGAGCTCAGTAGTAAATATTACCAAGGAGTACAAAAGCTGGTTCTTGGTGATCTTAGTTGGAAAACACGTACTGAATTCATTCAGAGTTTGAGCTGCCTGTCAGTGGAAATGCATTAAGTATTTAACCCAGCTGTTGCCCATCTTTATCCACACATCTTTCCCAGCCTGATACATTTAATTACCAATACAAGGTGTTCTTGCTGTGACTTAATAGGATATTATATTCTTACTCAATGTTACTATGGGCCAAATACTGTGTTTTATTTCAAAATACATGGTGGGAATAGAGAAAGCAGGTGTCATACAACAGAGGGGCAACCTCATAACAGGAAATGGCATTTCAACTAAATTTTCAGAGGGGAAATTATATTCTGGGTATTTCCTAGACTAGAACATCCTCGTAGCCTGCTGACAGAAGCAAGCAGCTCATCACTCCTTAGCTGGTGTTCGTTAGCCCTCACAGTGCAACAGGAGCCCCTGGCTCTGGCAGCAGAATTCTGCATCTGTGGAGACAAAGCCCTTGTAGTCTAAGCAAACCATAAAAACTTGTCCTGAGTCCCAAGAAACAGTGTTTGCACTGGAACTCAGGCATCCTGATTCACAGCCAGCACAGCTTATACTCGAGCCCAGACCCAGTGTGCCTCTCTGGGATCCCCTGGGAGGAAGGAGTCGCCCATATGTGTGCACACCTACAAACCTCTGCATCTGGCAGCCTCACACCTTCCTGAAGACAGCTCTGCAGCAGGAAGGAGCATCACAGCTGCATTTTTCATCAGGAGAATATGCTAATTTTTGCTGCAACAACTGTATATAACCTGACAATTATTCTCTCCAGTCTCTTGGGTTCACTTTATCTGTGGCTGTGTTTAGAATCCCCAAATGATTATGTAATAGGTAGAAGATACCTGATAATATAACAGGCCCTTTCTATTTTGTCTAAAGCTGTATTAATATAATTTCTTAGGTGTCATCATGTCTTTCTCGACATCAATCCATTGTGCATCATGCCGACACAGCAGTGAAAGAACAGAACCTGCCACAGCCTGTGAGCAACAAGAAATTTCAGCTGGAGGACTGCATAGGGGCTTTGCAAGACCGCCAGTAATTTTTTATATTCAGAGTTAAATAGAGCAATAAGATGGAATTTAAGCTTTAGTGCAATGGATTGCAGCTCTTCAGTCAATCAAATTATAGTTCAATCAGTTCTTTTTAATCACTTCTCTGGAGAGAAGTAAACCCCTATGTTGAAGAATATGCAGCAATTTTATTGATGGAAAGTTTAATTGTTTCATTTTTCCTTACCGTCTGTAACACACTAGACTTTTAATCAGTGGGAACTGAAGTTATAATGAAGTAAAGTCCACTTTCCACAGTTCACAACTAGCTGAAAATAATTGGGTTGAGACTCCCATCCAGACAGTGTAATGCCTCTGGCATTTTCCTGAAAACTACACTTAATTGCTTTGCTGATGTTGTTAAGTGGTCCTAAGGGGGATGAAGTAGTAAAGCTGCTCACATATGCAGGGAAACAATACACAAAAAATGTCTTACAAGGTCCTTAAAGGAGGACCAGCTAGTGACTAGAAGACAATATATTGCGTTTTTCCCCGCCTTTTCTATAGCAGAGAGAACACACAGGAGAGGCTCATAAAATAAACTGGAAATTCTATAAGCACTATTTTTATTTAAGGGCAGTAAGCTTGGGAGCAGAAGTACAGAAAACATCAAGGCAGAGCTCTTGCAATCAAACCTGCAACTTAAGCCCAAGTTGCTTGGCATTTTTATGCTGAACACTGGTGAGCTGCTGCCTGTCTTCAGCACCTTGGCCCGAGGAACAGATGTACTCTTGTCCCCAGGGAGGGAGGACAGCTTGCTCTCTGTGCTCTAAAGTGACAGGATGTGAGCCAGCCATGAGCTGAAAGCCTTGTGCAGGCATCGGTGGGACCAGCACATGGACCCTGTTAGGCTCTAAATGTAGCCAGGGAAGGAATAACAATTTGTCATTTCTCCTTATTTAGTGCTTTCTTAGGAAACACTCCATGGTTGTATGGCAAGTATTTAAAATGATGAATTAACTGATAGACTCAAGGATATTCTGATGAAGAAATACATTAGCTATTTAATGGAGAAAAATATTTATTTAGGGTAATGGCCACTGAAATCAGTGTTGGAACTGGAGCTGTTTTGGGGGGAAGAGAACTATAGAGCTAATTTAGCTTTTTAAAGTAAGTGGCAGGTTTTTGTTGGTTTTCTTTGTCCTTGTTTATTTAGATGTGTGGGCACAGTAAAGTCTCTCTCAACAGCCTGACCTTCCTCAGCTTCTATTTGTGTAAACTTCACTATGACCTTTGCTTATTCTGTTCTTGCTTTTACAGGCTCTGAGCTGAACAACTACCCCCTGACGACTTTCCAGAAAGGAACATAGGCAAAATTGAGCCATGGAGTTCTAAAGCTAAAATCTTAAAAGTTCCCTTAATCCAACGTCTGACCCCAGGTGCCTTTGAGAGTGAGTTGGTACCTCAAATGTTGGCCAGCATAACTCTACCAGCACCTGAAATGATGCTTTTTCCACTGAAACAGGCTGAAGTATAGACAGGACTCAAGTACCTTGACATGTAGCCCCATGTGAGCCTCACCATTCCCCATAATATTAATAAGTTTTAACACTTATTTCTCGTATGGTGAAATAATAACCTCCCATGTGCTGGAACTGCCACCCATATGCCAAGGAGATGAGCCCTCAGTGAGAAAGTGCCCTGTGTCCAATTCACTCTGCTTGCCTGTCTCTGGGAGAACAGCTCAGCAGCAGCAGTGCTTGGGCTCTGCTGTTACCAGAGTCCTGTTCTGCCATAAGTAACATGTTGTGGAAGGGTTTTAGCAAATGCACCAAATGACGACTGTGTTGTAACCACTGCTGTGAGACAGTGCTTGGGTTTGTTACTCTCAGAGATGCTGAGGGACGGGAGGAGCCAGGGCAAATCTACGTTGCAGAGGACAAATAACCAACCTGCTGTGGCTGGCTGAAATTTGCCACTGTGCTATCTGGCTGTTTTAGAGGGTACCCTGCCCTGACCCTTCTTTTGGGGACAGGGTTGCTGTCCCAGAAGGAGTTCTTCCTGGAGCTGTAATGCAGTCCCGTGCAGCACCACAGCTGCCAGCTGGCCCTTATTGCCAAGCAGAGCTGCTTGCTGGGACTCACATGCTTTAAAGTTTTACCCTGAGTCTCAGTGGAAACAAGGGGGAGAATGATTTGACACACATTCCCCTGATTCGACATACTGCATGGTTACAACATGGTGTGTCCTCCACAAGAAATTCAAACTACATGTTGCTGTGCAGGCACAAATCTGACTGTTCCTGATAAACTGTTCATGTGGAAAGATACAATTTGCATGGTTGTCATCAAAGCCAGTGTATGTATTCATTTGTGGAAGCATGTCAGACACCATATGTCACTAATATGCCTTTGATATGTTGGTGTCTGAATCATTTTTTTAACTGCTGAATGGCATATGTTTAAATGTAAACATCTGTGTCTGTACTGTCTGTATCATTTATTCTTTATTTCTGTATTTTCTTTTGACTAAAAGTTTGATTTAAACCTAGAAAAAGTGTGGGATTCATCTTATTTTTAAAGAACAGTTTTTGTAGTATTTTAACATGTGGCCAATGTGTATCTTCTCACAGATGAGAAGGTCATTTAAAAGAGAAATTTTTCCTTTCAGTAACTAAAAACAATTCAGTTCCCGAGTAAAATAAAAATTAGATTTGACTACAAGTTTGTTAAATGAAAAAATTATTGGTTTAGTTTTGGGCAGGTTCTGCAATGTATGGATTTGCTGAAAAGAAGAAGTCCTTGTAAGAGCCATATGTTACACCATGATGACAGTAAATTGGTTCTATCCAGAAACTTTTTTGATTCAGTTAAAGAACTTGCAGTGTAATAAATGACTTAATAAAGGGATGAAATAATACAGTATGTTTGTTAGGTTATTTATTATACATGGGTGAAACTCAAAACCAGTGTCACAACAAAGGGACTCAAAAGCAGTTATTGCAACTCATCAATCAACTGAGCCACTGCAGCACCCTTCCGAATGCTACAGCCAGCCTAAAAGGCATGGTCTGGGCAAAAGCAGGGAATGATACTTTACTATTATAGCGAAAGAAGAAGAGAGTTCATGAACCAACTGGGGATACCTGGAGAGTCCAGACATGAGTGTCTAACGCTCAGGTGCAGGAAGGGCTGAGGAAACATTGTGAAATGAGCAGCTGTGTGGACTCACCAGCGAGGTGGCACGAAGAGGCCCATAAAGAAGCAGCCATGGTGGCACATGGTGAATCTGTGGAGCTACAAGTTCCCGCTCAGTGAACCTCCAGCCGAGCTCTGTGAGCGCCCCATGCCTACGGCATTCTGCCTTTCGGTAAGAACTCACCCAATTCAGCAACAAATAACAAATGTCAGCTCTTGGTGGACTTAGGCAGCCTGGGCTTTATGTTCTGTTTGTATGGTTTGGCTCAGGCCTTAAATAGACAAACAGCCATCGAATATAACATAGGAAAATCAAATCTGTCTAAATCCAAAAGCTTCATGTCACTGTCACAGAGTCATAGCATTTCATAGCCACAGCTTAAAGCAAACCACATCAAAACAAACCACAAACAGCTGCGTGCAGTCGGCCACCAGCTAGTTCATAAAAAATGCCCCGGGTAGCCCAAAGCGCACCTGCGGCCATGGCAGAGCCACTGCCCGGGTGCGGGGCCGCCCGGGACAAGGGGCCTCAGAATCAGTCAGTGCCATCTTGTGGCATTTCAGGATATTAAAACGCCCCTGAGCTGCAGTCACTGCAAATGCCCTTGGAATCTACCACAACTCCAAAAATTGCAGTGGTACCGCATACAAAGGCCGTGCAGCCACGTGTGCTTGGCCGTAGCTGCTGCGGCTGTGCATGGAGAGGCTCAGCACCTGAATGATTAATGAGGCAAACGCCTACCAATTATGGCTCATTGGAGGGGCACAGATTAATGCACGTAATTAGAAGTACTGGGAACAGATGGAGGATTTTGCAGCATCAAAAGCCTGCTCCTTATTAGCCGTGCCCTGCGCTGGGCAAGTGGAGCGCCAGGCCATGGTTTGCCCTGCCCAGCCATCTCCTGGGCCAGAGCCGGCACCCCGGGCAGGGGCTGCTCCCTCGGGACACCCACCTGGGGTTGTGTGTGGGCACCTGCAGTCCTGGGGCAAGGCTGAGCTGTGCTGAAAGCCACTGGCCAGCCCCCATCACCCACCCACCAGGGACCATGTGAGCAGCATGAGTTTGATGCTTGGAGGTGGCTGCTGCTGCTGCATCACTTGCAGCCTTAAAGCCTTCCCTTGAGATCCCCAACACTCATTCCTGGCACCAGCCTGAGCCTGGGACACAGCAGCAGCTGCTATTACTAACTCAATAAAAAAAAATTTAAAAAGTATTCCTAAGACCTATCTTACTCTCCCTGCCCACCCAAATAGGTGGAAAGGGCCTACAAGCCTTCATGTTATAATTTTATACATATACTAACCATATAAAATGAGAAAATGCATAATATAAATTCATACACACATATTTACCTACTCTATAAAACAATTTACATACTATAAACATAGAACACAGCCAGTAGATATTCATGTAAGTAATGTAAGAATATATATATAAGGGAAATATATAAAATGTGCACATAAATATATAGCATATAGAAGTAAAAATTATATAAATACAAATAATAGCATTGTAATAAAGTTGTAAGTAATAATATATAATTTTCTATATATTGTGTTTATATATAAAAACAAAAAATATGCTGTTTCCTAATAATGAGTGCTGCAATACCAGAAGGGGACACATACTGTTCCTAGCAGTGTAACATTTATTGCATAAAAAGAAGGGAAATATTAGCAGCTTGAACAAGATTAAAAACAGCTCTGAGGCCCGTTCAGTCAGTGGGTGGCCAGTGGGTACCCCAGGGGGACATCCCTTCCTCACTGCATCAAAGGGTGCTGAGGGAGGGTGGGCAGACTCTTGTGTCCCTGCAGGTAACACCGAGGTTCACTAACAAACACCTTTAATTCTTCCTTGTCTCATTGCCCACTTTGACGTTGTTCAAGCATCCCAGACACTCACCCAAAAGGCTTTTTGGGAGTGGTTATGGTGTAGTTCCAAAGTTACAGTAATTTCTGCTTTCTACATTCTCCACTTCTATCAAGTATTCTGAGATTTTTTTTTTCATGACCCCAGATTTAATTTTTTTTAAGGAAAACATGTCCATTTTATCATATCTTCTGAAAAGAAAATCACTTTTGCACTATACATGTTCCATTCAAGGACCTGAGCCCTGATGTTCGTTTAGTATAATTTTAGTAAATAGTGGGCTTTTCTCAGCCTACAGCTTTGCTGGGAAGTAGTTTGGTACAGTTGCCAAGTACAGTTGTGGTGGGTTTCCTTTAGGGTTTATTGCAGGGCACTGAATCCTGTTCTAATCTCCTTTTTAAGGACAGTAGAAATGTTCTGATTACAGACAGACAAAAGTTTTAGGAGGAGTCAATTAACAGTAAATTGAAAACTGATTTTTTTCCATATTAATTTGAGCACAAAGACAAAAACCACTATATGATAATTTCATTGTCCTGAACTGTCACTATGGTTAGTTACACATATGACTAATGGATTCACTCCAACCTAAACAAGACACTTCTTAAGTTTTATTTTCCAAACTATGCAAACAGAGCTTTTATCTTCTGTTAGCGTAAGCTGCGTTATTAAACACAAAGTAATCTTCCAAATAGTTTGAAGCCAATATGATAATTACAACATAATTGATTGCAATTTCTCGTTTCCCTAAGATGAAAGTAAATAATATTTCTCCCAAGTGTCTCTAATTTTCAAAACTTTATATGGAATACTGTTGGCTGAACTCTCACTGTAAATCTATAACTTAGACAACTATTTCCTCTCTGTCATGCTGGAAATGAAATATACCTTCTGACTATGATTTATTTTTCTCACTATTTCCTGTCCTGGTAGTAAGCACTGAGTTTTATTTTCTGGTGGTCCAGATTTTTTTCTAGTTTTGCATATAAAAATTCCCAATAAGCCGTCTCAGAGGGAGTGATATCAGCCTGAATTCTCACTGCTTTCCTCAGGCTGAGGTGTGTTAAAGCATTTTGTTGCTCATCAGAGGGTCTCATGTAGCTGCAGTGTGACTGGGAAGAGCCTTTCTTCACAGCCTCTTTCACCACGTAACGGCAATTATGCACCCTGCAACAATCTTGGACGGAATGGAAGCTGAAAACACTGCAGCTGCCACTGAGAGGTAAAATTTGAATCCAGTTCAAGATCTGAATACCAGAGATACCTGAACACCAGTGTTCTCAGCACTGGCTTTTTGTTTTGAGAAATGTAACATCGATAGGAGCTCACATTTTGAGACTTTAAGCATTTCTCATTTCAGAGTTTAGGCTCCAGCTTTTGGAGAGACCTTGGTTTGTAACATCCGAAATGATAAGGTGGTCAAACATAACACTCTGACCTAACTCTCTCAATCCAACATTTTCTCCCATTTCTTCACCTCACAAAACCGTTGACAAAAAGTCCTCTAGGTTTGCCTATAGGATTCATTACTGCATTATGGCACTGTATATTAGACTGGGCTTCCAAGTCAGCCCTTGGAGAGATTGCATTTCTACTTTGTAATGATTTTACCATTGGAAAAGTTCATCTAGAAAGATGTCTGGGAAACAATGAAGTCACTAGGGGAATTCTTCACTTGAAGTATCCATCACTCCTCAGTAGAGGAATTGGAGGGATATGTTAGGCTTGTTACATCCTCTGTCAATCTTTTGTTTATTACATTATCAAGTTGCTTGCACTGTGAGAGATTAAAACAGTGGGGTAAGTGCAAAGCACGGAGTTATTGAGCACTTTGATTATAAGTCAGACATCAAACCGGTATTTGAAGTGCAGAACTACTGAGCTTTTGCTTTGTCACACAAGCAGATGTTGCCGGAGGCAAGGAGGAAAGGAGCCCTGCATTGTTTTTAACTTGGCTGCTGAACTTTGCACTACCCGAAGAACCAGGCACTGTGTGCAGCTCCTGGTTAGATGCCTTTCAAACCCGTCTTCTGCCTAAGGGCTACCAGATGTGCAGCTGAGGCAAACAGATAGATTTTCCCATTGTGCCTCTCTGCAGCCAGAGGATGTGCTGCTTATTGCTCTAAGTAAATGGTTGGGCTGCTTTATTAATTTAGGAGTCTGAGAATAATATTTTTCCCTTTTGCTCTACTTTAAGGAGAGTTCTTCCCAGTGTGAGAATGAACTATTAATGAGCAGAGATAATATACCTAGTGAGGAAGACTTTATCCTGGATGTTTATTCAGAATTTCAGCTCGAAAGATCCAACCAGAACTGTTTGGCATATATTTTACTTCCTGATAACTGTGGCCTGCCACACAACCATTCTGGCTATCTTTAAAGATTGGTGGGGGTTTGTCCAGAGGGGGATCCTTAAGTCTGGTGGCTTACCTATCCCACTACCTGGATATCCATTTACTCTGAAGGATCCAAGAAACATCCAGTAAATAACTCTCCGTGCCCAATGAACCGACTCAGGACCTTGGATTTCTGGGTAAGTATATTCATGGCTCTTAGTGTTCAAGTAAAAAAGTGCTTCCCTGTCTTTGTAACAAGCATTAAGTTCACCTACATGGAAATATTGCACCACTTTTAACAGATGTGAAATTCATCTACAGGCTTGTGATGGAAAATACCAGGGGTTTCACTGACTGTGGGTAGAACTGCACCCATCTCCCTCAAACACAAGAAGCTGTTACAACATTCTGTACAGATTTTCTTATTTCACATGCATCACACACATCACTGGTACATTTGCAAATACCTCCACTGCTATTGCCTATCACCCCTTACGACAGAGTGTCCAAAACACCATGCTGGAAAACTGTTTCTGTGTACCTTGCAGACAGATGAGGGTTTGAACTGGTGCAGTATTCCCCCACGTGGCTGCCACAATCCCGTGTCACCAGAGATGCTCTGTGTCACTGAAGGAGCAGACAGCGAGGCTGGCACTGGCAGAGGAAGGTGGCTTTTGGAGGGTGACCTAATGCAAATGTCTCAGCTACAAAAGTGAGAGAGTTCATTTAGGAATATCCATTTGAGAAGAGAACCTATAGAAGACTAACAATACAACGAGGTGCACCTCAGAGCAGAAACCCTCCTCTGAACAAATGTGGGCAACAATTATATTTTCTAATTCACAGCTATCTATAGTCTCTTTTAAAGCACATTTGTCTATGCCTACTTCCAAACAGCTGCTATCTTGATAAGATTGTTTTGTTTAAAAATAAATAAATATTAGACATTGGAATTGTACATAAAGTTATTTTTCCCCCAGATCTGTTCCTGGTGTCTTTTTGCGTTGTGTGTAATCATGAGTGACCCCAAGGTCAATTATTACCGAAACCTCACCGAAAGCCCTGCTAGATAGGGAGAAACATGAAAATCTCAAGGAACAAAGTATTTGACTTCTAAACAGAACGCCTGCCTAAGACCAAACCTCATTAGGGAAGTCCTCCAGGCAAACATCCTCTCATTATTTTTTGTCATGGTTTGTTGAAGATTCCTCAGCGTAACTCACAATTGGGTTTTAAATAAATGTCTCTGTATAGTAAATGTGATATTCTTGCATCTAAGCAGCAGGGTTAGCTGAAAACTAAATAAGACCAAAATTTCACATTTCAGGGACTCATAAGCAGCTTAGAGTCTGACAGCAATGCAACAAGAGGCAAAAATATGACTGACAACATATGGCTGAAAAGTAGGGTGGCAGTGGCTGTACAGCATAATAACGAAACAGCGAGATGCAAAGCAAGAGCAATTAGCTACAAGTGTTGCTAATGCGGAATTAATTACGGTGAGGAACTTCTCTATAGGACAAGGATGGTGCTGTGTTTATCATTAACATTTAAGGCATGAAGGCCTTGGATTTAAGGCTTTCCTTCCCCTCCTTCATTCTGGCCTCTAGATGGTCAGTCGGGCCTAGGCTCTCAAATGTTTGGAGGCACTCTGATATCCTGGAGGAATTGGTCTAAGCCTCCTAGAGTTCAGCTGCTCATCTCAAAATTAGGGATGTTAAAGCTTCTCATAGCAGTTATTGTGAATGGGAGGGTGCTAAAGGCTATATTTTATCAAATAGTTTTGCTATGGATCTTTTCAAAGGGATGAAGGTCTGATAGATTTTCCTTAGAAATCTTATCACACCAAAGGGTTAACTGATGTTTATGCCTAAGGTGACCATGACTTCCATTTTTGATTCCGCTAAACTGCTGAGACCTCTTAAAGAAGTCCAGAATACCTCAGAAATTTCCATCTCTAATCAGAACAGGGTGAAGTTCCCTTCAAGGAGAAAATCCTCTGGTGTGATCCATTTTTCTGCTGTAGTTAAATATTCTTGGGCTGATTCAGCATCTGGGCTGATAAGTTGGCCCCTGGAAGCTCTTGCCTTGGTTGCTCTGGAGGAGGCTGGAGGGGCAGCACAGTGGAAAGTTCCTCTCCTCACCAGAGGACACGCACAGGCCACTCTTGCCAGGGCACAGTCTCCTGACTCCCTTGCTTGGCTCAGTGCTCTGCCTCTGCTCCTGCCCATAAAAGATTTGCTCTCTTGAATTTCATATTTATCACTTTCCATAACAAAGTTTCTCTACTAAGGTAATACTATAGTCAAACAAAGGTAAAGCTGGTGAGGATAGAGAGTAAAATAACTGAAAAGGTCTTTTTTACTCTGTGGTGAAAGGGGATATTAATACAAACAGATGGCTTTTTTTAGTGCACCTATTATAGAGTCATGCCCACTCTTTGCTGAGTGCATACCTACGAGCCTGTGCGTGTGCAATAAAACCCTTAGTTTATTAAGCATCTTTTTCTATTCTGCTATGTCAGTCTAAATTCACTTTGAAGGCAGGAATGATGGAATTGTTCAATATATTGTGTGCACAAGGTTGTGACCTCTGCAATCAGCCCCTGAAACACCACTGTCTGCTTACTATTGGGGCAGCTGAAATGAATTATGAGGTAGCCTCATAAAACATTATACTAAATCAAAGGCCTCTGAATATGCAGACTTGAGCATTGTCGTATTCTTTCTGACTTCCCAAATATTTACAATCTCTATAGGACTTAAAAAATGAAAATTGAACATACTGTTTTTACTGAACATCTTGTTTCTAAACAAGGTCTCAATCCTGCAAGAGCTCAAATGCGTGAATGGCCTTGTTCTTGTAAAAAAATGTGTCACTGATTTCTGCATCCATTTGTGTCTGTGCTTTGCAGGAGACATCCTGGAATTGCTATTGTGTCATCCAGCAGGAAGGCACAGGTACACCTGCCTGAGTGACTGTGCTGTGGAGGACACGACTCTACACTGAGGCACATTCTAACCTGAGGGGATGAAATGCTTTTGTTTCAAGAGGGGGGCAGAAGGAATACCCTCAACAATAAGTCTGAGACCCCAAATACCCTGCTCTGCACACAAGATCCTCTGTTTGGAGGAAGACTGTCCCAGCCAAGCTGGAACACCCAGTGTAAACCGGTTATCACTCTGCATTTCCACATTTATTAAACTTACTTTCTTCATTCTCTGTAACATGTGCAGCTGGAATTATATCAGCCACCACAATGATCTTTTCCTTTCATCAGCTCTGTGGCAGCAGCTCTGCCTCCCTTCCGTGCTGTTACTAGCAAGGTAGCTCCAAATAATTGTTTCTTTTCCACACACAACAAAGGCCTATAGAGCATCAGGAGGGCCCATGAAATGGGAACTAACAAACAGAAAGTCCAGTTGCTGAAGTTTATCATTGGTGTCTCTTATTCTGCAAAGCAGTTAAACACCACACTTCTACTAAATCTGCTGTGAATATTCATTCAGTGCCCATGGGTGAACACAGTTCACCAGACCCCTGTGTTAACACCACAGCTTTAACTTATTTATGGAACTCGAAAGCTTTCCCAGCAGTACCCTCTGAACACATGTAATTTATATATTTCTTAAAATAATTAAAGCTTTATTTATTCCTACCTTGAAGGTACAGGGCCTTGAGGAAAATGTGTCAACATGGTGAAAGGCCAAGCTTAACCGCTCCGTGCTCCAGGAAGAGAATGCTGTCACTGAGTCAGGAAAAGCCAGGCTGTCCCACTCACAAAATGTTGTCTTTGTTCTCCACATGAATCAATTTGTAACTGCTGATAACCCACTTCTTTCCAAGGATTTCAGGTTTAGGATTCCCTTTGATGCCAGACTCACTGCTGGAAACAGTAAACCACTCTAACTTTGATGGAGGTACAATTATTCTCTCTACTCAGCTATTTGATTGTTTCTGCTAAAAATCTTATGTCACCGTTTCATTTTGGGTAGGCTTCGCCCTTCATCCTTTCTGATTTAAACCATACCAGTCAAAAGTTATAAATCAGATAGCCCAAGAGGCATGTAATGTTTTCATATAAAATATGCATAAATTCATCCTTCCCTGTAACATGTATGACCAAAATTGTACCAGTGACCCCAGCAACCATTTTTCCTTTCATCATCCCTCTCCCCAGCAGCTCTGCCTCCCATCTGTGCTGCCACCAGCAGTGTAGCCACGGTGCCTCTGACAGAGACACAGGAGCACAGAAACCACCACGCCCAGGACTAAAGGTGTCTTGGTCTGAACACATGTTGGTGCCAACACTTGTGAGGGTTTCAGCCTGTCTGGAGCACGGGAGTGTTACATCAGGCAGCTCAGCCTGGTAATGGTAACCTAAGCTACCAGCAGCAGGGAGGTGTTTGTGCTGTGCTGTGCTTCGAGCAGCGCTCAGAGCCTGTGACACTGTCTGACACTGACTGATTAAGATACAGGTACTGTGGTGCTGTCAGGGAAGAAGAAAGAGGACTTGCCGTGCTGTTGTTGCTCATGGATCTCCAGCAGGGCAGCAGCCAGACACCGGTGCACAGCAGCGTCGTGCTCTTCCACCTCTTCAGAGAATTACTTTCCAGTCAACCTGAGCAGATTAAGAACACACCTCATTTTTAACACAGCCTGTGCCTCCACACTGACTCCAAAGTCTGTATCATAGGTGATCGAATCTTATGACTGGGGAGGGGACTGTGAAAAGAGATGAGGGAGATGTGAGAAGGACAAAAATATAAACTCAATAATGAGCCTTACCAGGAAACCATTAGGAAGGCTCTTGCTGCAGCAAACAAGACCAGGTCCTAACAGGGAAAGAAACAGAGCTACCTCGTTATGCTGCAGATATAGGCTAATCTTCATTTTCTCCACGGCTTTTACTTGCCATCTGTAAAAACCAGACATTCAAATTTCTCCCTGATCCAAATTTTCCGGGTATCCCCAAGGCCCACACTGTACTATTAGTGAGAATGGTGGAAAGGATTACTTTGCCAGGCAGCATAGGACATAGGACTAGAATTTTAGTTTTATTTAGTTTAATTCTCAGGGCTTTCCCCAATACAACAATGCAGGGTTTCCCAATGTACCTTTTCATCTCATCTCACAAGAGATGAAATAATCATTTCCCTTCTCTCTGAAGGTGATGCTGAAGCCCTCAGAAAGTCTAACAAATGTGGTGTCCCAACATGGGGACACTCTTGAGCTCACGCTTACGTTTTTGGCCTTCTGGAGTCACTTGTCCTTACAGCCCATGCAGGTAGGAAGGCAAGCAGGAATATAGAAAGTCTCAGAGAAATCTCTGGAGACCTGACGTTCTCTTATTCATTTGTGTGCCAAACCAGGCGTGTTTCTGTCGCCTGTGTGGTGACAGAATTGTCCTTGTCCTCCTCAAGGCAGAGGAAACTGGAAAGATTCTGATCTTCCTTCCACCAGGGAGGAGGCAATTTCGCTTCTAGGAACCTCTATTCTCTATCACTACCAGGCTCTTTTCATCTCGGCTTTCTTAATAAATATTTAGAGGGCAGTTCACATTTTCCCTTCTGCTCTATGTAACAGAGCTGATTATTGCTAAGGTCAGGTGGCTCCATGAGCTAATTAATATTCACAGGTAGCAGTAAGAAATAAGTACAAACCTCATCTCTCTCCTCAGCTTTAATTACAATATCAGTGCTATCAAATTCCACATGGATACACCTCTGACATCAGCTCCAAACAATTTCAGATGTGTATACTAACAGGATTCACAGCATCTTTAACTCATGATCTTCTGTCATTACCATATAATTACTCTAATGCATCTTTACTGTGCAACGCCCGCCAGAACTATCAACTGTGGAGTGCCTCGTGTAATGACAAAATAGAGACATCAAGATGGAATTTCGGCTTACACGGACCTTCAGCATTCCTTTCAGTCCCTTTATTCAACATTTGTGAGCAACCTGACTCCTACCTGCCTCCCTTCCTTCTCTAAATTTACTTTATGAAACATTTATGTCATTCTAGCACCGAGAAAGCCCAGGTGGCACTGAAATCCCAATGGGAATGTAGCATAAGTCAATGAAGTGGTAATAAATTGTCTCACCTTGATCAGCTCTGTGGATACAGGAAAGGAATAGAGGAAGGTGAGTCAGGGAAAAGCAACTGTCTTTTGCACCTTGCTGAGGTATGGGTGAGGATCTGGGCCTTGTGTAGATGTAGGAAAGGTTCAGAGAAATTCGACAGAAAAGGCAGTACTGACTACTTAAGTAAGCAAATATCCCTCAATTAAGTGCTGGTGGAGGTCAGATACAAAAGTCAGTCAAAGAGAACCGGGCAAGCTTCAAAGGGTCTTTGTGACAAAAAGCTAAAGGATGAGCCAGTGCAATAACCTGTCAAACGACAAGCCACGGAGGTGATTTCAGCCTTTCATTTCTACCACTACAGAATGTGAAGAACAAAGTACACATTTTAAAGACATAAAATGGGATGAATTTTTGAACCTATGTAAGGATTTTTAAATAGGAACTAGCTGCAGACATATCTGACAATGCACTATGCATAATATTCCTGTGCCTTTGCATAGCTTTACAAAACTCTCTCAGTGTATCAATTTCATCACTCCTTTTACTTTTCTTCAATGGCAATCATTTCAAACTGAATAATAGCATCTCTAATTGATGCATTTGGCTTTCTTTGTGATAACAGTCACTATGATTAAAGCACACGTTATCAAGACTTGGAAAAGACAGTTAAACAGGAATGGCATTACATTGTCACCTACCCAAATTGCAATTGCTGTTTAATTGTAGCTCTGCAAGCAAACACAGAAAGACAAACAACAAAGAAACCTCTGGTCTGATTGAAAGCAATTAAGAGAGGAAAACCCAAGAGAGCTAATATATGAAGTTTCAGGGAGGAAGCATTCCTTCCCTGAAATGCAAAGGCTCTTCTTGAATCTGAGAGAGGTAAAACATGGGAATAGTGCAGCTGTTTCTGGGAAGTTGCCTTTTGAGTGGAAATGGAAATCAAGAGCTGCCAGGCTGATTTTTATCTCTCTTGTCAAATTTATGTTGTATATGTTTGCTGATGTTCTGTAATATCTCAGTTAGCTCTGTTGTTTGCATATTAACTGTTTTGTGTCCCAGTTGCTCATACAAGGATCATAAATATTTTGTGAAAGATATAACCATCCCTTTCAACAGTATCAACTATTTTTTTCTAAACAGCTTTCCCTCTGTTTTTGGAGAAGACTCAAAGAATCCCTGAAGAACTACTTTAGGATGGGCTTTTCCACCATCAGCTGACAGGGACATGCAGGAAGCAGTTCCTGAGCAAAAGGACTTCCACAACAATCGCTTTGCATCTAAACCCAGCGAGTTTATCTTTAGGGCTAAACTGATCCCAGCCATGGTGAGATGGAGGGTGATGCAGTTTCAGGGGAGCTGGAAGCCAGCACGTCGTTCTGAGTGCCTGGATCCAGGACCTGGCTCTCTGCAGGGGTACCTGTGTGAGAATAAGGGTAACAGGTATAGTTCACACATGGAATATGCACAGTTCACACATGGAACTGGACAGAGATTTTGACAATGGACAGGGTTTGTGGTTTCACAGGGCATCATCTCCAATTATCAGGAAGGTTCCCTGGTTCTGTTCCGGAATGGAAAAGGAAAATATTTTTATCTACTTTAACATCACACTGGCACTGTCAGATGATTCATAGGCTCTGGAGAACACAGACATTACCAGCTCAGCACATTTGTGTACCAATCACCATTTGTCATATGTGAGTACTTCCCACAGTCCTAAAAAGGGATTTGTTTTGTGTATTATTTGCAGGAAATGTAACAAACTCCATGCTGAACAGCAAAATAAAACCAGCACTTGATTGTTTTATTGAATAGTTGCCTATTTACTTGGAAAAACTTCACTTTAGGATTTTTTTTATGCTGTCTAATAAAAGGACCCCCACAGCTGTCTTCTCTGTGGAGAAAAGCTGTCAACATCCAGTATAATTTTCTGCATATTGAGTGAAGTACTTGAAAGTCCCAGATCCATTTTAATATGTGAGCTGCTCTCCCATTTGTATGCAGCTGGAGAGAGTAGTTTTATCCTCATTTAAAAGAGCCATATGACGGATTTCTTTCTTTAAGCAAATACTGTCTGAAACTTTTCTTTTTTCTCTCTTTTTCCCCCAGCATACACCTTTCCTCTCTTGTTAGGCACCAGTGTGCTGAAATCACTGCATAGTGCTGACACCTTACTTGTTATACATAAAACGATGCCAGCACCATTTCTTTTTTGATGTCTCTGTGCATGATCTGCTGGAATAATTCCCAGATTAACTGTTTATTAATATAATTTTGGCAAAACAGTTGGTGAGGAAATACCAGCGCATGGATAAGGTCTTCACCATCCTTTTCTGAATTTTCTGATTCTGGGAACAGGCAGCTTCCAATCCTTCCTATCCAACCCCAGCCAAGGCTCTCTCCAATCCTGATCCTGCAGGCGCTTTGCCACACAGCACCAGTCAGTAGTGCTCAGTCCTTGCACAGCTGTTAACCCTGATGCAATGAAGTGCTGTTGTTATGGGTTGCAGGGAGCATGTTTAACATCCACAGCTATTTTTAATGATTCTGTCAAGAGGAAGGATTATAGCTCTGAAAGCACAGGGAGATTTTGTGTAACAGTCACAAAGCTTTGAACTCTGCACACACCATGACTGAACATACTGTTCATGTGCTTCAGCACAGCCTGACACTGCAAAAGTCGTGGCTGAAAAACAGGATATCTGAAGGTTACAGAACATTTAATGGCTCCAGTGTAAACAATACAGCACCAAGAATTAAGTGTCAAACATTATCAACCTCCCAGTCTGGATATGCCACATCTCACAGGCTGAGAATGACTCACTCAAACAACCTCAGATGGCAAACCCCAAGCAGACAGGTTTGGACTGATGCTACCAATTCAGTGTGGAGCATTCGGTCCAAGGAGCAGGCGCTGAGCAATTCCCCAGACAGTGCTTGCAGATGCTTTCACCCAAATTCAAGATCTCTGCTCCACATTTCTGTTTGGAATAAGAATAAAAAAGTAGATTCTCGAATTTTTCAATGAAATTAAAATTGTGAAAATTTTACATTGGAAAAATTAGTCTAATTGCTGATTATTACATCTGAAACAAATGGAACCAACTGTAAAAATCTTGGATGAACCTGGGAAACAGGAACCCTTATGAAAGCAGCAGATCTGAGAGCCTCAGGGTTTCTCGGGTTGCTTGATTCTCACCCACCAACAGAGCAGAAATCTCAGAAATATGGACATTCACTTTAACCAGCAATCTTGGAATTTACAGTGGCCACTGCTGGAGGAGCAAAAGAATGAACCTCTACTGGGGAAGCTTTCCTAGGGCTTCCAAGTTTCCACCTCCACTGGCTGGGGGTTGGGGCAGGAATTAAGGCATCCGAATTTTTGAAGAAAGGTGTCAAAGCTGCAGGAGCCCCGACTCGGGTCAGAGATCCCAGAAATTCAGGGTTTCCAGCTCTGCCAAAGTTACCTGGAAGATATGTGAGCTCTGGGTTCAGCTCCTAGCTGAGCTTCAGGAAGCCTACTCAGTGCCCTGGAGTTGGAGGAAGGCCACACAAAACCCCAACAGAAAAACCTGGAGACCCGTAGAATTTCCAGTGAAACAGTTTTGTTCTCAATAACTCAGCATTTTCTAATGAAGTACTGCTTACTGGAAAGCTTCTGCCTATTTCCATTTGGGAGGACATTATTCAGATGGGCATGACACATTTTGGATGACATGAGAGAATTAAGGTTGGTCTCCTTGCCAAATTCCATCCGGGTAGATAATTTCTTACCTATTTAAATCCACCTCATATTAACAGAGCACATTTTTTTTAGCTCACATTCTGTCTTGCAGCTCTTGTACGGTTAAATATTATCTGCATTTCATCTCCTGCATAGCTGTTTTTCACTGAATTCAGTGCTAGGTTAGAGTATGGGATCTGTAAATGGGAATGGGAGCTCTGGGGGGTCTCTAAAACCACCTCTGTTACTGCAAGAACATCAGTGCCACGTGAAGGATTATTTTCAGTACCAGAGGAGTTTTTGCAGAGCAAGGTGCAGTCCCACACAGAATGGGACCAATCTGATGTCAAATTGCTTTATGCCATTTTGGCACATGACTGCATTACAGAGTAGCTCCTGTATTTTTCTATTTCCTCAGGAACATTTATTCCTACAATGAGGATCCTGCATTGACTCCAATGAAGACCCAGGCTCCTGTTGTGCTAGGCACTATAGCAACAGACAGTAAAAGGCAGTCCTTGTTCCTAAAGACCTTTCTATCTGAACAGACAAGACATTGCCAGAGATTTACCTTTCATTCTTCAGTTTATACCAGTTGCAAAACAACTTGGATGAAGAATAAAAATTGCCATGAACAGGCTGTGATGATCCCAGCTGTGGGATGAACCCATATGGAGGTGGGAAACCCCAAGCCAGTAAAAGCATGGAGGGGTGTAATCCTGAACCAACTGAAGTAACATGAGAACTCCTACTGACTCTACTGGGAGCTAGGATTTCCCCTCTCTGTTCCCATTTCACCAGGTGCCTGTGTGCATAACACAATGCAGAGCTGTACAGTGATGTTTCCAAATTCCCTGGCACCACAGCAGAATTGCAGGATGGCCACACCGTTCCCATCAGGGGGATGAGCCCGGGTGGAGCGCGGTGCTGTGACTGCACCGGTGACACCGCGGTGCCGTGTGAGCACAGCCACAGCCCTGCTGCACTGGGGCTTCCTGCAGAGCTGCCTTGGAACAGGTCACTGGCAGTGGGCCCACAGGCTGCCCACACTCACTGGTCTGTCACCAAATCACTCACCTACCACCGGCAGAAAGCTGAATGATTAATTATGGTCTACACTACTCCATGGTCTCCAGGGCAGGGGCTGTTTAGATGACAGTGAACTCCCTGAACACACTGTGTTTCTTGCTGCAAATCCCTTCTCTAAGGGATACAGACTAAAACTATTCCTGAAGTACAGCTCATAAACAGACATATCCCCTGTTCTAATCTTGCTGATGTTCTACATTATTATTTACTTAAAGTACATAGCTCCCCAGCCCTAACAGGAGACTCTGGCAACTTATTTCTTGTCTTTTGGAAGCAATGCAATGCACATTAAAGCAGAGATAATAATGATTTAAAAGATGCAGGTCTCTTTTCTGGACATTCTGACCATGAATGTAATATAATAGAGGTTTGAGTGATGCTTGTTTTGCACCCCTGAGTTTATCATAAGATTAACAGTCCTTATTATTTTGCAGAACAAGCAGTAGCGCCTCATCAAGGGTATAATCACCTCAGCCAAAAAACAAACAAGCTTTTACTTAATGTGCTAAAAATATAGTTGAGAAACCTTCAATCTCAAGCCGTGTGATAAAATAGACTGTGTTGACTGAGCGAATCAGCAGCTGCTGCTGTGCAGGCTCCTTCACCCTAACAATGCTTGCCTTTTTCTCTCCCCACCAAATTTAGAGATGATGTCAGTGTAGCCAACCCCAGGAGTTCAAAAATCAGAAGACAAACCAAAATAGAATCACAGCATTGATATCAAAGCTGTGGAAGTTATTGAAACTGAAGCGTATGATTTGGGGGGTCAGCCTTTAGATTTTTTAATTCATAGGAGACAGCCTTCTCCCTTCCAGTTGTCTGCTCAGTTCTCCTGGCTGTCTGATATGCCCTATTTCGGAGTGAGAGACAACAGGACAATGGGAAGCACAAAGGATTGGGAATCTATTTAAAGTATATATAAAGCTCAATTCTCTACCATCTGTAGAGCCTTAATCCTGCAAATACGTTCCCTGAATGCTCAACTTCATTCATACCAGCAGCCCCATGGAAGCCAGTGGGGGTCCTCTTGTACCTGAAGTTTGCCCCTTATTTAAGTTACTGTTGCACGTCAGAAATGTTGGCCTGCGTCACAATATTAAGAATTAGCTAAGAATGAGGAGATCTGTTGCTCAGTTTTCTCTGTGATCTTGGGCAAGTCTTGATCCATTCTATATCCCAGCTTCCTGCTCTTTCAAAAGGGGTAGAATTTATCTCCATCAGGTACTTGGAAGCCTTCAAACAAGAGATAATAAAATGCAGAAAATTAATACATTGTCTCTTTCTGATGTAAATTGATCTCTAGCTAACACAGCTGGAAAGAATGTTTAAAAATCAAAAGTATTTCATAATTAAATCTCCTAATAAAACCAAATTCCTAGAACTGGACTTAATCCACCATGGATCAAGTCTGACTGAGCAGCTGAGAGAAGCAGAAGACATTCTCAGCGCTGAGAAGACACACTTCTCATTTCACTCACTGGACCTTTTGCACTTCACCGTGACACACAGAACCCTCTCTAAAAAGAGCAGTTCCTGGGAGCCAGGAGTAAACTCATACAGGAGTTTGTCAAGATGTAAACCTGTAGTTTTATTTTTCATACCCCAAATATCAAATTCCTCTGAACTTTAAATTAAAATTATTGATCCTATTTTAAAATTTAGTCTGAATGAAAATTCCAATTTTTGAAGCAGCAGTAGCATGTTACGATGAAACAGTTTCTTAGGAGAGTACTCACTTAAAATAACTGAAGGCTTTCATCTTTTATTCAACATTTGAAATTAGTAAAAGATACTACCTTAGAGTGGCTTAATTTAAAGAGGCAAACTGATGCATTTTGTTAATTAGACCATTAAAAAACTCATTTATGTGTAAATAAGTCTAGGTCATTAAATCGTAATGTACAGTGTCAACATGAAACTTCAATCTTCAAACTTTCTAGTTATGTTAATTCATGACCCTAAAAATTAAGTAAAAATAGAATTAGCATCAAAGAACTTAATTCTCCCCTCCTGTTTTTAAAGAAAAAAAGATGTATTTGTAGTAATAGAAAGTGCTATTTCTGCTCAGTCCTCCAGTCACACATTCTCTTTGTCTACAAGACTTTGGTTAAATTTAGAGGTACAACACCTATATGTTGATGTCAATGATCTATTTGAATATTTTTAAGACACAGCAAAACATAGACAGCAGTGGTGTTGTCCCTAATTTTCATGATAGCAAGAAAAGGCTATTTCAGTGAAATCATGTATTGTAAATTAATGGCATAATAAGGCATAATAATGAGTCAAAAATGTTATTTGGCACAGCTGAAAAGGCAAGGCTAAAAGGTTGTCTCCTGTAAAGGTTTGTGAGTATTACAGTTATAAAGTCATATTTTCAATTGCTCATACCTTTACAAAACAGGAAGTAAAGGCTCTACTCTTGGAAATTTCCAAGATTCTTGGGCTGATTTTAGAAAACATCAGGAAGAAAATGTAGAAACATTTCTGAAAGTTCAGCCATTTCCAGGAACAGAGTAAAAGCTTTCCCATTGATTCCAGAGAGACGCTGGGAGAAGTTGTTGCAAAGACACTGAAGACAGAACTGAGAGGAACTGGAAAAGGGCAGTAGAGTGCAGGAGAGAGAGGCCGAGTGGTCAGTGAGATGCTGCAAGAGAAGCCTGTGGATCCTGGACAGCTGAAAAGAGTGAGACTGGGCTGAGGGCAGAAAAGAGCACGGGAGATAATGGTGGGATGGAAGTGACACTGACAAAAACTGTAGAGAACAGCAGAGAATGCAGCCTGGGGGAAATGGCCTGTGCCCACTCGTCTGGAGAACAAATCCCAAGGATGCCAGAATCCAAATCCTCATGTAAAAGCAAGCAGTAATTATCATTTCCATACACACAGGTCACAGATCAAACATAAAACAGGAACTGGGGAAGATGATTGATTTTCCTTTGCATACCCTTTAATGAACAGTTAAAATTCCTTTCTTTTCCAGGTGTCTAAAATCAAGAGGATGCAGAAATGCCAGCTCTGTGTGCTCCTAACCAGGCTTGCAATGCTGAAGTAACACATGGGGGGAAAAAGGAAGAAAGAAAGAACAGTGAAAATCATGTGAAGGCTCTAAGGAGAAGGGATGCTTTTAAGGCAGTAGCAGCTATACCAGGTGAACTGTAATGAGTAACTCCCTCTGCCAGGGATGCTGTCCAGCCTTGGCAGGAACATTCTCTGCATCCAGTACAAGACTGTATTTGCTTCCTGACTTAGTGACTGGTTGATATATGGACACATTAAAATTAGGGTGTTTTAAAATACAAAAATACTTGAATTGTTTTGAATCTTCCTAATTACTTGAGCGCACGATACTAACAAAGGACACAGTCTTGGCCTTACTTTCAGACTGGATTCTTGCTTTGCAGATAACAATCTGCCCAGGAGTAGATGACTGACAAGAATCTGTTCACCGAAGGACTGTATTAAATATGGCTGTTCCTGCACAGCCCCAATGTATGTAAATTATTCATGTTATATATGAAACCATATTACAGTTATATGGGAGAAGCGATTGCTCCCACTGTACGCATTCTTTGGAGTTGTGTGACACATGCACAATCAAGCCTGACACAAGAAAATTCATCAAAGAATATTTAAATATACCTTAGGGAGCCACTAACTTTTCTGATGGTTTTACAGAAGGAAAACTAATTGCATCTGCACAATACAACAGTTTTATAAGAGCTGAGTTTATCGATGCTTTTACTTTTTTCTTTGGTAAATATTTAGAAGAGTCTACTTAAATTGATAAAAAAAAATCAGAAACAACTGAATGGTTTGAATACATTAAGGTTTCTTCCATCTTAGGTATTCTTACTTGTTCCTACTGACTTTTTGCAATATCAGCAATGCATAGAAATTCTTGACCTATCAAGGTGGCATCAAAGTGGATAACAGCAGACAATTATTCTCACAAAGACCTGGCACCTTTTTCTAAGACTTAAAATGAAAATCAAACTAATTATATAAAACAATACATTGAAATCACTAAAAATTCTTCTGACAAACATAAGCAAGTTTTTTATCCTAAATACATTTGGTTTTACTAAGACTATGAGGTTTTCATCTGTAATGGTATACACACTGAATGCATCCATTTAACTATAGGAAATTCTGTAAACTTTCTAGATTACTGCTGTCTTGGAAATTCTCTTAGTGTTCAGAAATGTGCAGAAAGAACCAAATAAATACTTTATTCTGTCATGACTTATCCAATTATCTGGTGGGGCATCGTGACTGACAGGCTACAGCCAGTAGTCTGAAATGGTCAAATTTCACACTCTTTTGATGTTTTTTTAAGTGGCTTTTTGACAAAATGTACTAGATGTACAAAATTCCATGTGGAGTCTGCTGGATTATATGATCTTGTTTTACAATCTATCCAAAAGAGTATTTTGCTAAGGTGATTTAATTCCTTGTTAAATTGGAAACAACAATGATGCCACTGATCCATTTACACACCAAGTTCAAGGTCCTTATTTAGAACACTGTGGAGCACTTAAATTGGAAGCCTTTGTTCCCCTTGGACAGGTGAAGATTGATTCCAGTGGTCTCCCAAACAGACTGAAAATCAGGATAGTTGAGACTGACAACATTTCATTGGTATGAGGAAGAGAAGAGTCAGATTATTCTTTGCCAAGCTGTATGACTATGGAGCACTATCACAATATTTCTAACTCTCTTCCCACTTCACTACTGATATTGTGACAGGATTTGTAATACCATTAGGCTGTGTTGCCAAGAGCAATTCTTTTAAAGAGTGTGACACTGAATATAGGCTCTGGCAAATGATGCCTTCAGTTAGAAAGTATTAATGTGACAGAACTCTTCCCGAACCTTTTACAGAGAATATGTCTTGACCAAAAAGTGACAAAAGAGAAAATAGTGCTTAAACTTGTGCAACATAACATTGAGAAAGAAAAATCTCAGCTGAAAATGCCTTTTTGTGAAAGAATTGATCTCACTGTCATTTTTAGTAATGTAAATCACAAAGAACCATTGAAATCAGTGGCAACTACAGCAGTATAAATCAGGTGTCATGAATAACAAAGCTGTTAAAATACTGTTATCGGGTCACTTAGTTCAGCTCCATAGTTTTATTTTAGCTCTAACATTTATCAGCTTTGCTTGTCCATACTAACCCTTACAATGGAAATATTTTCTGCCATTTGGCAACAATGGGTATTCTGGACTGGGTATTCACAGAGCAAGTAATAGAGAATTTGTTATAATGGGTCCATCTTCTGTTCTACAGCTCCTCTCACACTTTATGTGTCTACTTTATATACCCATAAAATATCTAACTGATTATGAAATGACAGGAAGAAAAAGAAAGGAGTGCTCCCTTTCCATCGTATTTCTCTGACACATGAGATTTGATCATCTGTATTATCACAGCAACAGCTAGCATTAGCAAACACACTACCCAGCCCCACTGCATACAGACAGGTTATCTACCGTGGAAAATCCCATGGGCTAATTATTTTCTGCATAAAAAAATTTCTTTCATTTGTTCTAAATTCATTGGTCCTTAATATCATGATGCAATTATTGCACTGAGTGGGGAAAAGCAGAAAATACCCTATCATTGTGTTCTTTTCCCACTACTTCCGACTCTTCCCCCCAAAAAACACTTCAGGATGAGAATCTCCATGGTATGAAGTGGTAAATGATCCAGAGGAGTGTCACTTTATAACTCCTGAATCTTTATAGTCTTTGAGATGGTCTGCATGTAAATCTTACTGTACATCTCACTAGCTCTGTCACCTTTATACGAGCGTGCACAGTCAGTCTATACATCAGTTGTCTTGACCAAAATTTTGAATAACTCTTACAAAAAACAGAAACACAGCTCTTGAAAATGATCACTGTCATATCATCATGATGTCATGAAAGGAGAACTAAAATAAATGTGAACTTTCAGACTTCTAGATACTATACTGTTCTCACTAGAAACTCAGCCTTTTTTGCTGGGTTTTTGGGGAGGGGGGTGTTTATTTGCTGGTTAAAGAATACCCCACAAAGACACAGTGCTATTTTCCTGGGATTTTGTTCCTCTGGAAATAATTTTGTCTAGTAATAATTTATAATCTGTAAAAATACATCTCCAATTGTAATCCAGTTTCTATTATAATGCTGCAAATTCATGGAATTAGCTTTACTGCTGATGAAATTTATAATGTTGTATGTGATTATTGCTTCACTAATCACTATGTATTCCACTGCTAGCTGTATGCGAGATCATTAATACAGCATATGTATAAACATTAAGCTTAATGGAGTTAAATGATGATATGGAAAGGCAGGATGGCTAATTAATGATCACAAAAACAATTAGTACTCTTTCTTACTAATTCACAAGCTGTTCTATGAGGAACTGCAGCCTTGCAGAGCAAAACTCAGTGCATCTCCTAATTACTAATAAGCTAGGGACTTGTGAAAGCACAGACTACCTCTTAACCTCCTGTTACTATAGACTGGCTTTAAGCTTCTCAGCAAGATTTTTCCTGGTCAGAAGGTAATTCACAAGAAAACCTTTTCTGCTATCTTTATTGGTCACCTTTATGTGAATATTTGACTGATGGGACCTAGTCAAGTTGTACATTTAAGAGACACTTAATGAAACAGTCTTAAATGGTCCTTAATTGGTTTGTGTGATTTGTCTGTGTTGGTTCTCAGTGCAGGACTGAATTTCACACTAAAGGCTTATTTCTAGTAACCCTTAACTCATGCTGAGTATCCCTCTCTCCCTTGTGCATAGTCTCATCATAGACTGATTTTGCCAGAGTAATTGTCTTTGTTCTACAATTCTAAATCTTTTTCTCTGTAATTTTTGTAAAAGCACAAAATAATCTCTTTTCTAGATCACTAAATCCTTGGATTGATTCAATTAATTCTAACTTAATTCTACTATAGGACAAGCTATAAAAAGCTCTGCGTGAATTAGAAACCCTACCTTCATTGTTTCCATTTTACACATAAACTTTGAAATAACAACTTCTGTCCTCTCAAATGATGTGGTTCAGACCTGCTACAATGAGGAAGACCTGTTGTGAGGCACAGAATTTCAAACAGTCCCTGTCACAAAATGGTCAATGCACCACCAGAGAATTCCACGGCGAAAGTTATTTTGGAAGTTGTCACTAAGTACCACCCCTCTCCTTTTAATACAAGACAATGTCCATTATAGCCAAAATACTGAGTCATCCATCTATTCAACAATTTTCTTGCAAATCACCTTTACTAATCAATACCAAGAACCAAATTAATTAAATTTAAAACATTGAGTAGCTCTGGAGTTTCACATATGAGCACATTTAAATATCCTAATGATTTGTCATTCAGTGCTTTTCATTAACTGAAAATGGCTCAATAACTCTCATTCCCTAGAAAAGTCCAATAATAATTTTAGGGCTTTGGAAGACAGTGCTGGCTCTTTAGGATCACATAACAAGAGATACAGCACTGAGGTGTCTAATGGTGTATAATTATCTTAAACCTCTTCATCAAACTTTGGGTTTCATTAATGGGGTACTACTGAGTAATCCAGGCAACGGGCTTGGCCAAATAATGACTTCCACAATTAAAACAAATCCATTTTGATCACACTATTCAAAATAATTCCAGGAAGATATATTAGGCATAACATAGTAGGCATATACTCAGAACACCTGGAAAGTGTTGTTTTTCTCCTGCCCCTTGGGCATGAATCAACTGGCAGCCAAAATAGTAGTAATTTAAAAAATTGTTTTCATAATTTTTAATAATTTATGGATTATTATGGAGTCTTTCAAACTACCTCTCATGTATTAAGCACAAATGTTTAAAAACATTTTAAAAAAGGTTGCATAGACTTTCCAGGGACGCCTTCTGCAGGTGTTCTTGCTGAAGAAGGTTAATTTGGTAAACTAAAAATAGCAACAATTAAGTTGTGTTCCACAACTTAATGGACAAAAAGAAAACAATACAAATGTAATGTAACAAACCCAAACATGAGAATTAGGACATGGAATTGTGTTGGAGACTGCTGCCTGGCTGCATCTGTAAACACACAAATAAAATATAAACGATTGGAGTAAAAACAAGAAGTGTATTATTTACTATTGATTTTCAAGTCAGTGATGATAACAGTGATAACTACGATTTGAAATGCTTTTCATTATTTGAGCAAAGTTTAAATAACTACTTTATGGTCATTCTTGTACTAATTCACTAACTGATTTGAACAAATTTCATTTCAATATGAACCTTGTCATTTGATATATGCCATAAAGAGGAAGAAGAGAAAGAGTTGAGGAAATATAAATGTCTCATTTTGAAGAATTATAAGTAGCTCTTCCAGCAGAACGTGTCATGATTAAGTAGTAATGATCACTTTGAACCATTACTCTGTGTGCTCATCTGCCAGCAGAGATTTAAGCCGCTTTTATGTCATGCAATGGTAAATTATTCTGGCAATTCTATTAGTGCTTTATGTCCCACATAATTCTACTATATTCTAGGAAAAATAGTTCTTCTCATTCTGAATTACAAATCTAAACACTCTTGTATTGTTTACTTGATTGAATATGTAATTGATTATAAACTTGATTGATTATGTAAAAAAACTACTGAGAATTTTTAATCAGGTAATCCTTGACCCAACTGACTTAACTGCTTCAGACAGAGCTGTTAATGTCTGCTAGGTCAGTGCCAATGCTCTGCATGTGCTGTAAATTCATAAATAAACTCCTCTTTGAATCTGCTTAAAACCTATTAGGAAAGCTGACTGAAATTTCTGTCCTGGGGAATTCCAAGCTGATATTTTATGTTTAATTCACTCCACTATGCAAAAAAAAGAAAATCTGAATACTCCCATAGGAGACTTAAATAGAGTGATATGACAGGAGACAGCTGAGGAACTGAGTAACTTACTCTGGAAATTTCACAGCTGAAACTGGTTGAGGTGTTGAAGGTATTAAAAGAAATGTTTGTGGGACGTGGGACTACAGAAAGCACACTCCCATCACTTCTATGTGTGATTCCAGCATCCCAAGCCACAATTCATGGCAATTGTCCCTTTTAATGTAATCTCTTGAGAAGAGATTGACTCCATCATCTTTGCAATTGCTCTTCAAGTGGCTGTAAGCAGCTATTAGAATCTTTGCCAGGTTAAACAAATGCATCTCCCTCAACCTGAGGGCTGCTGCTCTGAGTCCCTCATGGTCTGGCCACCCTCCAATGGACCCACTGCAGTTTGCCAACCTCCCTCTCGATCTGGAGGGCCTGAACTGGGTGCAGTGTCTGAGGAGCAGCCTCAGCAGAAGGGAGCAGACATGTAATGTAGCCCAATTTGGGATTTGTCTTATTCATGCTAAGGGGCACTGGCAGCTCATGTCAGTCTGGCATCCCCTGTAACTCCAAATCCTTCCCAGCAGGGCTGGCTGCCTCTTGCCCAACAGGTTCCTGATCTATATCTGTACAAAACTTTGTGCTTCACTTTCTTCATATTTATTATGTTTATGTCGGCCAGATTCTGAAGTTTTTCCAGATCCTTCTGCACCGATGCAGAGGCATTTTGTTATGTCCCACCCCTACTAAGTATCATCTGCAATCTGGCCAACTGTTTACCTGCCTCATCCAGATCACTGACGAAGATATTTGATGTAAACAGGACTTTCTAAACATCCTAAAATGAACTGAACTATTGTTCATTTTTTGTCTGTATTCAGTAAAAATCAGAATCAGAATCTTCTTTTGTATGTAAATTTACACCACACAGTACACATATACAAATATTCCTATTCATCATACACCACAGTCACACATTCACAAATAAAACTGAAACACAATTTTGCCCATATATAGGCTATACCACTCAGATCCATTCAAGGCACACCATGATGTACAGAAGAGGACCCTGGTGAATAATACTGTAGGGAAAAAAAGTCTGTATTTTCTTCCCAGGTTAGGCAGAAGGCAAGCAGGCATTTTCAGCATTGTAATTTTGGAGACAGGTACCTCAGATCCACCTGCTTCCTGAAGCTTGCCAGACCACTGCAGTTATTTTGCACAATTCTGTCACTTCAGCAAGCCAGCATGCAAATCCTCCCTGTTGCACCTTATGTGGACACACCTGCCCAGTTCAATGTCAAGCAGAAAACAGAACAATGGGGGTTTCCTGTAGTCAAAAATAAAAGAGCACTTAAGCTTGAAATGCCTGGCTTTAGAACACCTTCCAAGAGCTCTCTTGCAGCTATCTCAAATTCTAGCAAAGACTTGTTTCTTAAGAAAATTATTTTATTAAAATCATTTTTATACAGCAGGAATATGGGAAGGATCTACATCTACATAACCCATTTTAGTTACCAGTAAGCATTCATTAATATGAAAATGTCTATTTTGCATTCTTTTTCCAGTCTTACATCTTTTGCAAAAGGCATACATATTATATGCTGAGAAATATCAAGTTTCCTTATAATGAAAATTTTAATAGCCAGGCTATAAGCCTCAGACCTAAGGGGTTATAGAGCAAACAGATCTTTCCCACAAACACAATTGCTAAAATGAAACAAATCTTATTTAATATAAAATTGCATCACATGCATTAAATGTATATTAAAGGAGCATTTTAAGGGGTTTTTTTGTAAGTGGCAAATGTTATGAATAATAATCCATAAAATCCTCTGAATTCTATAAAAATGTATTACATAAAACTTTCATTTAAATCTTCCATAGTGCTCAAATACAGTGAACAGTGATAGTAGTAAAACACTACTAGCAAACCATTAGAATTAACTGAAATAAAATTTTATATTTTAAAAATCATTTAAAAGGATAATACTTCTCCCCATAGATGTCTTTACAACACTTTATGTAAGCTAAACAAATGTAGCTACCTACTGAATTACTGCAATTTCTGTTCCACACACTGAAGTGTATGTAAATTTCTCTGAAAAAAAAAAAAAAGCAACATCTGCCCTTTAATGTGCAGGAGAATTTAATAGTTTCACCTTAAGAAAAAGAGACTCAGTAACAATGACCTTATCCTTTTTATCATTAGATATCTTGAGGGAAGAAAATGAAACAACACAAATAAAATACAGTTTAGTGGAAAACTAAACATCTTTAAAAATACTGTCCCAATAGATCTTAGTTTACAGTGCATTCGTAGTGCTTAAGGATGAAGACAAGAGCAAGCTATAAACTGCTTCAAAAAAAGTCAATTAACCCCTGCTTGCCGCTGCAGCCCCTCTGCCAACTGTGCAAGGTGCACCAGGACCCTGTAACTCCAAGTGTTAAGCAGTTAAATGAACGCTGCCAGAATAATTACCCACTGAGACAATAACAATCACTAATGCATATGCAGAGCCAAATCTTGTGCTGGTGTGTGACTTTCAAAAACATGATGTATAATACAACAGAAGCTGTTTTCCAGTCATCTCCTGCTAATATCCCCAGGCTGGGAGACCTCTGGAAAGATATAAATCAAGCCTTTTTTAGGTTAGGATATTGTATATGAATGATGGACACTTCTTCCCTTAAATTAACCCAACTCAGTGAAGAAAACCAAACTTATGGAGTCAGAGATGACTAGAAAATATTTTCCTTGTTAGAATTTTAATGTGAAGGTATCACTTCTCTTCATTAAAGTTATTGAACTGGAATGCACTGCAAGAAAGCTAATGGTATCGGTAAGTGTTTTTGAAATGCTAACTTTTGTTTAAAGATCAGCCAAGTAGCATAAAATGCTTTGCTACACGGCAATTAATTTTAGGTGTGTATCACTTCCCACAGTAATTCTACACCTTACATTTGCAAAATGTGTTTTCAGAAAGTCATGGCTCTGCCAAACCTGATTCTGCTACAGATTTTACTTCATGAAACTCCCACAATAAAACAAGCTATGATGGCACTATATTCTTTCAGTCAGAAGTAAATTATCCCCTCTTCTAGACACAATACAGCACTGATTTAATTTTGTACAGCAGTACTATACAATGGAAAGTGGAAATAAATAAGTCTACAGGGTGAATTGGTTTGGATGGAACTGCATTACACAGCCGTCTGATCAGGGTTTAAGAGCTGAGTTATTGCCATGCATTGTCCACACATAGCACCTAGTTAGGAATATGTGAAAAACTCAGGGAATTCCCTGCCTGTGGTTTTGAGCACCCTAAATTTGCATTTCATCTAATTTTAACCACTTTCATCTATAAAGTACTCTCCAATTTCGTCTGGGTATTGGTAGAGTGCTCCTTCCTGAGTCACTCATTTTCCCAATCATCAGACTCCTGGATTGCCATTTGCATTTTCACCTGTGCCCTCTCAATTTTCTTCTCTGAGCAGTCCTGGATTTGGTAACACACATAAAGACATGCTACTTTTAAAGTTATCTGGAGTCTGAATCGAACCCCTTATCATGCCTGAAAGAGTCTATATGGAGACAACAGAACCAATTTAAGTATTTGCTTTAATGTTTTGAAGCAGTCCAATTCTTCTTTACTTTACTAAAGGCTGATGAAAATTCATCGCTGAAAATGAAATGCACAGTCATTTAGTTGTGATCATACTGGAAACACCACAGCACCCAGAGACTGTGCAACTAAATACATACAGCAGAGCAAACAGACGAAGAGACTGCAATTAAAGGAGGTTAATATTATGTTGGCTCTTGCTAATTTAATGCTCGCTACAGCAACAAATACCAGACTCACACGCCTCTGCTCCCCCGCTGTTGAGATAGACAAGTCTCAATTCTCAGAATACACAAGAATAGTTTGTGACTCATTTAGAAAAGTGAATGTGAATGAATTAATCTGGTGGGTACTTCGCTCCTACAGAACTCAAATACCATACTCTTCCCTTGGATGTTCCAACCTGACCCCCCTTTAGATCAATGGCACTTTTTGTGTTTCCTACTTAGATCAATGACAACACATAAACATAGCTGAAGGAATCAATTTCTTTGCACTTCTACATGTATTTCACGGTTAATGAAACATAACATAAAAGCAAGCTACAGTCTGAAACAAAGAGGTAACAATTTGGAGCACTTTCACTAAAAACCACAGATTTATCCTTCACTGCAGAAAACACAGAACAGTCTTTTCCCTGACTCAACTTCTGGTCCTTGGGATCCTTTCTTTGGAGTCTATTCCAGATTTATTCACTGCTCATCATGAATGGATAATTATTGTGCCCATCAGTATTTACAACCACTACTTTTTTCTGATGCAGATACACCTCTCTGTAGTTTCATCTTATACCAAAGAATTTGTTGCCGGTTGCAGAATTAGACAGCAGGTTGAGAATTCATTTTCCTTGACCTCACTTAGGATTAATTTGACCCAAAGAATTCAAAAGTTCTGGTGAAGATTGTGAAGGTGTTAATAAATCCAGTACAGTAAACTCTGACATGAAGATTAGCTTTTGTCTCAGTCTAAATGCAGAGGCTAAAATGTTGCTCTGGGTAACACTTACACAGGTCTCAGAAGAGAGTAAAGTTGTACTTAAAAGCAGCATGTGACCTCTACAAGAAATAACAGCAGCAGCAGATTTCTGCAAATAGTAAGATTGTGGTAGGAACAAAAAAATAAAGAAACATATTTTTAAAACATCTTGTATAATCCTTTTATTCTATTTTCAAAGAAATAAGGCAGAATATATGTCTGGAGGATTGAGAATTTTAGCTCCATGTTTTCTCTTGGGTAGAGATTTCTGGTGAAAACTTTGAAGATGCTTTTGCACAAGTTTTGGCAGATGATTAGGAATATAAAGTCTGGTATTTAAGATAGGCTCAAGAAAATCATCCTTTCAGCCAGTTTCAAATTTTTACACACCTGTTTGCCTTTAGGACACACTGTCAGAGATTAGGTCAGGAAAGTATCACCACAGAAACCTCTAAGTTCTTCCTGAGTGATGTGCAGTGCATCTTCATCTTCTGTTGACTTCTCCAAGAAACCTGGGATTCAGCACAAGCCAGGAAAACCTTGTTACACCCTGGCTCGTGCTTGCTGCCCCCGACATACAAGACGTGGCACCCCACATCACTGCCAAGACTGTGACTGTTCCTCCTGGGACTGCACAGGCAGCAGGAGGAACTTCCTGGAGTAATGGGAAGTTCCAGCCCCACTGCAGACAGGGCAGGAGTTTGGCTCAGACAGGTCACAGCCACGAGCTAGAGGAGTGAAGGGAGCTCAGTACAGATCTGAGCAGAGACAAAGAGCAGGGCAGGCAAAGAAAGCAAGAAGGATATGTAATGAAAATACAGTGTGAAAAATGCATCACATATTTTGGAAATTATAATACTAAATCATGTGGGAATGAAACCCAAGAAGCTGATGAAACATAAGCGGTACACCTTCTGTGCATTGTTCCTTATTTGCTGTATCTAATGTCTTTCCTTATAAATTTAACAGTCTTGTTAATGCTGACTCTACAAAGTGCTGCATTCTGCCAGCCATTCTGTTAAGCTTCTAGGAGAGATCAGTAAATCAGAAAAGGTGAGGAAATAGGGTAAAGAAAACCAATCTTCCCTGGTTTTTGTACTACAGTAATTTCCCCTTAGGCAAGAAACTCACGGCTTTCCTCTATGTCCTACATTTGGGGACAATACCCATAAAAGTAAAGAGTTAAAGGATAAAAATAGATTTTGGAGAAAATCTCATTTGGTAGAGTATCAAGTAATATTAGATGGTTTTCCAAAGAGTGAATAATCTTCTTAATTGCCAATGTGTTTCAGGGCACAAACTAGATTTCCAATGGAAATTTTTTAAGGACTTCAAAGACTAATGAATTCTTTGCTTACTCTTCAGTATATCTGAAGTCAAAACGTAGGCAAAAGAATTCAGCCATTGGCATCAGTGCTAACAACCAGAATCGTGACATATTTCCCCCAAGAGATATATGAAGAGTAACAAGAAATATGTGTTCTCTATAGCACAGTGGGATGACCAAGCATAATTAGCAAAGGACTATATGGACTTAGTTCTATTTAATGTTTAATAAATCTTATCTTCAAAATATTCCTCGGGTAGCTGTGCCCAAAAGATGCTGCTAGGTGCAATTTTGGAAATTCTTTTCCTTAAATGCCATTTCTGAAAATATTAAGGTCTTTGATACTGAGGTTTCACTGCTGAGGTTGTGATGCTTAGAGAAGGATTTGTAGCAGCAGTACAATTGCTAAGTTTGCAATGCCTGCTGGACAGACATTTACTGAAAGCTTGTAAATTGTTTAAAACACAGTTCTATGAGGATCCAGATGTGTCTGTGGAAATTCTAAGAAATCATCTGGATCAGATTAAACCCACGGGAGTCAGCTGAGTTTAACAATGCTTTTCCATGGAAAGCTCAAACATTTCCTAAACAAGATACATATCAAGTAATTTTGTTATAATCAAGGAAATCTGACAGTAATAATAGACAGGATCATACATGCACAAGTCCATAGGTTTCCAGGTGTAGGGAGAAATGTTACTGGGAGTAGGAAACACACTTTCCAGATATCTGGAATGCAGATTAACGGTGTTGATTAACTCACACGTATCAATGGCAAATAGAAAACTGGTCCCAGCAGCCAGCTCAGGTTAGGAAAATTGATGACAAGGTGGTGAAGGACAAAGTGAACTTTTGTCATCCACAACACCACATATGGACGTGTTCCACCAAGAGACCCTCATAATTTTTTCTGCACCTTTCACCTTAAGATATCCTATAAGCTGATTTTGGAATATGTCTCCAGTTGTCAATGGAGGGCTACATTTTAAGAACATAGGAAAATGGTTTTTCAGCCTCTCATCAATTGTTTTCTCCTATTGATTTTGCCTGATTCAAGGGGAATGTATTCACAGGATCAAAGCAAATTATTAGTTTTGAAAAATCTCTCAGGTAGCTGAATTAAAATCCAGTTGGGAGGAATAGTAAAACAATTCTGTGTCAGCAAGTAATTTGGATTCCAATTCTAAAAACACATTCTCTTGGTTTATCTACCTCTTTTGATTTTTTTCTTTTCTTTTTTTTTTTTTTGTTTTTGGTATTTCAAAGAAAAATGCCCCTTCAGAACTATGAATTTGAGAAAAATTTAAAACATTCAGGGTAGGTCAAACTATGTCTACTGGGAATGCCTTGCGTGCTTCCTGCTTCCCTTTTTCCAACTTTTACACAACTAAATTCGCAGGAAGTCTGAGAAAAAATAAGGTTAGGTCAAAATTTTTTTTCTGTAGATTTAACTGCTGCTACAATTCTGCTACAGGTTTGTACACCTGCCATTTTTAGGTTTTCTCTTCCCCAAAGAGCAAATTGTATCATGTTTGATTTTGGCTGCATGAGTTTTAGAACTACAAAACCAACAGACCTTACTGGATTCTTTTGAAGCAGGAAGAGTTCCCAGCACGATGGAGAGCCAGTAGCAAAAGCAGCCAACGTGTTACTATTTGATAGCCAGTGGAGTGACAAAAGCCGCACTTCCAGAACACAAAACTTTCTAAACAGGGATTACTTGGTTTCTCCCAATATTAAACTAGATCTGAATAATACTGGAGAGAAAAACACAAGATCGTATCTCTTAATTTTTAGATAAAAGCAGATCATATCTGAGCAGGAATACAAGAAGAAAAAATTGTTTTCCTGGTTGATCAGAATGGAGAAAAGTAACAAAGTATTAGCTTAATCATGGAGCAAAACTTTAACAAAATAACTAGCAAATATGAAATTGAATTCTAGCACATATAAACACTGCTCAAAAGAGTGATTCAGAAAAGATTTTTCAGGACTATCAAAGTAATTTGCAATAGGGAGTCATCTTTCTGAGAAAATCCCAGAGAGCCCAAACAGTGCACTAGGAATTCAGTTGTGTAAGAGACCTTTGACTCTGCACCCTGGTACAAATGTCACTCCTAGACAAGCCTGTATGGAATTACATATGTAAAGAAAATATAAATGGCATTTTGTTGAAGTCATTTGGGGATAAACTCTGAGAAACCAAAGATGAAGTGATAGGTTTGTAAGACATCTTTTCCCTCCATATATTTTTGTGAACTGTGGGACCCATCCATTGTATAAGTGGAAATTAGATTGTGTTCCTCTGTAATGAGAACTCTGTTCAGGGGAAAAACCAATGCATCTTTTTGTGAGGAAGCCCCGTGTCAGCCTGATCTTATGTCTCCCCAGTTCAATAGAAACGATGAAGATACTGTGCCATGGATTAGCCAGCAACAGCTAGCACAGAAGTCTGGTTCTGTGACATGAGGGAAAGGGAAACCTTTTTACTGAATAACAGTTTGGAAGAAAAATCTGCAAGAATCTGTAACCTCACTGAGTTCTATTTCCTGCCTGTCTTCTCTCCCCTTTCATCATTTATATGGCCCTTCAAAGCAAGGCTTACAGGCTCTGTTTGAGTAATGCTTATTACGGCCTGATGAAGTTGCTTTGTAAAGTGAGATAAAAAGGAGAGAATAGCAGAGGTCACTGAGGTGGCTAGATAGGCAATTATTTCTATTCATATAACTAATCTTGCACTGTAAGTAATCTTCAAAAACCACCATTTACCTAAATTATCTGAACCAATTAGCAACATAAATGTTTACTTAAACTAATCTAGCAGAAAGCTTGCCCCTGAAAAAAATAGAAAATGTATTCTTCATATACTGTCCTCACACATACCCAGTATTTACATTATTTAGCCACTCTCCAGGGTAAATCAAATCTTTAGAAGCTATCTCTGTAAAACTAGCAGGTTTTAATGTTATCCTTCCCTTGGGTCAGTCCCTGGATTAGCACTGGATGCTGCAGCTTCAAAAACTAAAGAGCTGACAGAATCATCTTTAACATCATCCTCCTCTACATCTGTATTCATTAAGAAGTTCTACACCTTGCAAATCTCTGTTTTCACCCATCTAGAATAGTTAGAGGCAGAGAAATAATCTGATAAAACATAATTTTATTTTCTACTAGTACATAAAATTTTATGGGCAGCCTATAATAACACACCTAATAAAATCTACCATAATAAATGACAAGAAAATACAACATTATCACTGACCAAAGGCAAGAACCAGTAATTTGCCCTTCAGTCATTTGGTAAGTCCATTTATCAGCATGGTCATCCTGAATACTTCAAGAATGCTTTATTATTCAGACGTGCACTAAGAAATTTTGACTGTTTTTTCACAAGGATCTTATGAGCCATCAATTTCATGTAGCTATTTAT
Organism: Edolisoma coerulescens; assembly: GCA_013397115.1. Classification (NCBI taxonomy): domain Eukaryota; kingdom Metazoa; phylum Chordata; class Aves; order Passeriformes; family Campephagidae; genus Edolisoma; species Edolisoma coerulescens. The sequence goes on along the minus strand of VWZW01000978.1, from coordinate 1,224,125 downwards.
TTTACTATCTAGAACAAGTCATGAAGAAAGTAGTGTATCTGATCCCAGAGAAGTCTGTCACGCACCTTGTTCTTACCACTCTGTACAGCCACCTACAAGGATCCAGGAGGTGAAAGGGGGAATCCAGAACAAAGACATATTTTCAGAAATCTACTTTATAGGCCTAAGAGAGCTGGACAAAGAGAAGCAAGGACAGTAGCTTGTTGTGTTCCACGACCTTACTGGGAGTCCTGCTGCCACTTGGGCCTGGGACACCTTTAACAGCCCCATGGGTTGTCCATGAGCGGTACAAGACTTGGAAATCCCAATCCTGCCTCTCTGTCTTTTTAGTTTTCTAAAGCATTTTATCACTGAAATTTTCCATTGTAATGCTGAACCTGAAATTAGATTTATCCTTTTTTTTTTTTCAGTCAGTAAGTCTTATTCAACTCAGCCCTGTAGATTTTGTTATAAATATTACAAAACCCAATATGATCCTTGAAATACTGAGTTCTGTACTAAGGATAAGTTACAGTGATGTCATTTGCTGTCTCAGGATTAATTTACTTTTATTTCTAACATTAGCATTTGAATTTCATTAGCATTTGTATTTATACATGTGGATGCCGAAAGCTGAGTTGCAGAGAGATTCTCCAGCTTTCTGCCTCTGTCTGTGAGAAAGTCTTTACTTTCTCACAGACACTGGCTGAGAGGCAGTTGGGAGTTTCTGTAAACTATCTTCCTTATCTTGCAGGTGCAAGTTGTTGTTATACTGATCAGAGAAATGTTTTTGAGGTGGGTCCTGTGGGATCTAACCAATCAATCTAAAGAGCTGGATGGTCAGGGGCCAATGGCCTTGTGCCACTCCAGAGAACTAACATATAAAACCCGTTTATATAATTAAATAAAGGTTCCTTTTTCCTCTGAAAGTGGAATCAGTGTCATTTCTCACCGATCTTGGTCTCGGACAGCGACATCTGGGGCGGCGGCGGCCCCTTCCACCGCCGCCACCGCGGAAGGGACTTATACATGTTTTCATTTTGTAGAAGCTTTTGCAGGAAAAGTACAGAAGTTCTTTTTTAAGTCAAAATCTATATTAAGATCTCTCAATACATCTTTTTTTGGTCCTCTCAATATCAAAATATTTAAGATGCTTATTCATGGTCTGATTTTCCAACCCTATATTTAACTGGAAGAATCACAATTGCTGCATTAACCCAGAATCATGTGAACTGGCTCATAAAAATGGATGGCGTGATCATATCTGGAATTTACACAGGACCCTATTCAATAAAGCATATTCTGCCCTCACTGTAATATCATCCTCCAGAGCTTTAAAGTCTTTCAAGTGGAATAAAGATGTTGCTATAATGACAGTGAATGTAATGAGATTAAATGTAGTTGGGAGTCAAGGTAAATGGCCTTACATCACAAAGAATGTAGTAACACAGATCCTTATAATGAAGACAAAGGATATTACCAGCACATTTTTGCTACATTTCTTTGGCAAAGCAAGGCCACAGCAGGACATGCTATGTAATATGAATTCTGTGTCCCTTTCAGTATTTTACATTTAATAAAACCTGCATGCTTTTAGACATAAAGGAATAACTAAAAAGAAGTATCTTCAATAATCATCGAGATCTGTGTTAGCAATGGTAACATCCCTAAAAAACCCTAACAATCTGTTTTATTTAGGAATTAAAAGAATTCAATGTAAGAAATTGCTTTAGAATTGGGGTAATTTTTTGCTGTTCAATCAAAATAATCACAGGGGAGAATTCAAGGCCCATTCTGAGTCTGTCCAACAAAGGACACACACACAGGTTTGCCCAAGCTTGCACATTATTATGCAGACTTTTATTCCAATAGTAAAGCCCAACTGGTTCTAGAATTTACTTTGATTCTATTACTTTTAACACTTCTGAAGGAATTTATTAATAATTTTGCCCCATTTAACTTGAGATTCTACCTTTCAATACATGAAATTAAAAGGGATGCTCAGGAGTCTTATTTATCACAGAGGTCAGCAAGGTCACAGACTGTTATCAAGCAACTAGGGATCTTTGAAATAATATTAGCTTTAATGTTAGCAATGTCTGTCTTAAAGTGCTAACCTACACTGGGAAATAAGCAATAAAATATGACAATACAGGATTCTGAGAGATAAGATTTTTTCTAGCTATAGCAAGTCACATACCAGTGGTTTGTCACAGCAACACTGTCCTAATTACATAGAAAAGATAAGTTAGTAAACAGAACTTCAATGAAAATTTTTGAGTGGTTATTTTTCTCTTAACTATTTATTTCAGCTATTAAAATCAATAGTTGCTGAAGATGAGCTTTTTCAAAAAAAGCAAATGGATTTAAAAGAGAATTTGATATCAATATCCCCAGGTTAGCTTTAAAAACATAAACCCCAAAATCTTTATAAAGGCCCACATTTCCAAAAGCCTAGGATGCAATACATTCCCTAGAAATGTACCAATGGTGGCAAATGAAAATTAGCTCTCTCTGCCTGTGAATAGCTACCTAACACTGTAGGTTTTTATATGTGCAATGACCAGGAGATTCACACAGTAAAATCCCTAGGGACTGAAGGTGGATTGCTGAAAATCCACTTTAATCAGTTCTGCAATTTATGTGCCTAAACATCCTTTCCCATCAACCTGATTACAAAGCAAGTTTTTGGGTAGACCTCTCCTACTCAGCTGAAATAAAATTGGAAACAGCAGTATCAACACAAGCAAAGTGCACAGTGGAACCTGTGCACAGCATGACAGGCACTCATTCAGGAGCTGCTTTTTAAATTAGCAATATGCTAATGTTTATGATTTTTTCCAAAGACCTTAATTACTACATAAAATCATTTGATTGTGAAAGGAAAGCAAAAACAAGTGTTTAGCCTTAACAGATTATAGTCTCCTTCTGCTGCTGCTAGTAGGGAGGAGCATGAAATGGAAAGCTCCCATTCCGGTACTGCACAGGGTAGTGTCACCAGCACCAACTCAACAAACTGCTTTGAAGTCCTGGTGCTGATGTCATCTTTGGTTAGTGAAGAAAAGAAACCAGCTCAAACCCCTCCACATCTTTGTCTTTTTGATTTCACCTTCTGCAAAGCAGCTTGGAAGTTTCTGTCTTTTGAGATGCTGCAAGGTGCCACATGAATTTGTTCCACCTACCCAGACTGAGCCTCCATAGGTCATCATAGGCTACACTGGTAGCAGAATGAAGGGCAATTCACGTCAGTAATCACCCAGCAAATCCTTCTCTGAATCTCAGCAGAGCTTGCAATTCACACAGCTTTATTTGGCCCTGCCTGCTATTGAATTTTTGCTAATCCTAACAAAAGCCAAGTTTATTCTGTCTTCTCAGAATTGACATCACTTTCTTAAGGTTAACAAACTATCACTCTGTTTAATTTTCAGTAGAGCTGCCTTACTACAGAATGTGTGGTGTCAGACTAAACATGCTTTGTTACATTGGTTTTCTTGTCTATGAAATGAGACCTGTGATGGTAACTTTGCATGGCTAATGTAACCAAAACAAAGGCATTTTGACAGGAAAATGTAATAAAAGTGTTAAAGCTCAAGAATGTGGACAGAGCCATCAGCACCTCGTAGGTAGCTAAGAAACCCTATACAATGTCCTGTTCAAATAATTTATCCAAATATCTTACAAAAATTGTCAACACATGACAACCTCAGCAAAAACAAGTTTGACTTTTGTAGCAGCACAGGAGTCCTGAAGTCCCTGTACACGAAGCATTTAGTGTGAAATCAATTTGCAAAGCCCAAGTTCTCTATGCTACCTGAGTCCTCATCAAAACGTGCCCCTGCAGAGACCCTCCTCTTTTGACATTCTGTTGTGATCAAATCAAATTGAAAGAAATGAGATTACAAAAGCCTGACCTACTTCCAATCCATGTTCAAGTTATGTGAAGTACTACAATGTCATGGAACCTGAAGAGGACTTTTGCAGCAGTGTTTATACCATCTTCTGTAGAGAGCCCTTACTGTTTGCAGTCTTTCATAACAAACTTTATAATTTGAAGCTGTAAATAAGTGTAGGTAAGTGTTAATAACGAAAGAACAGCAAAATTTAGGAATGCAAAGATATAGTCAGGGCACTATTTATACAGGAAGCTCTGTACTAAATATTCAGATGATGACAGGGAGGGAAATTCTGCCTATCTTTAAAATTAAAGATGAAAAAAACAGAGTACAACAATGTTGTTTCTTAAGAAGTGTGGATCTGAGGGACACACCTCTTACTTGTTGGAAAAATCAAACTTTGTAGGAGCTCTTTGGATGTGAGAACACTTTAGCTCAGAACTAAGTGCAGGATTTCCTCTACAGCTTGCCTTTCTCTCCATATGGCTCTTGTCACTCCTCCCAGAAAACTCTTCAGAAATTTAATTTAGCAATATAAACACTGAGAAGGTCAGAAGAAGGGTAGATTCTGGAGTATACTTATTTCTAATTTTTGGTTGCTTCTCAGAAACCATGGCAATAGTGATCAAATAAAAGTGAAGATTATATTAGACAAAAAGAGAGGTTAGAAGTGATTTTATTCTATCACTAGTCTTTGCATCTAAGAAGATTTCAGCAAACAGAGCCTATTATTACTCTGTTCCAACTGACTAAATGCTTTAAAATCCTGGCATGTTTCTCTATTTTCTAAGTAGGAAACAGTGGCAATATTTTATTCCATAAAATAATAAGATTCAGAGAGCTAAATCTGAGCCTTATTGGGAAACCAGCATGTGGAATAAAAATTGCCGGTAGTCATCAGTTGTGTTTTATAATGACTTTGGGGAAAAATTTTTTAAAAGAAGAGAAATAGAGAGAGAGATTCAGTACTTCCTGTGTAGCTTGACGCAAGTCTAGAATGAAGTGACTCATTTGCCTGTCTTCTTTCTTTTGAACCTGGTGAGTGTTTGCTCCCATCGCTGTTCTCACAATCATCACTGCTATCTCCACTTTACTGGAAGATGTACATTTAGAAATCCATAATTTTACTCCTTTTTTTTNTTTTTCTGTGCTGGTGGCAATTATCATAAAATAAGCAAGAAAAGTACTAAGAAGTCTTTCTGCTTTCACATATAAAGAAGAAAGCTTCTTGCAGGAAGATGTCACATTGACCCCGGCAGGGCTTCAGTAAGAAAGCTCAAGGAAGAGACAAGCAGGTTTGGAAGTTGTCTGTTGAATAAAAAATTTGGATAATTTTCAGAAATGTTTGTTCAAGTTTGCTTATATATTTTCCCCTTACCTTTACATAAACCAAAATTATGAACAGACAGGAAAAACAGCTATGGAAAGGGTAGCTAATATGGCACAGGGTGTTCCTTGTGGCAGCAAGGAAAGTGTTCAGTAAGATACATCTACAGAACAGCCTAAGCCTTCTGAAGGCTGGTTCTTACCAGCATGCTCTGTGTGTCAGAGCAGGTGAGACCTACAAAGTGTTCTGCAGGATAAAGTACTCTCAGAAACACCTCAGTAAGGGTCAAAGGAATCTTCATAATACTCATGAAAATGAAATGGGGATTTGTAGATCTCACTCTGAACATTTCAATTCCTTCAGCTCTGTTGGATTCCATCTAAGGAACAATTTGACTTTGACTTTCCTCTGGGCAAGTAAGTCACTGACATGTTCTTGCAATTGTTTGCGAGAATTGTTTTAGACTCATAACTGTGTGCCTGATGGGAACACTTAGGTTTATGATCAGAAGATTCACGCCAAATAAATGGCAAGAACCACACAAGTAAAAGCCTTGTCTGCTTTGAAGAGCTTATGTAGCTTTAACTTCGGTGTCAGCAATAACACAGAACAAAGTGGCAAATCCCAGTGGGACCAACACAACCTCTGTGTGCAGATACATCTGAATTAGTCCAGTAAAGATACAAAGACTGAATGGTCCCATAATTTTCTTATAAGACCCTAGAAATTTTGTAGTGCCTCAGATGGTGAAGGTATTTTATTCTACTCCCAAGCAATTGCTTTTTTGGATGCTTTTAGTTTTGTTAGGTATTTGTAGATACCAAGAAAAGTAGAAGTCAACATTTAAGAAACACCTCAGTATATTCTATAAAAATGGATTGGCTATTATAAAGCAAAAGACTAACTTTTATTTTCTGTTGTTCTCCCTTTGATTGGAAAGGGAACAATGACATTAAACCAACTGTAACATTCTGGATATCATCAGGTTTATATTACTGAACTCTTAAAACAGACATTAGCAGAGAGGTTAATTGACAAAAAAGTAAATGTTAGATGGAATTAATCCAGCAGATACCTGCTCCTTGACTATTCTTTCTCACGTTGTGTGCTAGAAGGACCAACTGGTAAAATGACTTGCAGCAATGTATATTTAAGGGTTTTTCTTGTTTATTTTGATGTCAGAAGATCAGAACTGCTGCTCTTAAAGTAACAGTATTGCCTCCAAATTTAGGCATTCGTTTAGAAATCTTTTAAATTTGTCTTACAGTTTTCAGTTTAATTTTCCACCGATTCATAATTATTTCTGATTAGTTATGGAATGATATCAACACTTTCTAAATCTTATTTCAAACAAGACTTGCTGAGGATAACAGTCATGTCCACGTTAAAATTTAGTGAATATCAGGTCAATAAAAGTAAGTTTTGACTAAAATCTATTATATTCATGCTTTATGCATGTTTGTGTGTCTGACCTTTTCTCTCATTCTAGAAACTTCTGCTGAATTAGAATGAAATTCTGGCAGCATGGAAATCACACTGGGTTTTGCTATGCATTTTAGTGATGCCATATTTCACTCAGCCTTTTTATAGCTCAGCTCTCATAACAACCATTTATGTGCTTTGCTCCAGAAGGTATCTTTGTGTGTTGTGGGCTCTGAATCTGCCCTGCTGTCAGCAGTGTCCCTTCCACATGAGAATAGGTTTGCTCATCCTCAAACCAATAAAACTCTGTTAATGACAAACTTATTAATCTCTATATCACTTTGGAACTTCAGAATCAAGCAACAAAAATTCCCCAAAAACTGGAGAAATTTCATATTATTTGATTAAAAAATTAAAAATTCACCCTCCCCCCCAAAAAAAAACCCCCAGAAGTAGGTAATGTCCACAAACCCATCATCATGACCAATAATCTGAGATTAATACAACATTGCCAATTATACTATGTTTTGTATAGAAAATACATGATATTTGAATCATAATTTTTCTGTAATTGCATTATGTTGAATACGCTTCCACAGATATCTCCTAAATAGTTCCACATTAATTATTCAAGCAGGGAGAAATAAAAAGAGAAAATAGGACACAGGCTGAATTGCAAAATGGGAATTCTAGTTTTTCATCATCTGCAGTTCTTCACAGTTCTGCCTTTGTTGTGTGATTTGTAGACACAGAGTCAATATTGTTGCAGGAGCCATATGCTCCAAAGGGAGTGCAGGGGGCAACACTGACTGTGTAGAAGTGAGATGCTGAGTTACTGCATTTTGAATAAGCTTCTTAGACAACACCCCCACAGAAACACTGTGAGGCCCAGGCACAGGGTGCCCAGAGAAGCTGTGGCTGCCCTGTCCCTGGAAGTGCTCAAGACTGGGATGGATTTGAGTAACCTGGTCTAGTGAAGGTGTCCCTGTCCGCAGCAGGGGGTTGGAAGTGGATGAGCTTTAAGGTCCCTTCCAACCCCAGCCATTCTATGATTCCGTGATATACTTATAAAACACAAAGAAATTCTTTTCCACAGTGAAAAAATATCTGGAAAAAGGCTTAATTCTGCATGAGTTTTGTTGCAGGAAAAATGAACTAGAGAAATAATATATTAAAATCTATGATGCATTTTAGAATTGAAAACTTCATTTCTATTTACATTAAGATTCCTTTCATAAAGCAGGACACAGGCAAGCTATTCTCCACAACTAGCAGATCTACAGTCTGACAGCAGTACATTCATTTCTCACCTAAATATTTTCTGCAAATTCCCCAAATCAGGAAGGATAAAGGTGAAGTTCCAGAACAATGTGAACTGAGAGTCTTGCCTTGAGCAATACTCAGGCACCCCTTGTCTTTGGCACACAAAGCCATCACCGTGGCAAACACAGTCTACTAACAAGAAAATGGTCAAACTAATGGAAGGACAGAAAAGTATGGGGAAGAGTTAAGGTACTGTTCAAAAGGAGTGAGATTGCAATATTTCCCTCAATAATTAAGATGTACACTAAATGTATCCACTAAAGTCATGGATGTATACCCTTGGTACGCACATGCATAGGACTAAATTTATCCTTAGTTATGTGGTGAAATAATTACACCGTATCATTTATGGATTACAGTAAGCATGACAATTTAACCTCATTTTATGTTCAGCATGTAATTTGAACTTTAGCACATTGTATGATTTACTTCAAATGGAAATTGCACAGAGCTTTACACTCTCTAGTATATTTTCAACCGCAAATGTACGTACACCGAACCAGAGTTCATTCCTTTAGGTTACAAAGGAAAACAGAACTATGTAAGAGTATAACATTCCTTTTCCAGGAGTTGATTCCCATGTGTAGCTCACACTAACACTGTAATCTTTTTATTCAATAAGCATATTTTCCTTTTTCTGGGCTTCAAGATAGTGCAAGGCTGTGCATTCATCACTGCCATGGTTTCATGTGTGTGTTTGTATATTCAGGTAGGTCCAGTATTTCAAGCCCAAAGCACATAGTTATATTTAAAGATTTTTGTATTACCTGTTTTAGAGTAAAGAGCAAAGTATATTCCTATTTATTTCACATTTTTTGTGATAGCAAATAAACTAGCTCAAGTGACTTCATTTTAAATCAAATAAATGTATAACCTCTTTGGTGTTCAGAAATTATCCCCTGTAAGGCACTAATTTCTTATATGTCATCAATCAAAGAATGGGCTACAATTAAGGATGAGAAAAATTGATACCTCTTTCTCTCATGTGTGTTTCTCTCATATTCTGAGTTGCTGAGTTACCTAATCTTAATTATCACTTAGTATACTACTACCTCAAACAAACAAAACCCAAAACCCATTCTAATTTTAGCTAGGAAGTGCCAAAATTCTAGAGTGCAGGGAAGATGTGTGTGCTTATTTTAGCACGGGTTTTTTGCAGTCACTGCAAAACACAAAACCATTCCTCCAATATTTCCTTTTTCAAACTAGGTAAAAATCTAGTCTTCTCCAAGGAATATTTCAATATCAAGTTTCATTACTGTTCGCTGCAAACCTTAGAACACGGAAACCTTTTTTCTTATTCTCCCAAATTTAAAGAACTTAACTTCTTTCAGTTAATTACAGACAGAAAAGAAAATGCCAAATTGTGAACATTTGAACAGTTATAAATATGTTGTTTCACCTTTGTGGGTTTAAGGTACAGCAGGTGAACTATCCATTAATATGAAGTTCTGCTATAACACATAACTGTTGTATAATAAACATTTCTTGTTGCACACACAAGTCCATAAAAGGTTTCAACTTTGATAAAGAGAGGAGAAGATATCAGCGTTCTATGCTGCTGAGAGAGAGGTATTTTATTCAGTTTGGTTGATCTCATCTATTTCAGAAAAAAAGCAATGAAGTATAGAAAAAAGCACATAAATCTTCCTCATTTTGTTCCTCTCTCTCATTTCCTAGGTTTTGGCTGGAAATGGTAAGAAAATCATAATCATACAACTTAAACACTTAAAGATATTTCTGACAGGATATATAGCAGTATATATAGAGATTATACTGTACATACATGCCACAGGGTAATCTTTCTTTTTAAGAGGAAAACCACCCACCATGTATATAACAATAAGTGCCAAAGAATAACTGCTCCAGGTGTAGATCTCAATGTACACTGATTAACACTGAGGGTGTCAGCAGCTATAGATCAACTTTTCAAACAACATTTTGGAATTTATGGCAAATGACCAAAATATTTACCCCAGCTAACAAGTATTCTTGTGTTCCTAAATGCAGGTAGCACAAACATGAAGTGCTGTCAAAAAGAGGCTTTTTCCTCATCCTGGCTCAGTATTGACATTTTCTTGTTGTTGGCATTTTAAAAGTTTTTAAACCTTTTTTTCATAGAACAACCCAAGAGCACAATTTTTTTAAATGTTCATTTTAATAAGCTATACCTTTACAAGCATGTTCTCAATTTCATTGTAAAAATTTTCTGCTTAAATAGCACTATCAGAAGGAAAATAGAAACCTCTGTATAACTTTGACAACAATGTATCTTAATGCCTTTTCTCCTTGTTCTTGTGTCACTGATCAATAGACCCAAATGCCATGCATTCATCAAGCCACAGGCTTTGACTGCAAAAGCTGTCTTAGCTCATGCTTATCTCTTGTGTCCTACATGCCTAGAAATGTCACAGAGGAGGAAATCCTAACCCTACATATGTCAGCTTCTGTCAGATGAACAGAGATCCTGAATGAGGGGTGTTTTGGCATTCTTTTGTCTATCATGAATAACTGGAGCAACAGTCCACTTCAAGGCAAAGAGAAGAAATAAAGACTCCTTGTTCCTTGAACTTCTTTTTCTGTTAATTATGAAATCAGCTGTTGATTTTGCAATCCTAATCTGCAGCATCATTTGGCTGCAGCCTCCTAATGCTGCTTGATACTCATTGGTGCCATTATATTTGATCCTGATTTATACTATTATATTCTTTGAATAAATCTTCCCATTTCCAGATTTTTAGAGAAGGAGAGAGAAAAAAAGTGGGGACACGTACACACACACATTTTTTTCTCTCAAAAGTTATTTACAGAGAAATTAAAAACTGTTATTGTGTAAAGCTAAAGGACTGCAAGATGTAAGAGTGCTGCCCCATTGATATGTCTGTTTATCAAATGGAAAAAGCCCTGAGAGCTCCTGAAAACTGGCCCTTTTCTCACACTCAGCCTGAGGACAGACAAAAATAACAGAGAGGAAAATATAAGTGTAAATTGAGAGGATTCTAGCAGGTTCTCCTCTTCTACCCGATATTGTTCAAGTTATTACTAGAGCTGTGACCAAAGCAGATTTAATATTTAAGGGCACTGAATATTCTTCCAAACACCTTACTTTGTTGTGAGAGTTAATCACAAATGTGAGTGCACCTGAAGCTTTGTGAGGTGAGCGCGCCTCAACAGTCTCACTGATCTCCACAGCAAAGTCATTTAACCTCTCTTTCTGCCCTCTCTGTCAAAATAAGCAAGACAACATGCATTCATGTGATTCGTAAGAGACAGAAAAATGGTCTTTTTAGTTATCAAAATCTGCCATTTTGATTCTTATTCTTCTAAGTAACATTGCCCATCATAAATTATTTAAAAGCTCATCTGTATTAGAGAGGATACAAACTGAAGTAGTAGCACAGAGAAAATGAACACGTTAAGCCCTGTTCTAAGATATTCTTAAAGAGCTAGCGGAGACTGCTATCAAAGGTAACAAATTTTACATGGTTTAAGAATTAGGGCAAAACAAATTGAGAGCAGCATATTACATCTGTTTCAGCTGGCAAGAAAACATTTTGCTGCTTTCAGAACCTGTTTTATTTGATGGAAAAAGCCTGTCAAGTGTCCCAAGGGGGGGTTACAGTTTTGCTTCAAACTGTTGCCAATGAATAAATAAGGACAAAAGTCCTTTACCATTTGTGCAGCAGTGAACACACTGTCAGGGCTGCGTTGGCAGCAAACAGGACACTACTCCCATTGTTATAGGAAGACACAAGTTCAATCAAATGATTTACAAAAACATTGGAAGAATTCTACCAAACCTGAAAATATTTATAAAACAATGTGAACAGTTCAGAGAAGTCACTCATCAGGCCCTGTATATCTGCAGTTAAAAGCCTTAATCACCTTCAGTGAGAGATCTTGACCCATAGACAAATGAAGAGCTCCCTTAGAACAGCTTGTCCTCAGCCCCACCAGGTGAATTGTAATGTCCTGCAATTTTTCAGGCTTAATTTTTAAATAGCAAACCTCCTTTTGTTCCTTTTATGAGTGTGTCGTGCTTTTCTGTGTTACCATATAGCTGTAACAATAATATAAAGAGCAGATAATATAAATAAGCACTGGGCTCATCTTACACTTACACTGCAGTTCCTGCATCCTGCTCCACTTCCCTCCCTATCCCACTCTGTAACTGTTTTGCTGTTTTGCAGCTTGTGTACGATTTGCATGTGTTTATTCATTGTATCTTCATTTAAACTATTGACTGATAAGAACACTGGATCAGAATTTAAGGGAGATTTTCTTATTAATTTGCTTTAATTTAATATTTTATGCAAACTACTCAGAAAAAGGAATATTCTCCAAAATTATTTTATACTGTTTGAAAAAGAATTATAATCAATTTTCTTTCAAGAATATTAGTTATTGAAAAGTTGTCTTCTTTGAAGATAGAAGAACTATTTATCTCTGTTGCTTCCTGGTAAAGATGAATTAATTTAGTTGTTTAGAAAAAGCTTTTCACATGGATGGGGAGTGTACTCAATTCTTTGTTGTTTTTTATTTTGATGATAAAAAATAAGCTAATTTTCTTTCTGCATTCTGATACCCAATTGTATTTCCAGAACCAACTTATTTGAAATCAATGAAATCAATTAAACAACTCTCTTCAATGGAATGAATGTATAAGGCTTTTTTCAACATAGAAGATTAATCTTTTTGATAATCTCAATGTTCTTTAATTCAGTGAGAGATAATTGTACTTGCATTTTCTTATTAAATTAGTCCTTGAGCTAATATTTTTTCAGTTTTGAATATTTTGGGTGTAAAAAGGGATAGGACTTTTTTTTTGTTTGCTTATGCAAGAGTAAAATATCTTTATTTGTGTGAGAAACATCTTAATTAATATAAATACCATTTTCACCAAAGGTTCTCAAATACTCAAAGGCAACTGAACATTATACTTTGTTAACAAAGATTAATGATCCCAAAGTACACTGAGAACTACTCTTGCTGGTGTTGTACAGACACTGTAATTGCTGGGAAAAAATCTTCCTTCACCCTTGAAAGGGTGAGAGGGTCTAAAGGTGGCAAAGACCCACAAAAACAAGAGCAAAGTCAAGTGGGGGAAGAGCTGGCCCAGAGGGGTTGGGCAATCTCCCATCCTTGGAAGTTTTGAAGACACCTGTGGATAAAGCCCTGGGAAACCTGGTCTGTCAGGGTTACCACTGCTTTGAGGAGGAGGCTGAACTAGAGATCACCAGGGGTCTCTTCCAATTTGAAATATCTTGTTCTTCTTTAGAGACTCTTCACTTCTATTATTTTCCCTTATATTGTAATAATATTTCCCATAGAAGACTCATCTACAAGGTAAATAAAAAGGTGACTTTAAGGCTGTTGTCAGAAGATCTTGCCCTCCTCCTGTGGTGAGTTACAGACAGTTTTGCCTCTTCCACTACAGATCTGCAGTAGGGGGTTGGTCTGTGGCTGCAGATACCTGGGAGCTCGGGCTTTTGGGGTTTCTGGCCATTATTGTTGCAGATCTCTTAACACCAGACTTTTGATTTATAACCTTACCATTACTATTCTACAGTCAATGTCCTCCAAGGAATTTTTAAAACTGAAAAAGGTTGAAAAGCCTTGCTCTAGAGAACTCCAGAAAGAAATTAGCTTTCTTAGTGAGCAGAACCTTATAAGCAAACTCTTTTTAAAGTTAAATTCCAGCTGTCTCTGAACACAGGAAGTGAGGACATTGTTCTTTTCACAAATAAGTCATAGGTGCTCTGCACAAGGCCATTTTCCAGACTGAGTCAAGTTTATCAGTGTACTTCCTTGACAGGTTTGCCTTGGAGAGAACAGGAGCTGTTCCATGGCAGTGGGACAACAAACATGTTATTTAACTTTTCAAATTAAGATCTTCACTCTGCAAACAGAATCCCAATTTTATTTCCTACAAGAAGTCTTAAATGATAGGGGATACTGATTTAACCTAGAAATGCTCATGTAGGATTCTGATCGAAGAAACTAGAGCTTAATGTGAGTTTGGATAATTTTATTTCATTACTGGCTGTATACTGAGATCGCTTCTGAATTTGTGTCAATAAAAATATCAAAGGTCATTTGTAGCAGATTCTCTGTGCTTGGATAGTTCTTTTCTCCCCTGGGAGCTAAAACATTATTTTATAGATTCATAACAGGGCTGGAAGGGACCTCAAGAGGTCATTTCATCCATCCTCTGTTCCAAGGCAAGATCAAACATATTAATCTTGACAGATATTTGTCTAGACTGTCTTTTTAAAAATTTCCAATTACAAGGATTCCAAAATCTCTCCAGGCAATCTATTCCAATGCATTGCTATCATTACCTCTAAAAGTTCTTTTTTTCCTACTAACTAATCTTAATTTTCCCTATTGCAGGTTAAGTCCAAAACTGCTTGGTCAATTGTCATTGAAAATGAAGAGAGATTGCTTCCTTCCTGTTACAGATCTTTTAAAAACACCTATTTAAAGACTTAGTTCAGAGTATAAAAGCAGATTAGAGATCCAATAAACACAACTGTGAGGGAGCTGAGAGAGCTGAGTTATTCAACTTTACAGGAAGAACAGATGTCTGAGACATATCTTTAAATATGTAAAAAATACTTCTGGTGGCCCATACTTATTTATTCAGCCCGTAGGAACTAAAAATACACATAGCACTGAAGGTAAGGTCTTAATAACTACGAGAACAGCAGAATATTAGGTTTTGAGTCCTGGTTCTGCATCTGCTAATCCTTATCACAGAACACCTGCTGCACTCATGACTTCTGGTAACTCACATTATCAGCCTTCAGATGCAAACTTCTACCCAGCCATTTGCCCCCATCCTGTAATCCTGCCTAAACACAGTGCATTGAATATATACAAGTTGGACTATATTGTAATTTTTTTCCAAACATTATTTGCCAAGATAATTTTGATAACTTCCGTGTCTGTTGACTATAGATGTTCTCCAGAGAGCATCTGCTCACTGGCTTAATTCCCTGCATGTACCAAGGAAGGCTGAACAAAGATGTCTCCAGGCTTCTCAGAAGGTTCTCCCCTAAATTTGCCAAGAAGATTTCCTTTCTTCCACTTTATTTAATAAGCTGGTAATATTTGATGACTGTGATATGTTTCTTACCTGATTATTGCACAGCAGCTACCCAGAAAGTTATTAGCTCCTTGCTGACATGGGCTTATTCCTTTCTAAGCTAATGGCAGTGAATTCAGGATTTACTCTTAAACATCCTAAATAACATCCCTGAGGTAATGCTCTGATGCAAAGTTATCTTTTCTGTTCCTGCCATGAATATACATAACCCAGGACAGAAGAGGAGCCAGGTAATCAATCACATTTAAAGCCCTCCATTGTGTAAATCAATACAGCGGTTTCAGAGATGCATGGGAAGAGTTAAAGAGTGAAAGAAAGCTAGAAAGAGTTGGTTTGGGTTTATCCTTTGTTTTTAGAAAGTTTTATAATTAGTGTTGGGGCATACTGGGCACTGAATTCATTTCACAGTATCACACATAAAAGCAAGCTGAATTCCTCTCAGTGCAAAACCAACCTCAAGCTACCTTGACAACAAGATAACAATAACCCTGTAATTTCAATTGTTCACTCTTTTTTTATGTGTTCTGTATCTCAGTGAAGTCTCATCTTCCCAGCCCAGTGCCATAGGCTAATAATCTGTTACAAAACTCACCCTCAAAAAATGTCAGATATAATGAAAAACACAACTTCACAGATGAGAAAGTTGGCCCTAGCTAAATCCTAAGGGCCCTAGCTCTCAGATTCTGTAGGTTCTTCTGTTTCATCCTCTAACCCTGAATTAGAAGGCTGTGTGAAATTGAACAATTCCTGCTTCCTTCTACTGAATCACTCATTACTCATCAAAGAATAACTGACTTCCAAAGATTGAAAATTCCGTTGCCAGAGGAGAAAAAAATGACCCCAGCAGTTGAACCCAAAACTTGACCACCCACCCTAATGATCTGCCAAGTGACATTTTTATTAATGAAGATATAGGTCTTCCATTGCCACTTACAGAATTTGAGTGGTTATCACTCAAAAATGATATAATATTTCCTCCTACTTAGGTAGGAATTGGAATATTTAGATTTGTGATTACGCATTGAATCTTAACTCTGATGGCCTTTTATACACTACAAAAGTTGAAAAGTTTCATTTTGATTTGTGTTAAAACAATTATTTTCTGTCAGCAATCTAAAAAACAATCACCCCAAACCACATTTTTTTGCTCTTGGCTTTTTCCCTGTCTAATCTAAACACTGAAAATGTCAAGTTTTCTCACTAATTAAACATGTCTGTCTTAGACTCCACTTGTATCTTTCATCATAATGGTGTAGAGTTCCAGGGAGACATTACACATTCATGTTTTCAAATATAAGATGTAAAAAAATACAAATATAAATTTAATGCAGCAATCTCTTAATGAGCAAAGCAATTATGACATGGGAGAAATGAAGGAATTAGCCTTCTAAAAAGTTCTCAGTATTTATGGGCCCAGGGCTTCAGAGTCTGGCTGAGACACATTTTTATGCAGATCCTCCATAAAGTAGAAGGAAATGTGAGTTATTAGTGGAAGTCAGGTAAAATGTGCCTAAAAAGAGATGGTGGAACCACAAGGTCCATTAAATTTATAACATAAATGGTAAAATACACAATTTTTAAGGCTGGGACTGAAATCTTGTAGGAATAGATTTTTTTATGATATTATAGTTCTACTGTCAAATTAAAAAAAAAAAACCAACAAAAAACCACACCAAAAAATCAACAAACAAAAAACACTAAAACAACAACAAATCCTAAAAATTCAAAACTTTATCAAAAGATGTTTTTGTAAAGTCCAGGTTTAAAAATGGTTGAAGCTTCTTGGTGCTTGTCTAGTATCTCCTAGATTATAGCAGCTGACACATTCATAGCATAAATTACCATTTTGCTGCTTTTTGTCATTTTCTTTGAGGTCTCTGTGTGGCCAGTGATTAGTATGATTAGTAAACTGGATTTAACAGAAATAACAGCACATATTGTTAGCATTTTTCGTAAAATGAGGAATACCCTATGAAAGGAATAGAGTGCATTTCAGATGGAAAGGAACTGTAATCACGGAGTAAATTCAAAAGGTCATCAAATGTGCAACATGAGCAAATGGGAAAATTAGATGGAGAAGAAACACAATTAATTTTAAAAATCTATCCAGCCAAAAGGATCATGGTAAATAATGAAGAGTCATCCCTGCTCTTCCCTTAGTGGGACACTGGCTCTCCAGTGCCAGCTGGAGGCTCAGACAGGTCTGTTCTGTCAATTCCACTGCTCTGTTTTGCAGAACTCTGAGGTCTCCATGCCGATGTGCAGCACAAGGAAAGGCCGCCTGTGTGCCAGGACTGTCAGAACAGAGTAGGTTGCTGAGCACACTCAGGGCAGATGTGAACCTACACAACAAATAAAAGCTGAGCGTGCACAGGGAGCAGTTCTGCAGCGACCTCCCAGGACATGGCTCCTGGACATGACCTGAGATCAGACACTTTCCTCCCCTCACCTGGAACGAGCTCTGCCGTGAGCTCCGCCTGCTCCCTCTTGCACAGTCCCACCCGGCCCTGCCACAGAGAGCTTCAGCTGGGGAACATATGTTCAGCTGATTCTACAGCACAGCTGAAAATGCAGGCTTTGGGAAACCTCAAAAAACAAGCATTTGCTGGCCAAACATGCTGTGCAAATGTAAACTCAGCATTTTGAGCAGAAACATGGCACGTAACTTTAAGAAACAGATTTGGGGAAGGTACCAAACACACAAGTGTTGGCATCTGGGCTGGCTGTAGTCTTCTCCAGGGCAGCATCTCGGCACTGAAATGATGCCCAAAAATTTAGTGCAGCCCTGAAAAACTGGCATACAACAAACTACTGGGTATCACTGCCTTTTAACCTTCTACCCTATTAGACTTTCCTGTAAGAGAGTCCTTAAGACAAAGGCATCCATATAGGAGCAGAACCACACCACTCAAAGCACCACTGACACCCTTTACCTTCCATTCCCTTTCCAGTTGGTGCTGCAGAGTGAGGCCCAAGGAAACAGGGAATGGCAGTGAGTTGGGAAGATCAAGTGCTTGATGAAATTAAAATGTTGCAGACTTAGCAGGCAATATGTGGGTGGCAAGAAGGGTACAGAGTCGTGCAGTTGTGGGAAGAAAAAGAGGGAAAAGACGAAGCGAGATTTAGGACAAGAAATGAGATTAAAGTGGTGTTTGGGCAGGGCTAACAAAGGATTTAAAGGAGAAATTACTCAAGCACTATTGAAAGAGAAGTAACTATGTTACAGCTGGATTATTAATGTTAAGGAAAACCAAATCATTCTGAGAATTTTAATCTTAAAATATTTTCCAAACTGTCACTCCTCTATTACACAAATCACTCAAGCATTACTCCTGAAATCTATTAATGGTTTCTGATTGTGACAATTAAACTACTCTTTAACCTCTTTTTCTGGTATTCATTCTGGTTTCATCTTCAACACCTTCTTTATATATTCATACTCAAATTTTTCCCACCACCATAAATATCTCTGAGAGCAGCAAGGGAGTCACTCAAATTCTCAGTGTTATAAATCCCAGTCATACAATTTGCCCTCCACTCATTTATGAGGCTTTCATGCCTTACCCTCTCTACTGACTGTTTTCTTTTAAATCCTTGCCAGCTTTTAACAAGCTTATATGCCACACTACAGAAATTGTTGGGTAATTCCTAAACTCCTTCCAGCCATCTTTCCTTTGCACTATGTCAGTCTCATCCAACTGGAAGGCCACTGTCCAGTTTTCCTCCCTGTACCCTCATCAATTTTAAGTTCTTTTAGCTTATCATCCACTTTTGAAATATGTATTTTTGACCCTTTCTGTGGGAGATGTTACTTCCGCTTTTCATGGATATGGTTTATTTCCCCTGCACAATCAATATTATTCAACGTTTTATTTTCTTCAAAATATTTTTACTCACATCAATCACATGCTTTTCTTCTCTCAGGATTTCTCTAGTTTCTGATTTAATAACCTTTGCTGGCAGTGCAAAATCTCCCATCAATAAGATTCTTTCTCAGACATCTCTCCTGAGCTACTATTCTCTCTGGTGCCATCTTCTACTCTGACTTGCTCTCTTGATTTTGTATGACCACTTCCAAATTTTTTTTATTAAGCATTTTCTTTGGGTTCCATTTCTGTCCTCAGTAATCACAAACACTTTGTCTGAGAACAAGACATTTTTTTTTTTTGTGATCCACTCCTTCTGTGCTAACATTCTCAGATACACCCATGAGGGTTACATTAGTAACTTCTCACTTAACACTAATCTTGCCCTCCTTCAGATTCAGCAGAGTTTGAAAATGACTATTGACATCGGCTGTATCTGTTCAAATAGTAATTCAGTGAAAATTCAGTGGAGCCAGGACTCTAACTTCTTAACTTTTAATTAAAACGTAGACACATACATTCAGCTCTTTGAACCACAATTTTCTCCAGGATAAATTCTGCAGCTCTAGATGAAAACTCTCAGTCTTTTCACTAACACAGAGTCATCTAATTTCTTGAGTGATAGTTTGATAATCTCTGAACAGCCTCTTTACAAAGAAGGAACACTGTTTTTGAATTGACATGCTACAGCTACAGCATATTTTATTGCTACAATAAACCTGTAGCTATTAAAGAAATTAAACAATGAGTATGATGTGCCTGAGCTTTTAGTAAGTGTATGTGGGTTAGTTATTTTATGATGTCTGACTCAGCTACTTCTGATGAACTGACCAGAGAGAATACCCACATTGCTAGGAGAGCACTTTCAGTAGACTCAGAAGAGAAAACAGACACAAACTGAACTTTCCCTTCCTATTCCCACTGTCACTAACCTAGTTTAAAGTGATGTGACATCACTAGAGAAAAGACAAGTCCTACCTGAACAGAAAATTTCCCCAGTTTATTACATCTCAGTGAGAAGCAATCCTGCAGGCACGTATGCCTAGATGCATCTGTAGTTATGCGAAAAATACAAAAAGCAGTAGGAAGGTGGAAAAACTGTCTCAACGTGTATTGCACAGCTGTGATTATAGCCAGTAAGATCCTGTGTCGTTTTCTGAAGGATAAGGAGTAAAGCCATCCAAAAAACCAAAGTGAAGGTAGATGACTGGTAAAACATGAAAATAATTGTCAACTTTCAACCATCACCCATAACTTATTTCCATTTACACTGAATCAGGACAGTTTTTTAAGAAAGTAAGAACAAATTAAACAACACATAAGGAAATTTTACCTAAGACCTGAGACATCAAAAGAATAGAGGCGAAAAAAACAGAAAAATATATTAAAACTTGGTATTATATATTACCAGAAATTTAGGAAACACTTCTATACTAAAAATTATTTTTAATAGAATTCTTTATGATCATATATGATTCTAACTGACACAGAGATGTTTTAATTGACCTTCTGCATATTTGTCTTTCCTCTTCCTACTTATTTATGATGATTGGGCATGTAGGGACTATAAATGATGAATCAAATTTTCCCATAATTACTTTTGAATTTTTACTATCCACAATATACAAAAGCCAAGGTCAAGGAAGTTGCCACTTATTGGTGATCATAATAGGCCTACCTTTTTCACATCCTAAAATCTGAATCTAAACATGGCAAAATGCCAAATATTCAGAGAATTGAGAGGCCTTAAATGAATTTCTGGATGCCAGGCATTGCTTTGGGATGGAAAAAAAATGGAACAAAATCTGCCTCTAAGGGACTATGAACATCCTACAAAAACTGTTTCCTTATTTAAACCTTCCATGTTTATTAGGATGCCTGCTCACATGCTTTGAACTTTAGTGTGCCGATGACCTTACTTACAGAAGCAAATGTAAACTTCTGCTCAATTTCTGCTTGCACTGATGAAGGAAGAACTTGCTGCACTCAAAGGTACTTGCTTTGAAGATAGTAAGGTAATTCAGAAAGAAATTTCATATTCCAATGATAGCTTGAACACGGGAAAAAGTCACTACAGCAAGAAAAGAAAGAAGGGTAGAACAGCTGAATACGTAAAATGTCAAACACTACAAAGAGGTTACATCCACTCTTTAGTTTTTAGAAACTACTGCCATAAAAATTGGCGAATTTCTATTTACCCAGGGTAAAAGGGCAAATTTAATGGACTGAATTATGCCCATTAATTTGTTTCATTAATTTCACTTTATAGCTTTGTGAAGATTTTAATAGAAGATTTAAGATGTGGCATGAGCTTAATATATCTGCTATTTAGCAGCTGTGCAAACAGTAGGTTCATTTCACAAGGCTTAAAAGACTATAACAAAGTTGGCCTGCAGTTGGATACATCCATATAGAATTTTTATAATTCTCAAACAAAGCAGATTTTTCAAGAAGTCCCTATCACACTAACAGCTAAGAAGCATTTAGTATGTGTTAGTGAACATGCTAATCTTAAAAAAATCCTTTTCATCAAGTCGTGACGGCAAAGCAACTATTTTTCATATTTTTCATCTTTGAAGTGATAGGAGATGACATTAGAGTCAGGTGTGGAAAATTAGATGCAAAATATTCCATTAACAAATTGGCAAGATTGACTTATCCTTCAAATATATTTTATTATATTATAAATATATTTGAAGTTCCATGCCCGTTATGTGACATGCTTTATTGTGAGTTCTGTAATGACATTGTGAAGATAAAGTTTCTTCTAAAAACATGACCATCACAGGGTTTGTCCTTTTCTAACCTTTCACTTCAACGCACCTCTTTCAATTGATGGGTAGCAAATATCAGTATCCAACTGCAAACCTCACTGTCCCACAAACCACTGAGATGGTCTCCCTGAGGAGCTTTTTCCCATCCCATTGACAGGCAAGGAAGGTTCAGATCCTGTTTCACACGCTCAGTTATTCATCATGAACAAACTGGAGGGACATTAGGGCAGATTTATTTAGACGTGTTCCTTTTGGGTTTTTGCGCAAAGTTTTCTTTACACAAATATTCTCTCATGAATTTAATTCCAGAGATCATACTGCAGAGTTTTGAATGCTGAAAACCCATGTAAAGATTTGATTAAGATGAAGCTCTACTATTTTGAACTAAAACCTTTTTTACACTGATGTTTATACAGTATTAAGGCACTGTAAAGCTCCAGCTAAAGTGCAAGCATCTGATATATGCTCCCCATTTATAGTACACGCAGATCATTTGTCAGCTACAATAGCAAATCTAATTAGATGTTTTGTTTTGTATTTATGTAAAGAAATACATTTCTGTGGTGCTTTTTTTTCCCCAAGGAAGCGTAAGAATAATACTGTTTGTGCTACCCAGATTAAAAAGAGTTAAGTACCTAATCGTAAGTACCTATGATAATTTGAATAAAAAATGCCTGAAGATTTATTATTCAAAAGCAATGTAAAGTTGTTGGATTGGATTACCAAGAAGTTACCTTAAAAAAAAAACCTAAACAATTAACTATCAAGGGAAAGGATACAAATTATTGCATGGGGATTTAGAGGCATAGACATGTAACGCACTGTAAATTAAAGTCATTTATAAGATACTGCTGGAAGCCATATATAAAACCAACTGCTTAGTCAGCAAAGGTGAGTTAAATTATTTGCCACTGCAAGAAGAAATCCATGGGACAGCCCACTGGATGCTTATCAAATGCTGGCTGTCTTCAAAATATTCAAAACTATTAACATGCCCTGAGGACAGCCACCAAGCTCACTGTCCCTGCAACGCTCTCAGCCACTTTCTCTGCAAAGGCAAAAGAGGACACAGCCAAAAGTCTCACTGTGTGGATACACAAAGTTCCCTTAACACAGCCTCTCTCTTCCCCCTCACTATTAAAAGGTCAATTAAATATGGTAATGACCGTAAGGAAGGTGCTTTAGAGAGAGCAACAATCTCACAGAGATCTGAGAGATAAAAACAGGGAGTTAGTGAGGGAGAAGGAGCCAGCCTCCTTCTGCAGGAAGGATTTCACCTTGGAGTATCCGGTATGTGTTTAGGAGATCTCTAGACAGTCTTTAAAAGAGTCCTGGTTTGGTCTTACTTTTATGTTATCATCACTTAATGCAAATGTGTATAGTAATACGTATCCTGTACTACTGCCCTAAAATGTTACAAATTTATATTCATTAACAATTCCATTTTATAACAGTATATCACTTAAGTAAAGATACTATCTGGTGCCATACAAGGAGTCATAATGGAAAGTACATCAAAAAGCCTCAAATAGCAATATTATTTAATTTCTATTGATTAGGATATAATAAAAATGATATTATGTTCTTACAATACAGTGGAGAGTAAAAGATAAAAGAAGTCATTCTTATGGGCTCAAGATTTGCCACAATGAGAGTCATTCTCAGATTTTCTCTTGTGATGGTTGCTTCAAGTTTTAAAAAGATTCTGAAGAGCTGCAGAACTATTGAGAATGTAAAATGTATTATATCTGGATCTTTTTTTCCTGAAAACCTTATACAATATAATCACACTTTTGAAGACATGAACATATGCTTTTAATTGTCTTTCTGGAAATTGCAAGGGTAAGGCAGGTATATTAAACAGCAAGTGATAGAATGGGCACCATGGTTAAGGTCTGCAGACTTTTTGTATTGATTGGTAAATAGTTAAATATCTGTATATGCTCCAACAAGTGGACAGAGCAGGAACAAATCAGCCACATGAATTTGGGCTTCTTTCTCCTCATTTCAACTTGCTTCAATAACCATCTTTTCTTTTCTTTTGTGCAGTTATCTTCCTCCCCTCTTTTGAAGAGGAAAGTGAGGGTTATTTTTGCCTCTAAAGAGAGAAATGATAAAGTGAAGATTATGGGCTATCTGTAAACTCAGATTTTGGTTGGATGTGAGAAGTTCTTGGTATTTCACACACATTTTGATTCATTAGTAGAAGAATGTTATTTCAGACAGTCATTATGTTTTACAGGTTTTTTTGTTTGCCCTCCATAAATATTATACCAAAGCAATAGATAAAAGTCTTCAGAATCAAATCAAAACAATTCTGCTTATGGGTGCAAGGGCATTAAAATACACATCTTCAGAAGAAGATATAATCTATGAATTTTATGATCAACCAAGACAACTTGTCAAGCAAAGTGAAATAATTCAGTTATTTGAATAAATAACTCCTATAAAGCAGACCTTCGACATTTGACTGTAAAAAACTATTAGAGAATTTCTTGTCTTGCCTTTGAGCTGTGCTGACACACAGGTGATAAACTGGAAATAGCATTTACCTCCATGCAGGTTATAAATTCTTAGGAACTCAAGGCATTTATTTATTTAGATGATGATACTGGACTTCAGTTCCTCATTTCAGACACATGAAAGTTGCTTGGAATCATTCAAAGCAGGATATTGCACTTAAGTGATTTAAAATAATTTCACAAGCAAATTAAGTGTAAAGGGAAGTATCCCATTTTCAAAACAGTCTATCCACAAATTATTCTTTTTGAACAAGTATTTACAGTCCTATGGGATAGATTCTCACATTTGATAACATTTTCTGAAGATAAATTAATGATAGGATACATCACTCATCCTAAGTACTAGGTCTTCAAATTGCTACAGTTACACAAAATGACTCAGGCAATTGCAATTTGCCAGGGTCTTTTTTTTTTTAATATCTGTATCATAGAAAACAAAGTATTTTTTGCTAAATGGTGATTTCCTTTACTTTAGACAATATTTACATTACACTTTTTTTTTTTTCTGAGAATATCTGTCTTCCCTATAGCCGTGGAATTGTTTTTGCAGTGCCCTGCCTCTACAACCAAGATTGATTTGTGGAGAATGGCTTGGCAAGTTAAAGGAGGGGAAGACACTTTTTAAACCTGTCGTGGGCATTTCTACGTCTTCTGTGGTATTTGAATTGTGTGTCCTTTCTGACAAAAAGGCTATTGCCTGCTGTGAAATAGATCAATGGGTGATATTGTGCAGTGATTGCTATTTGTTTAAGAGAAGTCTCACTGACTGACCCACTTCCTGTAATGCATAAAAAATAAATGACAGAAGTAATATTTTTGTTCTTGCTTCACTTTCATTCATCTTATTTGATCAGCACTGAACAAAACTGACATCTCATCAAACCCAAAAGTGTATTTCTGCACCAGGTTCATCAGAGGGTGGCATTTAAAACACAGACATTGCAGGAACAAATGTATTTGCTGGGTCCGTCCATCGATGTAAACCTGACCTTTATTCTGTAGATTTATTGACACTGTGCTGCTTTGTATCATATTTTATTACTATGTGGAAAGGCTGGAAGGTGCTCCCTGTAAAACCACTCTTGATTTTGATCTGAAAATTTTTGAATCTGTAGTAGATTCATCTAAAGATTGAGAAAACTTTAATATGTCTTAATCTTACATAAACCAAGATGTCTTAACTACACTTTTAAAAATGCCTTCACATTGGTCTATGTTTCGGTGACACCAGTTCTTAGGGACACCACGCAAGGAGAACAGCATCACTGATTAGTATTTTCCTGTAGTCTTTTTCACCTCCCCACAAAGCCAATCCATTAGTAATCATGTTCCAGGAAAGAAGAATCTATTACATATAGTCTTGTAATTAGGATTTACAGGCTTAAAATAGTGAAATAAATTCCCTCTACAAAACATGAACTAGGCTTCGACAACTACATTCCTAAAGTAATCATGGATTTGCCTTGTTGTTATACAGTATGCTGCCACTTTGTTCCTACAATCACCTAGGAGACACAAAAGCCCTTTAATAAACAGGGTATTCTAAAATTCTTTGGATTGATACATAGCCATTTTAACTACAGCTAACAGTTCTGTGACTAAATATTTTTTTCCGTGTGGGGAAATTTTGATGAGAACAAATAAAAATTAACAAAGCGAATTCAAATCATGCTGAAAAAACACATCTTTGCAACTAATTGGCAAAATAATGGTTTGCTTTTCTTCAGCTTTTCTTCTTTTCCTAAATCCCTTGGAAGCTTTCCAACAAGCCAGAACACTGAAGCACCATGCTGGTGAGCCCTATGTGAATCACATCTGTGTCGTTGTTTTCAGCCTTCTAGGCTTGAACATACTGAAAGAGTCAATGCTCGGCAGCAAAGCAAATAGGCTATTTTCCTTAAAGAAAGAAAAATCTATTATTCTTGTTCTGAAGACTGAAATCCTAATATTTACCCTTGTCTAAATAATGAGTAATTGAGCACTAACATAAACCAACTCCAGATTTCCCTCTGAACTATTGTTTCCTTTCTTAAAATAGGAGTGGAAAGCAAATGAAAATCATGTTTTTGTTCCTGCATTAATTGAGGATAAAAGATTAGAGTTCAGTCATTGAAGTCAAGAGAAAAACATGGGAAGGGTAGCAGAAAAGGGGGATTTCCGCCTGCCTGCTAATTGTCTGAGTCTGCACAGACATCTGTATCTAGGTAGTTGCCTGAAGTCACTTTATAGGCAATGGAAAGAAATGGGTGTTTCTAGAGGGCAATTTCTCTGACATACAATAACATCTTTATTTGGGATAGGGTAAACCAATGCATCCCAAAAGTAAGTACTTTGTGAGCTTCAGGTGAAGCCAAAAGTCACACACACTAATTTTATTGAAGGTCTGAATCTGCATTTTTTCCCTTTGAGTGAATTTTGCAGATTTAAACAGAGCTTTTTCATGTAGCAATTTAAACACCACCACAAAGTCAGAAGAAGGAAGGTACAGATTTTTCATGCACGCAAAAATGTCAGTTTCTCATTCACTAGATTTCTCTAAAAAATATAAGCATAAATTTCAGTCTATATAATTAAGTCATAGAATGTCAGAGATATTCATAGAATATCCTGAGTTGGATGGGACCTACAAGGATCTTCAAAGTTCAGCTCTTGGTCCCTCAAGGGACATCGCCAAGAATCCCACCCTGTGCCTGGGAGCATTGTCCAAACGCTTCTTGAGCTCTGTCAGGCTGGTGCTGAGGGAGCCTGTTTGCCTCCCTGGGGAGACTGTTCCAGGGCCCAACCACCCTCTGGGGGAAGAACCTTTTCCTGGCATCCGGCCTAAACCTCCCCTGGCACAGTTTCATGCCATTGCCTTGGGTTCTGTCACTGGTCGCACAGAAGAGATCAGTGCCTGCCCCCCCTCTTCCCCTCACGAGGAAGCTGTAAGTGTAGGGAGGTCTCCCCTCAGTCTCCTCCAGGCTGAGCAGACCAAGTGCCCTCAGCTGCTCCTCACATGGCTTCCCCTCAAGGCCCTTCACCATCCTTGTGCCCTCCAATAGTTGGATATTCTCCAAAAGTTTAACGTCTTTCTTACCTTGTGGCACCCAAAGCTGCCCCCAGCACTCGAGGTGAGGCCGCCCCAGTGCAGAGCCGAGCGGGACAATCCCCTCCCTGGCCCGGCCGGTGGTGCTGGGCCTGGTACCCCCACCCTCTGTGCCAGGTGCTCACACGATGTGTTTGTCCGGCTGAATGCTGGACATTTGGTCCAGAGGGATACTGTGAGAGACACTACTGAAAGCTTTACTGAAATCCAAAAAGATTACATCAACTGGCTTCCCTTCATTGATACTGTCAGTGCTTTTCCCTTTGCAGATATTGTGGGAAACAGGAGAGGAAAAAGAACTAAGATCGATTAATAACATTTAATATTTAACTGGTTTTATGGAGAGGAAACACAAACAACAGCTCCAGTAGTTCATGTAGAGCCCCATCTAGCTGGACTGAGATAGAAGTGTCTCCAGTTTTAAGAAACAATATCTATTGATTAGACATAGTTCCTTTTGAAATGTTCTTGGAATTTCTGTGTTTTTTCAAGAGATATTCTTGTACCATAAAAAATGAATTTTATTTTGCTGTAAACGCTGCTTTTGAAAATTAAAAAAAAAATTTTCTTTCTCAAAAAAGAAACTTCCTTAAATGCTGATCCAGATGAACAATTTATTGCCCTACTTTGTTTGTTTTTCATAACAATGGCAAATGAAGTGTTTAAAACTAAGACTCCCATAATACTTCGTTAAAATTGAAGGACAGTACCTTACCCCTGGATGATGTTCTCTGTACCTAACTAGAATGTCTTGCCTATGAAGAAACAACTCAACTGGGGAACGAAAGTCAGTGTAGAGAAGATAAACTAGATGACTTGACTACTCATCTCTAGACTCATTTGAATCTCTCTTTTGACCTCTTATAGAGAAGCAAGGAAGTGCTAGAAGTGTAGTCCATAAAATGTGATGAACAAGAAGAGATAGATGATGAGGAGAAGATGAGAGGAAGGATGCTGACCACCTCTGCTAATCAATGAAACAGGAAAACCAGATATATTTTAAAATTCAGTAACCCCATTAGAAAAGAAAATAGCTGCGGCAGTCGTATTAACATATAAGGAATATGACCTGCAAAAGCAGATGCCTCCTCCATCATCTATATTCTGCATCTAAAAATGAGTCTTTAAACCCTCCTCTTTAGTTTACTGCCTGATTACCATTACAGATTTAATATTTGTCACAATTGCATTCTACAAATAAATTCAAGACCTTTTTCATGTGAAGTGCTTATAGATGTTCAGCCAAGTAGACATGCACATGACCGTGAGCTCTTCACATAAAACTTATTAAATAGTGAAGTTAGTTCAAGTGATAATGATACTGCCTGTTGGGACTTGCTGGGGGAATCCCTGAAATGGATGTTTTAATTATGTTATGAATATACTGTCTAGAGATCACTGTCCTTGTGTCTGCTGGATGACGCCCAGCAAGCCTATACAAGCAGTTCGCATTAGTTTGTCTAAGGATCTAGCAAAACACGAGCAACTTTCATCCAACATAATGTTCAAATAATTTGCCTGTGCCAATCTTTCCTACAGTTAAATATGCAGCTTCTAGAACATATTTGTTAGTAGAAATGCACTTTGCTTAGGCAAAACTCTCATCCTGACAAATGCTCAGTTTTTAGCTTTGGAGTATTTCAGGTTTTGAATAAAATTAAAAAGCCATGTACCATGTGTTTTGCCTGCTCAGATCTCTGTGGCTTCTTGCAAATACAGAGCAGGTTTTTAATGCTTTGTGGCACTGCCCAGGGAAGTGACTGGCAAACAGCAAAGAGTGGTTGGAGCACAAGCAGCTTGAGAACAATTAAAATAAAGGCGGAATGGGAACAGGTGAAGACCATCTGAAATCATATTCACTTCTACAAAATTCCTTATCTTCATAGAACTTTAGCTCTGGCTTACCGTAGTGACTATGAAAATCATTAACAATCTCCATTAACTTTATCAAGACAAAAAACAATCAATGCGAAAAGAGAAGTCTTTTGCAGAGAACCTTGGACAGGCACTGGTTTTTACTGACAGGATAGCATTGTTTTCTGCAACAGCCACATATATTTTACTGAGGATAAAGCTGGATTTAACAATGATAACATTTAATGTGGACTTTAATCAGCCTTACCTCTAGTATTTAAGACAGTTGTATTCAACTGTCTGCTCTACTGCTTTTTTTAACGTATGGTATTTGAGGTATACTCTGCAAACAGCCTGGCAATGATTCCTTGGTTTGGGATCAAGAGTCAAACATTTGCAGATGCTATTTTATGTCCTGGCTCAATTAGCAAGGAAGGATTGTGAGAAGCAGTTTTATCCTGGTCCTGATAAATCACCTGACTAAGCACACTTTTTGTACTGGCTGCAGATGTTTACCTGACTCACAGATTCATGAAATCTGACAGAGATGACTTTGAGGTCTCCATGTATACACCTGATGTATGCAAATATAATTAATATATTAAATATAAACCATGCTGGGGCAGTAATTACTAAATTGCTTTATGTTTGCAGATATAATGCCAATAATATTTATACAACTCCCTCAGACTGTACTTTCTAAATAGTCTGTGAAATTACTCTCTAAAAGTAGGCAACGTTTCTGATCATCATTAATATAATAATAATAATAGTAAAAATAATATTATCAAATAGGAAATTAGTTCTTTCTTACTGAAGGACAGAATTAAGAATGGGTGAGGTTGGAAGATATCACCGGAGGTCCTCTGGTCCAACCTCCCTGCTTGGGCAGGGTCCTGTAGAGCACGTTACTCAGGACTGTGTCTGGTTGGCTTTTGAATATCTCCAGGGAAGGAGACTCCAAAACCTCTCTGGGCAACCTGCAAAGGTCATTTTCAAAATCTCTTGATTCACACATGAAAATTTGCTGTGACAGGGAGGTGGAATCTCTGGACATGTGTGTGATGCAGAAACTGTTTGCCTTCAGTTGCAGAACTTGCCTCAAACAGGAGATGGCTTCAAGGACAATTCACCATGGAGCATAAACACACAAGCAGACAACAGCATCAGCAGGTGTCAAAGATAAAAGCAACCTTCTTACCTCGAGAATGCTGACAATCTAGTGTGGTTTTGGTCACTTGTCTTGACTAAAGCAGGCTTTCTTTCATGGAAAACTGAAGTTCCAAGACAAACAGCAACGTTGATAACTAGAAGGTAGAACAAGAGAAAAAGAAAAATCACTGCTGGCAGGAAATAATTACACCCTCAACAAAGCACTGTGTGTATGCTGTAAATAACTGCAGCACTTCTCACAGAAAACCATTTCAGTATCTGCTGCTTGGAAATGAGGTGGATCTGGTCCCCTGGAGACACTGGATCAAGCAGAAATAACCACGCAGTTAAGAGGGTATTTAACCTACAAAGCAGGCCAACTTTTACATTTTGAAAATCCCCAGCCTGATCCAACCATTGTAACACAAGTTAATTGAAAAGATCAAATTAAAAAAATCCAGTTTAACTCAACAGTTAAGGAGGAAAACAATGCATACTTTAATACTGCATATTATTCAAAAGCATGGCAGTGCAGTGTAAGAAAAAAGTATCCAGCAGTTTAAAAATGCTGTATCTCTGCATCTTGTACTGTTGGAGCAGTTTTTTCTCAACTGTTTCTAAGCTAAGGGATCAATGATAGGTATCCTTAAGTGTCTGAAGCACAAACATCCCAAGGAAGGGAAAAAAGCCTATTTAATGTGGCTCATGGAGTAGGAATAATAGGATGCAACAGAGCAAAGGCTGAATTTCGAAGAGAAATACTGATAATCAGATGTATCTGACCACGTAATAGTCTTCTAAGCATCCTTATGAAACACTGTCATTTAGGGTATTTGAAAATGGATTAAATACTTGGAAATCTGCTGTGAAGAACTCTTCTGTAATGATACAGGAACAGACAAGGTAATGATGTAAGTAAACTTTTTTTATCTAGTACTTTTTTATTCTATGATTTCTAGGTTTTGTTTGCTGGGAAATTACGGTTTTCTCCATATTTTTTTTTTTGTTTCATTTTTTCCTGTCACTTCCATCCTCCCTTCAATTTAATCCTGACATGTTTTGCTTCATTGGAAGACACCAGGCTTTTACAGTTTTCAGGAGGTTAAAAGGTATATGTATACAAACTCAAGGTTAGCCTGCTTGGAAATTCATTCAGCAGCTTAGCAGAATGAGTTGCTTATCTTTAATTTTTGGTTTTTTTCACTAAATAGCCCATTCACTTTAGCTAATTGGT
The DNA here is from genome assembly GCA_013397115.1 of Edolisoma coerulescens. Lineage (NCBI taxonomy): Eukaryota > Metazoa > Chordata > Aves > Passeriformes > Campephagidae > Edolisoma > Edolisoma coerulescens. Next base: position 1,192,586 of record VWZW01000978.1, on the reverse strand, counting down.
GTTGTCCTGCTAGACTGTATGGATTTGAACTGAAGGAGGCTGTCACAGGGAAAGCAATCTGTAAACAAAATTTATATATATAAAAAAAAAAATTCAGAGAGGAAAGAAGAAGGAAGCTGTGCATCTGGAAATATCTGCTTTTGCCTCCAAATATTTCCTCTTGTCTCCATGTCCTGCCCCAGAGACTCATAAATACCCTTACTAACATTGTGCAAAAACGCTCTAAAGAACAAAAATCATTGCTACCAGCACTGCTTGTAAAGAGCTGCTAATATCTCAACAAATAAAAAGTCTATCACTATTTTGCAAAGTGCCTCTTATGCCATGATTGCAACCAATATTACTGGTAAACTATTTCATAGCCAGAGAGGAAATGAACATCAGTATTAAACATTCTGATAATGATAACAAGATCAGCTGTATTTTAAAGAAAAGGTATTCCAGAGGAAAACATGAGGAAGCACAAAGAACACATTCCTATGATCTGAAATTTCTTTCCTTCCTTAGCCAAAGGGCAAAGAAATTTTCCACATTTTAGCCAGACCTGAGTTTTCACTTTGGGATACATATCCTTGTTTTTATTTACATAAGTTACATATTTGGATATATCCAAACTGTACCCCACCATTCTGTAAGTTCAATTTACAGTCAAGCTTTCTAAAAATAGACACAAAATATGCAAATATATGCATATGCAAATTTTTTTCAAAGAGGAAAAAGAAAACCTAATTAAAAAGCAAAGTTGTGCATGACCAAATTTAAAAATAAAGGCTTACATGCAGGTGCACTCACACCATAAACCTTAAATGTTGGCTTTAATCTGCACGGTTGCACATGCAAAGTGCATATTTCCATGTGGAAATGGCCGAGCACAAATTTAGAAGTAGTATTTAGGCACAGTTGTAAAAGCTCTGGGTCTTTTTTAATTGCCTAATTCAGGCTCTTATGCCCAAATAGTTCTGGAAGAGACAACAGATTCCCAGCTAAGGAGAGCAGCATAAATTCACAGGGGTTTGGCTAAATCTAAAAAGAAACTGAAGGTATGTCTAATATTTAGTTTGAAAAAAAGAAAACCTGTAGATGAACATGTTTATTGAAATTAAACGGTAAAATATGGCAAGCTAGAATTATTGTGAATGTTTTTCAGTTTAATTTGAGTGATTCTCACTTAAGCAAGTGCAAATCATGCAGAATAAAACAATCTGGAATATTTTTTTTTCTTTCAAGAAATGTTTGCTTTTTTGGTATGAAAGATTGAAACATTGCAGATTGAATATAAAAGGTAGAATAAAGGTATATAGGAAGAACAAAAGCACAGCAAGATTCAGTGACTTATTTACTCAATGTCACGGAGTAGGTCAGCATCAAAGAAATCATGAAGGTCCCTCTATCCAGCCACTTGCACATCAATTTCTCTGTACTGCAAACCAGTTTTACATCCCAAAATTCCAATCCAAAAGCTGTGGAGCTAAGTAAAGCTAATATGTCACATCCCTCTGGGATGCTTTAGCTTTGGTTCATCCCTAACGCTGCGAGCCTGCTCCTGGGCTGGGCAGACTCTGAGAGCAGCACCTCTGCTTGGAGCTGGCAAACAGGACACATGGATGGCTGAAAAATGCTATTTCATAGGCAGAGAGACGCTGCTGCAGCTGGAAGAAGGAGTTAATCTGCTGTTGGGATTAGCTGTAATCGCATTAAGAGAGAGGAGGCCCAGTCAAGTGCAGTGAAGTGCCGAGCCCCCCCAACAAAGAGCAGTGGCTGCCCAGAGCAGAGGTGATGCTGTCCTGCCCTGAAGGGCTCACTAACCCATCCAGCCTCCCCTCAGCCCAGAGGAAAACCCTCCTGACCCACAACTACACACCGAAAAAATTATTCATGACCACTGTCCAACACGGGGGAAATCCAGTACATTAGCATAGGGAAGAGAAAGGAAACTCTCACACATGGATCCAGAATCACTGATTTCCTAATCCCTAATCACTTAGGGACTTTTAAACGATCTATTTTAGAAAAAAAAAAAAAGACATGGTTTTCCATTAGGAGAGGGAAATGGATCATAAATACAAAGTTACAACAGAGACCCTGACCCTTAAAGAACAAACTAAGCTGTATAAGCATCATTAAATCAGCATTTTGGGACTGGTGTAGAACATGCGTTTCTCTTACAAGAACACATAATTTAATAAAACAGCATAAGAAAATCTCCTGGAACATGGTGTGTGTTACTAAATCAGAACAGGGGATTATCTGCTGCCGTGCTATTTGATTAAGCATTAACAAGGAAAAACAGCTTTTCAGTGCCCAGTGATAAAGATTAATACAAATAGAAGCTACCATAAAAGAACAAAAGTCCAACAAAATCCTTATTGACCACTTCCAGTCAAGCAGTTTAATCCAAAAGATGCAGGGGAGCAAACAGTAAGAAAACATAAATTTCTAAGATGTGGAATATTTCAACAGCTCTTGGGCAAGCCAAATTCCTATAATCTTACATATTTTATTAATATTATACTGGAGAAAAGCAGATGCTGGAAGCTAACACAAAAATACTGATACCTAGAAAATATTTCCAGGAGGTGTCTACTGTTAGATACACACACAAAAAAGAAATAAAGTGAATTAAATGATCACAATCCAATCTTTGAAGTCCCTGGACAAATGTAAACTTCAGTGAATACAATTCATTAAAATCTAATTGCAAAAAAATCAATAGTGCAATTTAGCCCAACCCAAAACTTATTGTAATGCGCTGAACATTTGCAAACTCAGGTCTTTATGAACAGGGCTGAAGTGACATTTTATATTACCTCGCAGAGTGTCTCTAAAGCAATTAGCACAGGCTGCCTGCCTTTATTCAGAAAGGATATTACAATAAGTAGCTCTCGTAATAGTGCATCCGCAAACACCCACTCTCAAGGATGCAGTGAAAAACGAAATTATACTACTAACAATAGTCTTATAAACCTGATTTAAAAGAAAAATAAACGATTCGTACCCCAAATACATACTCTTCAGAGTTCACTATTTTTATTGCTGTTTGGGGAATTCAATAGCTACATTTTGCTTTAAATTATATACCAGGAAATCCACTGACAATGTTAGAAAAGGTATCATCTGGCCTATAGTCACTATATTTCAAGGAACTCAGACAGAATTGGTTCAGAGTGACAGTAATCAGCTTTCATTAGATTTATTTTAAAATTTTAATTTTATAATATTTTCAAAACATTTTAAATGTCCTATAATGCAAATAAACCACTACTGCAGCATTTTTAAAAAACTAAATAGGATTGAATAGTATACAAAGTTAATTTTGTATCACATATTGCTCTAGAGGGCTCTGAAACTGTACATTCTGACCAGTCTCTTCTAATGTTTGAGTTCACAATTTTAATCCATCTGTCCTTCTCTCAGACTAAAAGAACTGATGTCCCATGAGTTCCAAGAACATTGAAGCCTCATGATACCCTGTATGGACCAGCTCCTTGTCAGAGCTTTGCATAGGCTGGGAATTACTGTGATTGTGACGTGCTTGGGTAATACACACAGAGGCCACACAGCCACCAAGCAGAACATGAGCAAAGTGAAAATCGAAATAAATGAGGCAAATCACTGTTTTCTTTAGAATCATCTTCTCAGGGCCCCATCAAAAATTTTCATCTGCTTCACTTTATCTTCCAATAGTTTGGGGGTTTTTTAAAGATCCCAAAGCTTTCCTCAGACAACCAAAGCTACTCACCTCACACATTCCATCATATCCTATTTGATCTATGCCAGTGGAAGAAAATACCAGAAGGCGGCGGCACCCTACTGGAGGTGAGGGAGAATATGCAGAGATCTCACATATTCTGGCAGAGTCATGAAGCCATTCCATCAGAGGCTGTACCAGATGTCTGATATTTATGTACATTTATATTACACTTAACTAACCTAAGAGATCAAACACACACAAACCCCAATAAAACACCAAAGACTCTCACCAATGCAACAACATCCTTCAATAAATTTTAGCTAGTTTATATCATAAGCATGCTTTGATATCCAGTGAGAGCTGAGGGCCTAAAAAACCTCTAATAAGGAGCAATGAGGATCTAAAAATGATGCATGGTGACAATGTGCTAAAAAGGTAAAAAAACATTCCTGTTCTGGCTGTAATTGCAATGGAAATAACACATAAACTAATAAGCTATAACATTTGCAAGAAGCTGCTTACAAGGGCAGAGATAACAAAAACACTATTCAAAAAGAACTCAGTAATGTTGTTAATACTTCACAGAAGAAGGTCGAGTCCTTCAATAATTCCAGGTAAGTACTCACCAAGAGTTTTCACAGCAACATATTGGCTACAGCAGTAGAAGCTCAGTGTTAAACTTTGAGTCAGAAGATATATTTTAGTGGGACTCCATCGCTGCTCAAGGAGGGTGTTATAACAAGCTAAATTTGTGTTTGGTAGCAAAGATAGATATGCTATATACCTAGGTAAAAGGGAATTGAGAAAAATGCCTCCTCCTCACAAAGTTCCACAGGCAGTACAATTTCTGTCTGGATTAAATAAATACTGAGCTGAAGGACTGAGTCTGTCCATGGGCTAACATGTTCATATATGTCAGCACAAATTCATTTGAACTCTTCTCGTAAGATTTTGGGTGATTTCATGAACTTTTCACTACCCTGAGTGCCATCTGAACTGCATACAGAAAATAGCCTGACTAAGGACTGTCAGTGACCTCCCACTTCCAAGCAGAATGTTTATTCAGACAGCTACATTAGACTTCAATACTTATACTGCAAAATGATTCAGAGAAAACAATGGATTCAAAATCAAATGACTGAAACTATTCAGGCAGAATGAAAAGAAAAAGCTAATTAGATTTTGTGCGCCATTTTTGTTTCTGAATACTATAAATATAGTTATATACACTCTATATTTATTATATATTTATACAGAACTCAGATCTGAGGTGCAAGTAGGGTTAAGACATTAGAACTTGAATAAAAAAATCAGGAGTTCCTTTGAGTGTATCCTTTGATAAAACAATAAACTCTTCAATCTATCAGGAAGGCTCTGCAAGGTCTTTAAAAGAGTTTTGAAATGTCAAGGTTACATTGCAGAGCCTGCAGAATCCTTACAGGAACAGAATTCATTATTTTTTAACAAAACATTAATAAAACACCTATTTAGAGACTATCTGATGTTTTTAAATGAGTTATTACAGAATAAAAGTTAATAGTGGAAATAGGATTTCAGCTCAGAGCATACCCTTAAAGGATGATTCAAAGGATGAGCCACAAAATACAGCAGAAAAAATTGCTCATCTTGCCAAAGGGAACTTGGTAAGAATATGCTTCTCTTGAGAAGCTTTTAGAAGATGACACTGGCCACAGGGGACTTCAGCAGTGCCCATTTTCTGACTGGATGTGTCGGGATGTGCCTGCACCAATGGAACAGCCAGAACCAGCCCCTCTGCCCTGCTCCATTGCATGGATTCAGTTATTCAGAATACCAGCAGCTGGCAATTGTCCAGAGCTGCTGGGGTATATATAAGTGCCAGCATGTAAGTCCATAAACTTCCACAGCTCACAGTCACTGGAAATTAGGAAATGGAAGCTGATAAATTCAAAGGGCAATATTGGATCCAGACCTTTAACACAAGGTTGTATTTTTTTGTCCAAATATAAATAATTTACAAGTTTAGGACCTGAAAGCATTTCCCCTCCACTGCCACCCAGCCAACCCTTCATTCTTCTCCCTTCTGCTTTCTCCTGCACAGAGAGTCACCAGCTCTGTGCATTGTTTTGTGACCCAAGAACTTGCAAGGAAAGAGAAACATACTCCAGGTAACATCACAAAATTGTTCCCAGTTGGACAGCTCCCTGCTCAGGAAGTGGGGTATTACGGATCACCTTCTTCAGGTCTCTTTATGTGTTTATATGTTTATATTTATTATAAACATTGTGTTTATGCACACTGCACATCCAAAGTACTTTCTGCATTGTGCTTTTTACACACAGCCAAAACAGCAAAACAGTTGGCACACAATGGTAAAGAGTCCCTAAAAGAGACAGACAGGGGGATCCACTCCAAGCAGCTCAATAACCCTTGCAGGCACGCACGATCTGGGACAATGATTCAGAAAGAAATAAATCAAAGGAGAGACGATCACTAAGGTTTCAGAGAAAAAAAAAAGGCTTCTAAAGAAGGATTTGGAAACAAACAGAGAAGAACAGCTCAGCAATACAGAAAAAAATGGTGGTTTTTTTCAGTTTTCAATCTAAATAAAAATAATTCATGTTCTAAGAAGACTTAAATTTAGAGCAACTTGGTTTTATTATGTTTGCATTAAATTTGTGTTGAATCTGTTTAATATCACCTTGCAGATTTATGTGAAAACATTTCATATTTCCCCCATATGTGAGCAGTGATTGCAGTGTTTTGGCACATAATGTAATAATTATAGTTTAAAAAAACATCACCATATACTTTGAAATGAAAAGAAAAACTTCAGAAGAAATAATCAGAAGCCATGTGACACACAGGGGAGCCCAAAGATTACAGCTCATGACACCTCCAGTTAATGCAATACGGAATAAACCACAAATATTATCATACACCATAAAGCACTACAAAGGCACCAACATCCTAAATAGTCCTAATTACAGCTTCACAAAACTTCTCTAGAGCATTGATGCAATACTTGCATATTTCCATAGTTTGAAGATTTATTTTTTGGTTAAAATATGAAAGTCCTTTCCAATTTGACTGCAAGTCAACTCAATTGAAACAAAGTTCAATTAAACATGATTCATTCTGCTTTCCAAGCCAGGTAGTTTATGTGTGCTGTGGTAACTATATGATAATCAAACCTCCTGCTTCTGAGGACAAAATGTGTTCTCATGAAGGTCAGCTTCTGCCATGAAGATATTCTAATTGGTTATCATTTGGAGGATAAAAAATATCCCCATTGAAAAAAACCTCTTAAGAGCTACTGCTAACTGCATTTGTCCCTTTCTCATGCAGAAAATATTTTCTATATTTATTTTAATTGACACATATGCTTTTTCTTGTTCACTAAATTTGCTTGAACTGTTTAGCTCAGCTTTAAGGCAAGATCCTACCTCTGACTCTGCTGGGGCTACAATCTCACCTTAAACTGCATTCTGAATTGGCCATACTTTGATAAATTTATCTAAACTATAAAGGTTGAGCTAAGATGGAATAGGGGCTACGGTTCAGCTGAGCACCCAAGAATTGAAATGTTTAAGTACTTAATGTAATTTGGATCCAAAATGTTATTGCTTTCAACATCCTCAGTAGATTAAGGGTCATTTCCCTGCTTGTAAACTGGTTACCAATTATTCTTCCATTGCTCTGTAAATATTCCAGAAATCATTATATAGTCCTCTTTGTTCTGAGAGGCAGCTAGTTTGTCTTTCTCATACATCTATTTATTGCAAAAAAGTTAACCTTAGACTGAAGGGCTGGCAGACTCTTAGATACCTATAATTAGCTACATTAATAATTTCAAGTGTGACAATTATTTAACAATATTGTATTAATGCACTAGCTATTCCTCAAAAATTAAAACACATGAGGAAGATTGTTCTGAAAGTATGACACAGGGAGCAGTCTAATTTTTTTTAATCAGCAACCAGGTCTCTATAAGATTATTCTGCAACTAATCATTTTGCTGCCAGCAGCAAAATAAAACAGACTCCCCTGCAGTAAGTTTGTCTTGGTAGGGTTTCAAGACAACAGATTGTGACACAAACCTCCTCGGGTTCATACAGTTGCACTGTTTTGCCTTTCTGAATAAACACTTCTGTTGAAATGTTTATCCATTAACCATGCAAAGAACAGTTTCATCACAAGCACAAATATCTTTTTTATGTAGATGAAGCGAGTGAGTATATATGCACCAGAATCTCACAGACAACAATTCCTTGGTATCACAAGCAAGGCTCCAAAAAACTCGTGCAGAGCCAAAAGACATAATTTTGTATTTCCATAAAAAAAATTACCACCAGACACTGGATAGCCACTAATATTCCTGGTTAATAGGTTTCCTCTTTTAGACTTCACCTGCAAGCAGCTCATTACCTAGAATTCTTTATCCTTTAAAACATTCTATCCTTGAAATCTAGAAATAATATCAGATACACTTGCAAAATTATTTTCACACCTGTGATGACAAACTTGTTTTCAAGTTTTAAAGAACCCACCTACTGTCCAGACCATGGAGACAGCACTTTACTGGTCCTAACTGATTCCTACTAAAAAAATGAGCACTGTAACAGATGTCTGTGAATGAACTGGTCTTGATGTTCAAATCCTCACTGAGTTTTTTACAAACTGACCTCGCCTGTGGCTTGTTCAAGAGCTGTCCAGCTCAGCCAGCTTCTTTATCCATGTGATGTTTGAACAGAAATGAATATATTGGACATTTTTTCCATGGGTTGACTTCTCTGTTCCTAAGCATTTACCTAATCTTCTAAGATAGTAAGTCCATAATATCACACTCATAGGGCTTATTCAGAGATGCACTTTCCTATTTTACAAGAGGCATTTGGTTCCCCAAGTGTTTTCAGTCCCCAGCCCCAGACAGAAGCACTGGCTGTAGGTGTGGGGTCTGCCCCCAGAGCACCTGAGTATTTGTAATAATGAAATAATTCCTCAGCATTTTAACAGTGTTTACTTCTTGCCCCCCATTCTCACATGAAGGACATCTTCTTTTCCCTTAAAACCTCCTAAGACATTTTCACTCTTTCTCCAAGATTTGGGAAGTTCCTTCCCCACTGCATTCCAAGGATGATGTAGCTCTGTCTGTCCTTGTATTTATGCTGAAGCTGATGTTTGAAATACATAAGGGCACTGTCTGAGTGTTCTTCATTGGGAATCCTATTTCCTTCCCACAGATGACTTGGCTTTTTAAAAGGAAAATAAGTGAAACGAGAAGTCAAAACAAGGGGCTTGAGCAGAGCAAATGTGTGAAAAGCTCTGAAAAACATCAGGACTAGCTCTAGTCCACATTAAAATCCTATGGAAAAATCATGCAAGTGTTACATCAGAATTTTCATCCTAATCAGAAAAAAACTCAGTCATTTCCTTTGTTAATATATAATCAAAATTCTAATATACTGAAAAAAAATTCAGAATACAGGGATATAAAATAGTTTCTGTTATCTGAAAGGTTTTTAAACTAATTCACGTGCCTACCAGTTTTGGTGTTTCTGTGGAAAAGGGACTGACACTTAAATTTGGGAAAAAAATCCTTTAATGGCTTCAAAGATAGACTGAAAAGAAGGTGGTAATAAATCATTGTCACTATTTGCACCACTGAGAAAAGCAAAATTACCAAATCCTTTAAATTTCTCTCTAAAATACCCATGTGCGCTAAAAAAAATGTCCATACTATTTGATTTTATACACATATCAAGAAAATAGAGCCACCTACCAAAAAAGCAGTATTTAAACAGCCATTTCTTTTCATAGTAAATTGTCAATTCTTGAAGATTTTGGAGGTCAACAGTTCCTTGTGGCTCTGTTTGTTTGTTCAGTTTGTAGAAGAGCACAGAATCTGTCTCTGGCATTTAATTAGGAGATTGCAGACACGAATGAACAGGAATTATTTATTCTTGTTCTTTTAAAAATCTTATTTCCTTATTGTTCCTCTCATAAAAACAAAGCTAGTCCTGCACCTTAAACAAAAGTTGTCTGTTTTGCAGTGTTCTGTCAGTTCAGGCTCTATGAACCTTAATGAACCTGTGCCCTGTTGTAGAGGCTCGCTTTAGCAGACCACAGAATAGGATGAACAAGACTTTTACCAGACCCAGAGAAAATTCTGTGGGTCTGAACCAAGTAGAGAAGTATTTGGCTGACAGGGAATGCACACCATCTGTTTTACATAGGGCTCAGGGCAAGTGAAGTTAACAGCTTTAGATTTCTCTACAGTCAAAGACAATAAGAGGGATTTTCAAATAACTCAGAGTAGCTAAATTTGATTTGTAAAATTGTATCTAAAATTGGACAAATGCCTCTAATCCTATTTCTATAAGCCAGAACTACGGTTTATACGAGATGCAAAACACCTAAAGCAAAGATAAAGCTGGACAGGTCAGAATGGGATTCTAGAAAGGATTTTAACAAAATCAGAAGGTGCCCTGAGTTCAGCAATGGGAAATGCTGAAGAAAGGAGAGAAACATCTGTAATCCCAACATCTGTCAGCATCTAGCATGTCTATCTCTCCAGACAAATCCAGAGTCCGGCATCCATTTAGAGAGAGAAGTGAGGGTATTAGTACCAATCACCAACCACCTTTCCCTGCTTCTTTTCCCTAGGTGAGAGCTCTCTAGATCTAGGATTTTAAGTGGCTGTCACATCTAGGATCATTACTGAGATAATTGTTGTAGATGATGTTCAGTTTGCTGAAGTTCTTAATTATTTGATGGTAGAATGGAAAAGTAGGATCCAAACAAACTCAGAAAACAAAAGCACAAAACAAACCAGAAGAGAAAATGGCCTTGCTATACATATTTAATGAAACAGTGAAAATATCCTGCACAAAGACTTAGAGAGTTAAATTGAAAATGTGTGTATGATAAATGGATATAATACTGTCTATGTAATGGGTTTCCTATTTAAATTTTGTGAGGATTTAATCAGTTGGGCACAGCTGTGCAGGATGCACCATAAACTACATTGAAAAATATGTAGACATGTACATTTATCTGCTACAAATTAAGCTCACTTAGAGGTGGTCTTAATGGACCATGTAGCAATCATTACAAGCATAAATTTTAAACTGTCTGTTTCCAGTGAATTTGCTTTGAAAAAAAATTAATGCTCATCCTTAGTAGAGCACAGTAATAAATGGAAGTACCCTTAATCTGTTAAGCACTAATAACCCAGCAATTATTCATTATGAACCCCATGCTGTATAATGTATGTCTGTTACAATTTTATTAGCCATTCTTTACTTAACCTGCAAAGGTGTAATTTTTATTCCAACTTACACTTTGTAATTATATGATGTTTTAAGTGATGTGCCATTAAATTTACAGAATGCTCTGTCCCATTGGTTTATTGTAAAACATCTGTACAGTAGAGCATTGTTACAGCCTGTGATCATTTATGAGTTTCAGACTTTCTGCTTCCATGAAAAGCAGTGACATCCACCTTCGAGATCAAAAAGCAATGGCTTTGTTACAATGCAACACATAAATAACACATAAATTATTTAACATGGAAAATGGATAACAACATAATCAAAGTGAATCAGTGACCCAGTTGGAGCTGACTAGAAGGTCACAGCAGTGGTATGTTCTCCTACAGGGATTGTCACTTGGAGCCACCCATCTGCTATTCTGGTGTTCACAGAAGCAAAGGGAAACCATCTCCAACCACTGAAGGGCCCTCTCTCACCCAGATACTGCAGATTTGACCAGCATGAAGATTTCCAAACCACAAAGATGGAATCCATGCTTTTCCGAAACTTCTCTGGTTTTGCCCTCCACTAGTCAGAAAAAATGTTTGTTGCTCTGGGAAAGCAGAAGAACCCACCAAGTTTCACAAATAAACCAAAGAGGGACTTGGAAATAGCAAACTGTGAACTCAAGCGAGCAATAGGGTAAGATTTTGCTGTGGAGAAATTCTGTGTCTCAATCCCATTCACGAGAGAAACTTTGAAATCTAGTATCCTAAAGATTACTTCCATTCGTAATCTGTTTTCAGGAATATTAGGTGAAGAGCATTTTCAGAGGAAAAAAAAAAAAGAAAAAAAGAAAAAACCAACTGAACAAACAAAAACCCACCAAAGCAAAACTTGATTTTATTTAGGGGGAGTCAACACAGGTTGTCTGATTCTTTTCTTCATAAAGACTTATTTTCTAGTTCCTTTGCTGATGTAACTGTTCAAACTGCAGGTTTTCCAACATACTCTGCTTTGTCTTTAGTGCATTGGCCAAATATTCCATCCAGCTTTAATCCAAGCTGATGAGGACAGACTGTGACATTTCCTGCTATCACCCTCTCAGAAGGAAGGAGCTGCTAGCTCTCCTGCACTTACAGTACTGCCTCAGCTGACACTCCTGGCAAGAGAACCAATCCAAGTGAAACTCAAGAGGTGGGGAAGCAGAAATGGCAATGCACGAGGCACCTCCTGCAAAGTGCAGGCACAGGGGGTGGGGTGTGTATGGGAAGTGCGATCATTCAAGTATGCATCAGTCAAAATAAAAATGAGGACAAAAAAAGAGACAACTACATGTGGAAAGAAGCCAGAGAAACTCTTTGATTACATGCGAGGCTAGTACATATGTTGTATATATAATGAATACTTTTTTAAGTTCAGTGCTTGACTCAGAGACACTGTCACATCAAATTCTCTATATTGCTCTGAAGGATCCTTGTGCTGAAATGTCAGCTGGTCATATCACCTAAAGGCAAAAAGAAATTGCCCTAACATTATGCATAGCAATTCCACTGCTCTGTGCTCTATAGCACTGTTTTCTAAGAATAGCTGTTTCAAAGGAAGCTTCTCTTCAGTGTGAGCCAGAGGCAATTGAATTTTACCCTGAAAGTGGGTATAGGTTTTGTAGAAACATTTAGGAATATTAAATATTCATGTATTTGATTTAGAAAAATTCAGGACAGTAAAGGCATCCACCAGAATAGCTCCAATGTAAATATTTTTAACATTTACCACTGCAACTTGAAGTATGGACATTATGACAAAGTAAAATGCCGCAAAGGAGAACAAATGCTTGGAAAATTCCCTTTTTCCTCTTGTAGTTAGTAGGTGTTTATGAATTATTTTGCAATCCCAAATGTCCAGGAATCCAGCCTTCCACCAGGATGGCTGTGCCCTGCAAGGAACTGTTCTAGATCCAAAATGGTTTTAAGTTTAATTTCCTGTGCTCTTCACCTCCTTTCTCCACAATCAATACCACAAAAGTCTGTCATTTTTTCAGACCTAGATCTACATCTTACCCTCTATCACTGCTGTAAACAAATATTTAAAACAAAATTTCCAGTGAGCTGTTCTGCTTTGCACACCACATAAGGGAAGCATGAGACTGAATGCCATAGGTGTCACAGAAGAAATGGAGGGATCCTGTATTACCACTTGATACACAACAGAAAAAAACCAGGAGAAACAAAAAAAGCCACTGTAAAATACACCCAAATATTTTGTCTTGACTTCACCTAAACTATTGACAGAAACACAGATCTGCTGTAAAAATACGCTGCACTATCTTCTTTTGAACAGCAAAAGCAGGTTTCATTAACTGCTCATTTACAGCATTGGATTAAATCCCCATATAGGATGCCTTTTATAGAGGAAGGCATTGCTTAAACCCATAATTTCATACTATAGAAAAACTCATCCTGAATCCATGATATACTGTCTCTCATTGACTAGACACCTAAACATGGAAATGGGATTAGGAATTCCGGATTTGGATTTCCTTTTTGAAATGGAAGAAACAAACAGAAATATTTTTATCATAATATAGTATCATTATGTCCACAAACTCTTAAATTTATGGATATAAAGATAGTCTAAAGCATCGTGACACTGGAATCTAGAAATTTGTAGACATAGTGAAAAATAAAATGTCATGTATTAGAAGTATCTAATAATTATATATTATAAAATAGTCTGGTGTATGAACAAAATGCACAATGTACAGAGAGTTTAAAAATAAATATACTGCATTTTCTTGGCTAAATTAATGTACAGTTTACATTCACAACAGAATAATGCATGCCAAAAATTTGGTAACTAAATATAACAAAAAGAAATAAATATAATTATTTTATTAAGCAGCCTTTCATCTTTTATGTATATGAAAAATTTTCCATATAAAGTGTGTGTGTATAGACATGCAGTAAATCAAAAAATCTCAGAAATAACTTACAAATTGTAAACTTAAGCATTTGTAAATTGTGTTTGCTTGGTAAAAATACTGTAATGAATTTTTCAAATTAAGGAAACATGGCCTTTTTGAGTTCTTGCATCCAACTTAAACATCTACATTTCTTATTTTGTCAGAACAGAAATTGTCTTATGATGACATAGACTGTATCTTACTGGATTAAGATTACCACATGAAATTATAGTCTGCAATAAGATATAGGAAAATCAGAATTTTAGACGTCAGAGAAGCCCATGTTTTTTCCAAGTTTATTTATTTTAAGAGGATAGATAATTCCACTAAGTACCTGGCAGATAAAACTCCTAGTACTGCTAGCTGGCTCTCCAGCAGGAAGCACCACACACTTCCCCAAAGCATGTGACTGATGAGCTAAAAATTGTTATATATTAATTAAATATTTTTGAGACCCAGACCCAAGGCACTATGCTCTCAACATGTGGTAAGAACAGCAGCAGTGCTTTGCTTGCAGGGGATGTGCCACCACTCTGCATTCTCTCTCCTGATTTCTCTTTCCCTGGTTTAAGTTTCAAGGCTTTAACTCCTTCCCTCATCACTTCCTCTCCAAATATACCAGGGCAGTATTTCATACACATGCAATGTTCTCTCTTCTCCCATTTAATCTGAGCCAAGCTGATAAAACCATGTTAACGCCCTCCAACAGCTGCACCCTCCATCTCTGGAGAAGTGTTTATTCTGGATTTGCTGCTATCCCATCTCCCTCCATTGCAGCCACTCAGGTAAGAACCTTGGCAGACCAAGTCATTAACTGCCTGTAAAAGACACACAGACTGATTTTATGCTCACACCCAGCCACATACCTATTGTTCAATTCCTGCAAGGAAGTGTTTTATTTACCATTATGTTCAACAGAATAACTATTAAAAAACATATTATATATATATAAAACACAGTAACAAATTTTCCCTGTGCAATGTAGCAGATTAGATTGCAGAAACCAATTGCCCCTGAATCAAGACTGGCATAGCCAGTATTCAATGTTTGGTTTGAACTGTGTTCTAAACTGTTTGCTTTTAACAGGCAGACCACCAAGTGGAGAACTATAGTCTTCTAAAAATAAAAGCCCTTTCACTATGTATAAAAGTTTCCTGTAGGGTATTGTCTACAGTTTTATTGTAGTAGTGGAATAGAAAGAACAACTACAGTGATATCATACAGTGTCAAATAAATAAAAGTGAAAATTATTCTGTTTCAGTTTTGTATGACTCCATTCAAAGCCATCACCCAACTAGGTAAATGTGTCAGGGCTATAGTTTGTGAACAAATGCATGCA
Organism: Edolisoma coerulescens; assembly: GCA_013397115.1. Classification (NCBI taxonomy): domain Eukaryota; kingdom Metazoa; phylum Chordata; class Aves; order Passeriformes; family Campephagidae; genus Edolisoma; species Edolisoma coerulescens. The sequence goes on along the minus strand of VWZW01000978.1, from coordinate 1,177,362 downwards.
TTCCTGGGACACCACTGAAGACAAAGAATTTGCTTTGGAATATGAAGAAATAAATTAGGACGGGTCTTTTGTAGTGAAGCAAAGGCAGCCTCAGTCCAACAAGGCTCTGCAGTTCAGCTGCCAAACTGGGGCTGAACCACTGCTCCCAGCCATGGACACTGCGTGATTATAAGGACACCAGCCAGGCCTTTCTTCTCTCTATTTCTTTCATTCTCTTTTTTTTTTTTTTCCCCTTAATGAAACTTTTACTAAACTGTGTCTGAACTGAGGATCATTTTGGTACAACTTTCCAGCCAAAGTTAACAATGCTCACAAAAGCAGAAATTCATATCTGAAAGTGTGGCTACTTTCTGGCCAAAAAAATCCATGGATGGAAAGTCAACCCTGTGAAATGAACTCTTCATTCCAGAAAAAAAAAAAAAAAACCCAACCCAAAAAGAATAAGGAAATCACCAGGTCCACATCATAGTAAGTCTCACAAAATTCATAAGGTAAGGTATTACCACACACCCACAATTTTTAGTTTCATTTACAAGGCAACAAAAGTTACAGAGGTGGCTGAGTTCCTTTGGCACTTCAGGGTTCAGGAAGTAGACGTTTTTTTTAGTTCAGAAGACAGACATCTTCAGACTGTCTTGATGGTGGCCTTTAAAGCAAAGAGACCATACAGGTCAGAGGCTTATCGGGCAGGGCATGCTGCCAAAGGCAAACGTCAGTGGGGAATGAGATGATAGGCAGGGAGAAGGGATAGGAAGATGTATTTCATGCTCAAAGCAGGCTTAGAGGGGAGTTGGAGTGGCATACAATATAATTTTTGGACACTAACTGCCTCCCAGAAGCACATCTCTTGGAGGATTTTGCCACCAAAGGGAACACTCCAGAGCAATAACATTTCCCCAGATGTTTTCTAAGGTCTTTACAGCCATTATCCATGTCTGCATATATTCTAAACTCCCAAAGCAAACAGTAGTTTTCTTCTGCTGCGCAGTCTGCACACAAATGACACTTTATCTGGAGAACCCAAGAGAAAATGAAACCTAAGAGAGAGAAACACAAAATATAACACATTGCCACCATCAGATGCTCTCAAAAAGACAAACTTAACCCAGTGTCCACACAGGCAGGTGTCTGAGAGAAGCTGTGTTTAAGCTACTGAATAATCTGAAAGAATAGGCTTGGTTTCCAAAACCGTTTTTCATTTCCACAGAATGAAACCAGGTAGAGCACTCAGGAAATGTTGCAGAGAAAGTAGTGTCAAAACCACTTTTTGTTTCCTAGAACCATTCAAGCCACGGACATGAAAAGCAAAGCAGCTCAGCATCTTTCAGAGCAAAGCTGAAGGAATGTGATTAAGTGCTTGCCTGGTTAAAAGGGCTAGCAGGTGCATTTTGAGTTGCATTCAGACCAGGTGATGATTCTTATTTAATTGAAACAAGGTTAATAATGAGCACTTTCACAGCAGAAGTAGCAGATAAAGAAAGCAGTAATCAGATGTTGAAGCCCCAGTTCTTCAGAATACTGAGAGCACCAGTTACATATTCTGTGCCTCTGCCTTAAGGTAAGACAATACACACAGTTGTATTGGAATTGTTCTCTAAACCACCTACAGCTGAAGTTCTTTCATCTTCTTCTTGGTATCCCTAACCACAGTTCACAGTACTTTAAAAATTGTCAGAACAAAAGGCGTTTTAGTTTTTATATTCTACAGAAGGCCATTAGGACTACCACATCTGTTCATGCTTATGTAGTATATCAACAGAAAACATTTTTCTTCTCTTTCAACAATTTTAATGTTTTCTGACTTTGTTTATGTCACACAATTTCCCATGACTTATTTAATTCTTAACAATTTTTCTTGCTTTATTAATAATTTGAGATGAGTTGTATGAAAAATTTTTCTACAAATTAGCAAAAGATCAGCACCTTCAACTCCTGGCAAGCTGCTTGCAGCACAGTCAATAGGCAGCATGCCAATAGAGTATTAAAACTCAACTACTTCTGGAGTTCCAGGCTTTTTCCCTCCTTCATGGTTACTTACATTTACAACTTGTTTAATGGTATATGGATTTAAGATCAGAGAGGCTGTTCTAACTAAATCTGCAAATAATAAAGACCTGTTGAGACTGTGGAAAAGCAGAAAGAAACACCCAGCAGAGATACACAAAGTCAGCAAGGATGGAGTATGAGTAAAAACAATCTTTGATTTCATTTTTCCTTGTGTGATCTTAAATAAGTTTCTGTCACAAAAGGATTACTTGCACATTTAGATAATAGACCCAGTCCATACTCATGAACTTCATTTGGTCTACTATCATGTGACAAGCAATAATAATGTTGAATGTAAATATTCAAATACAGAATTCAAATACCTTATTGCAAATTTCATCAGGAGTCCTCACAGCATTTTTCAGGATTCATCACTCGATGACGTTTGATTACTATGAAAGTCTTTGATAGATACTTTGGCTTTTCACCCTATGAAAGCTCATGTATCAGTAGCAAAGGCTGAGTTTTCATACAGAATGTTGTTCTAAGACCAACAGCAAAAGAGACAAGTTAACAATCATCACGTCTGACTGCGTTTATTTAAATGTTGGTGCTGCTGATAGAATCAGGGCTTAAAAAAACCACTGCCTTTTCAGCAATACTGCAACCAATGCCCCACATGAAACTAAAGCTGATATACAAAACCCAAGATCTGTTTATAAAAAAAATCAGAGCACCCTCACATCTATTCAAAGTCATGCACAACCAAAAGTAGAAATTTCTGACTGTTTCTAAACTGATGGAAATATTTTCAGGTTCCCAGAAACAGGAAACTCTTTGCCATGCTGGTGAAAACCTCGGGCCTGCACTATATGGCCCCAGGGTGGGAGCACACAGGGAAAGAGGGAAGCTGCTGCCTTTGCTCCCAAGGCCATCCAGTGTGATGCTTGTGCATCAGACAGTCCAGAGAGGTACAGGCTATGAGCACTCAGGCCCCAGGGGTTTTCAAAAAAAATAGTATTTGGGCTTTTTTATTGCCTTAACTAAGAAAAAGATGTATTATTTAGTCTGTACATGACTATAGGTTTAGAACACTGTTTAAAAAATAAAAGCCAAGTTTAATAGGTTTTTAATCTCATATTAAACAATTGGTACTATCGATACACCACCAGTAAATCAGAAATCATGCTCCTGAGCACCAATGGAATTCAATGTTGAGAATTCTGCTGCTTGGGGGCATAAAAATTCTACACTTCAGGGCAGACAGAAGATATTAACTGTAATCTATCTTTGAACTGAAATAAATGAGTTATGGGTTTAGATCCTAGTTTAGAACAGGATAAAATCATCACACAGTAGGTCTGTGTGAATTTTCATGAACTCTGATCATGATTTTATGATTATAAATCATTGCAAAGTTTTACACTCTTACAGCAAAGTGAGGAAATATATTCCAAATTATATTTCAGTGAGGTTTCCTAAAATACCTAAAATTCTATGTTCACTTCACCACTTGGAAGAATTTCAGTGAGCTTTAGGAACTGAATACAACTGGGCCTTATGCACGCTTGCTGCACTGGCAGACCTGAATGTCTTCTGATTTTAGCTAAAAATTTCCATACAACAAGGAAAGATTCTTACCACTGAAAACAGACACGAAACAGTGTGATACAATATTTTAAATTGATTCCCCCAGGTTTATTACATATATTTTAGGCAGAATTAGCCGAGTCCTCTCACACAAATGATAAGTGAAAGCAAAATACAACTGAATGACCAAAATTTCAGAAGCTTCTAAGTATGCGCAGACCTCTCAAATACAAAGTTAGACCATACTTCAAAAAAAAAGAAAAATCCATAAAAGGATTTGAGCTGGTTTTTCCCAGTTATTTCTCCATCAAATTGTAACTACACAGAGGAGATGACTGTTAGACAAAGACAAGTTTCAAGGCCACAGTTATGGAAAATTTTTGAATTTTGTCAGTAAAAAAACCCTTTGAATCAAAACATTGAGTTCTGTTATACAATTTCTCACATACTGAAGAGCACCAACAGCTCCTCCCATATATGTTCCCATATTAAAAAATGGCAAATTTTCTGGAGCAAAAACAGAGAATAAATAACTCAACTGAGGACAGTAACCAAGTCCACCTAATTTTTTATTAATGTTTTCACCTGGCCATCTTTTATGGGCATCCTTGTTCATATCACCTAATCTGGTTTTATACATAAAGTGGGTTTTTTTATGCATTTGGCAACAGATTAATGTCAACAGCCATTTGGAGGTAGCTAAGATAATATCCTACCACCAACCCCTGAGCCCTGGCAGGACTTCCAACCACAAGAGCAAGAGAAGTATTTTTCAGCATCTTGAGGTTAAGTTAAAAAGATAAACACCACATAGTAAGCCTAAGTCATACAAATATTAAAATCCCTCTTTGTCTGTCACTCTTCTCAAGCACATGGTAATACCACTAAACAAATAGCAGGAAACCAACAGAGAATTCCCTTCAAAATCTCAGGGTATACGGTGGCAGAACTAAGAATTACAATTCCAATTCCCTTCTTGAAACAACACAAACGCACATTAATAACAATAATGTACTTTTGATAGTCTAGAACTTAAAAATACATACTTTGTTTCTTTATTCAATTTCAGTTAAATTAATTTCATAATCTGGTCTTCTAGTTTACCCGCTAAAAAAAATGGAGCACTAACCCAGCCATGGGAAGAAACACCCAGCTGGAAACCATTTAGTACACAAGTTATTTAAATTTCTCCTAGTAAGCATCATGTACTAACTTACATGCAACATGTCACCCACTAATATCAAGACAAGTTGATAATTTATTACTAAAGATCTACTTCTTTTTCATTAAATTGCATTTATCTGTGTTACAATCCACTCAGAACAAGACTTTGAGCTGAATTCAGGTAAATCCATAGAGAAATTCTGTGAGATAAAGGCCACAATGCAGTTCACAGTGCACCTATTTTTGAGTTGTAGGCAAAAAATTTAGCAAGGTCAAACAATGAAGCACCGTCAGAGGGGATTTGTTCCTAATACACCCAGTACAACAATTCTGAAGATTTTACCTTGGTTTGCTTTCAGAAGTGATATTTTAAATTTATTTTTTTATAGCAGACAGTGAGCATGATGAGATACATGCTGCTCACAGTCCAGGATTTCATGGCCTACTGAACAGGCAAGGACATAAATACATACCTAAAGTTTAGAATGTGCACAAGGTTCTCACAGAACTGGAAACAAAGGCCTTGGAAATTTAATCTTTTTTTTTATCATAGAATTATTGTGTAGCTTCAGTCATCTCTCTATTTCTCTATGGCCCATATCCATTGCAGATGAATAATAATCCCCACTTAATCTCAAACCCAGGTAATTAATTAGTTGTTATCAGCAAAGTGCATTACAAATGTTACACACTACAGAAGTTAGGGGATCTGTTTCCCTTTCCACAAACTCAGGTGATGTCCTATTGAACAAACATACAGAGTGTCAGGGTTGTATTATAGGACAAAATGAGAGGGCAAAACTGCCCTCTTAGAAAAATGGTATCTGGTTTGGAATGGGTGATAAGAGTGGAATGTGAGATGTACACAAGATTACATGAGAAATTCCATCTCCCCGTGACAATTCTTCCAGTCCAGGTATACATCTAACATTTACACACCTAACTATACATAGATTTGCAGTTGTTAATATGCGATCTTGAGATGAGGTAAGAAAAGCCAAAACCACTTCAGTGAAGATTCAAACTCTATCTATAATTCATATATTTGTGGAGAATATTTGTTTTCATAACTTCATGACTTCAGGGGAGATTGCAAGCTGTCTTTTTTCCCCCGGTTTCCAGGGTTTTTTCATTTGGTAGCATCTCATTTGTATTATTTATTACAGAAGTCACACACTTTCCATCTGGCTACTGCTACAGAAAAACAAGACCCCACAAAATAACGGCAAAGTGCACACAGGCAAAAGTAGCTTTCTATTTAGGAATACGTGGGGTTTTTAAAGGGAGAGAAGAAAGGCCTGTGTGTGAACAAGACCCCACAAAATAACGGCAAAGTGCACACAGGCAAAAGTAGCTTTCTATTTAGGAATACGTGGGGTTTTTAAAGGGAGAGAAGAAAGGTCTGTGTGTGAAACAAACAAACAAAAATCAAAACCCCAAACCACTATTCCTATATGTATACTGAGCAAAATAAGCTGGGAAAGGAAACAAAATACAAGTAACTAGACTAACCTTTGTGCTCCCCATTTTCCTGTAAGCAAATAAAGGACTTCTCTCTTCTCTACCCTTCCTCAGTTCTGACCAGTATGTTTCAACTTTGTGCTTCCCACATATTTATCTTACAGTCTTGATGCCTCACTCTTTTTGATGTATGTAGAACTGGCAACACGCATTTAGAGCATAAAATGACCCATCCTTCAACCTCATCACTACTTTTTGTCCGCCTTCATCTCTANGGAGCCGGGGCCGGGAGCCGGGGCCGGGAGCCGGGGCCGGGGCCGGGAGCCGCCCCCGCGGCCGGACGGCTCCGGGGGAGCTGCCCCGGCAGCGCTGGGCGCTCGGACCTCCGGNACAAACAAACAAAAATCAAAACCCCAAACCACTATTCCTATATGTATACTGAGCAAAATAAGCTGGGAACGGAAACAAAATACAAGTACTAGACTAACCTTTGTGCTCCCCATTTTCCTGTAAGCAAATAAAGGACTTCTCTCTTCTCTACCCTTCCTCAGTTCTGACCAGTATGTTTCAACTTTGTGCTTCCCACATATTTATCTTACAGTCTTGATGCCTCACTCTTTTTGATGTATGTAGAACTGGCAACACGCATTTAGAGCATAAAATGACCCATCCTTCAACCTCATCACTACTTTTTGTCCGCCTTCATCTCTACACCAGCACTGGTTTTTTGTTAGTCTGAAACGAGAACTGAGACCTGTGTGGAAGACCAGTGCACGTGTAAAAGCATTTAATGTATAGCCAATAATCTATACCTTCCCCCAAAACAGATTTCTATATGTTTGTAATGATTCCCCCTCATTTTGCGTGCTGAAACATATATTCTTAATTCACTAATGAGCTTCTATTCCACTCCTGAAGGACAAAAGGAAAAATTATCATTTAATCCACACCAAAAGCCGCCCACAATTATTTCCGTGACAAATCGCTGATAGCCAGAGGCTAGGCCCTGCTCGCCCCGCACAGCGCACCGCGGCAGGGAGGGAGGGATGGCGAGGGNACTGGGGGTAATCATGAAGCCCTCCGTCTACAGCCAGTAAAAGCAGAACCTTAAGGATCTCTGTTATTTCTGTTCTCTTGCAGAGGTTTGCAATCCTTTAGCTTGGGTGCAATACACATCTCAGACTAGATCAGATCAGGGTATTACTTCAAGGCAAAATGCAAAAATTAGAAGCATAAAGAAGCAGAGCAGCTGATGTACATTTTGGCTTAGCAGCTGGATCACAAAATGGAAAATAAGTTCTGATTATCAGAAATATTTTCTTTGTCCTGAAGGGAAATGGCTTTTTAAAAATTATTAGTATTATTTTCCTACACTTATTCTGTAAATTGTATCAATTTGGAATTGAAAAAGTAATTTTGAATTTTAAAATCAAAAGGTTTGAAAAGTAGTGCAAGAAAATTTCAGGGTTTCTGAATTTTGTTTTCTTTCTCAAGCTGTAATGGCTTGTCAAGCTCAGCCTGTAGTGAGAAGCAGAGAATGTCATCCCATTGAAATAGCATTCTTTGAAAAATTGTTGTTGATAAAATAAATTTATTGCACTAATAGATTATTATATACCTCAAAGTCATTACTTTCAGATGATCTAAAATAGGAATAAGCTTCATTTGAAATACTGCTGTCAGAAACAGGATGGATGTTAGTGTCTCCAACACAACAGAAATTTAAAAGAGCCATGGAGACAGTTACCTGGGATCATAGGGTATGATTGCATTCCAGGGGCCTGAATCTAAAGTACTTTTCTCTCTCCATCATCTGCACTGGCACACAAGGTCTACCAAAACTGAGAGCAAGCATCTAAATCTGTCTCAACTCTCAGGCACTTAAGCACAAAAATGGCACAGAACTGTTACTTGGAGACCTGAATGCAGCCCTAACACAAACACACAGAGAAACCAAAATAACACATCACTGGAAACTGTGGCTGATCAAAATCTCAGCATAGGAAGCCAGCAAGAGAGGAAGAGCAAAGAAAGGGAGCACTGGCAAGAGGCAGCCGCAGGCTGGAGAGGAAATTTCCAAGGCACAGCGTGGAGATGTGTTTGCACAGCTCACAGAGACTCAGCTGCTGCTGGGGCCACCTGGGAGTCACCCCCACCTGTACCCTGCCAGGGAGGGGATGCAAAATGATATTCCTTGGAAGTGATCTGTGGTGTTAGGAAAACTGAGCTTGAAACTGCCACAGTTAAAGTGAAATCTAACCTGGAAGAGATGATGACTACAACCTAAAATGCTTTGGGCTTCATTTCTGAGCTCCTTATGACTAAATTTATGAGTGTGTGAGCTTTGAGGGCTTTTAAAAAATGGAGATATGCAACTGTACAAACTTCATGCTATAACTGTACATGTGGCACGTTCTATGGCATTTAAGGCTCATTAAATCCTGAGTCCTGTGTCATCTGCCCTTGGCTTAAAATAGTTTTGTGTGAGCCTTTTGTCTCTTTTTTCCCCTTTAACAGAAGTTGTTTCTGTCAATCTCTTTGCTCCCTTTATTTTCTTTACCGCATCAGTTCCACAGCAACACCATGGGCTCAGATTACAGCTCTAATCCCCCACAATTTGACTCCCTTGATGTTTACTTGGAGGAAAGCAAAAAGAATTGACCAGTTCACAGAAACCCTCTATGACCAAGTAGTAATTTAAATCACATCAGAACACCTTTTTTCCAAAAAAGGAATTTTTCCCAATTAAAGTAAAAGTAAATTTTTCAAACTAAGTGTTCAACTCAGTTTTCTAACACATATAAAACTCTAGTTGTAACAGTAATGTTTTCTATACAAAGTCTAGGAACTGCAGGAAGGAACTGTTGTAGCAAGTTTAGAGGAAACTACCAAGATGATCAGAGGAAGGGGCTTCCCTCCCATAAGTAAAGGCTGAGGGAATTAGGATAGTTCAGCCTGGAAAAGAGAAGGTTTGGGGTAACCTAATTGCAGCTTTCCAGTACCTGAAGGGAGCAGGACAGGAAAGATGGAGGGGGACTTCTTATAAGAGCATGTACTGACAGGACAAGCTGAAATGACTTCCCACTGACAGAGAGCAGGTTTGGATCAGGTGTTTGGTAGAAGCCCTCCCCTGTGAGGGTGGGGAGGCCCTGGCACAGGTTGCCCAGAGAGGCTGTGGCTGCCCCATCCCTAGAAGTGTCCAAGACCAGGTTGGACAGGGCTCTGAGCAACCTGGTCTAGTGGAAGGTGTCCCTGTCCATGGCAGGGAGGCTGGAATGAGATGATTTTGATGTCCCTTCCAAAAAAAGCCATCCTACAATTCTGTTATTTAGCTTTTTCTACGCAACAGCTCTTTAAGACCACTAAAGAACAGACATAACAGAATCAGGTATATCTCAAGTTGCTGTGACATGAAATGTTTCTTTTTATAAACCAAGAGACTCCTCACAATAGCAATATTACATTGCCAAAGAATTTTCCATTTAATTTAAAGCATGATCAAAATTCAGACACGTTTAGTGAACTCAAGAAATATCACATCACTGCTGTCTGCTTTCAATAGCTGTTTGAAGTTATTGGGAGGGAAAAAAAGAGACTGTCTTATCACAGGATGGTGGTACAGATTTTATGACAAATTTCTTCCCTGCTGTAAAGACTTTATGACTGAAAAGGTACAATGCTTTATAAAATGAAGCATCTTTTTCCAAGATAATAACTGTTAAGTTTTTCCTCAGTGCTCATATGCCTCTAGCTTATTTTGTAATGATATAACACCTGCAATGGATTAAATTTGCACTGTAACTGTAGCAGAGAGCGTAAGAAATGTCAGTTCTCATTAGCCTGCATATAAATCTGCCTTTTTTGGTAAGCAGTGTAAAAGAAAGACCACTGAACTGCTAGAAACTCAAAGCATATGTTGTTCATGCAAAAAAGGACACTCAGCAATATGAGTCTTTTCCATGCTGTTCTCTTTCAGGACTGGAAGAATGTTTTTGGAAAGAAAAGGAAATCACAGAAATGCATTACCATCAAGTTGTAGTAGATTTTTATAATTGCTTGCTGACACAGCTGAATAGTCATAAAATATCAGAGAGTAAATGAGTTGATAATGTAAAGCAGTAATTAGGATTTTGTGCATGCTTATGCTATTTACATATTTTAATGCTTTGATATTAACATGTCAACTTTAATAGTATGTAAATGAATTCCCGTGTATGAGATTTATTCTCCTCAGCATTAGACATGTATTCATTGACAGCAACTGTAAATTTCCTTTCTTATTTGTCTTTTTAGAAAGACTTTCCAGGATCTTATACAAAATGTTTTTCCTGCAATGCCCTGTCCAGATTCATTAAAGAAGATTATAGCTCTAATGGATAGAACAACTCCAGCCACCAGCTCCACATATCACAGTGCTATAAAAACACATACACACAGTCTCTGTGCCTGAAGTTTTACAACAATGTAAATAAAAAGAGATTATTCAACTCCATGATATCTCTGCCTGTCTCTAGGTAGTGCTGATGCTCACTAACAATCTGATGTAACACAGTTAAGCTAAAATGTGAAAACACACACCAAAACAGTGATCCCTCAAAAGACAATGGCACACCCCAAAGGTATTTTAGAAGATTCAGGATTAAACACAGATATGCCTTTCAAATTTTTTCCACATTTCATTGTGTTCCTGATCAATCTTTTTCTGTTGAGTACAGATCTGGAAAGTTTTCAGCCTTCAGATGAAGAACACTTAGTTAAAAACAAACAGCTGGAAAACTAAGGTGTGGTGTGATTAAGAAAAAAGTACAGCCTACCATCAGTTACAGCTTTACAGTGCACTGCAATTTAGTTCTGGGTGTACTGCAGAACCTGCATAATACAGCCAGAGTTGCCTGGCAACAAACAGGAACTATATCAGAAAGGAGCAAAGGTGTGAATGAATAAACAGAAGTGACAGGGACATGTGAAAATGCTCAGTAAAACCGTGTTCAGCACTAGAATGTCTAACCAGGCTTACACAACATTTCAAAGGGAACATTGAATCAAATCCTCCTCACCATTAAAGTAAGATTAATGCACAAATATTTAAATTGGATCTGACAAAACATGCAGAATATAAAATCTGGAGAATAGCCAAATTAATGAATGCATTCTCATCAGTTTGGATACTGAGTACATCCACCGATTAAATACCCAGTACTAACCTGATTAGATGAAGTAGAATTGATCAAAACTCCTGGGTCAATTCTAGGTGTTCATCAGGCATCCATTTTGGTGCTAAACTCCTGGAAACCCAAGCACTCACACACTGGATTTGAAAGACCATTGTTCATTATTTGCATTTCTTTCCATTCACAAAAATCCTAACCTGACACACTGAACTGTTTTGCTACTTTGTAATTTATTTATTTGCAAGATTCTTTGATTATAAACAGCAGCCACTTTGACATACAAGGTCCATGATGCACAGCTGCACTGAAAAGTTGGTACTATGCAGAAGTATTTTAGGCATTTTACTGCACCACAATATTTTATCGTAAAAACAACCCCATTTTAATATGAATACATAATTGGAATATAATAGATAGGTAGACCTGAGAAAAGCCTGAAGATCCAAACAACGTTGATACCTCTGAAGAGTGTTTTGAAAAGAAACACATTTCATAATGAAAAATTGCAAAATTATAGTTTGATGTATTGAATATACATGGCCAAGCCCTCCATCTGGCATATATCCGAGAAGCTCCCATCATCCAGGAGAGCCAAGCTACTTTATCACAACTAAGGGTCTTAGTGTTTTTCACAAAATGATGCTGAAATACCCAGCTAAATCTAAGTCAACCTTTTTCTTCTCTATAGGTAAGACAATGTGATCAAGCAGAGATTGATTAGTAGGAATTACATTGACGTAATGTTGGGGCAGAAAGTTGCATGAGGTCATCTTCCTGAACAGATGGTCTAGAGATATTGGTTTTAACTAGCACATGGTTGAGTAAATAATGTTTAAGTTTTCTTTGAGAGCCTGGGGAGTGAACCAGATAGAGTTGAGTGAAATACCTGTGCCTCCTGCCCACATCATCTGCTACTCCCAGGGTTTTCATTTCCTGCACTGTTTGTGCTTTATCACACGGCTCACTGGTCAGGCAGTCTGTGCCCTTGGTTCAAAAAGCTTTTATTGGAACATTGAGAGAAATGTGCATTTAGTTCCAATTTCTCATTTCTTTATATACATAGTTTGTTCTTTACAGGCAAAATCAGAAAACAGACATAAGTGTGTGCATGAATTGCATTTTTTCAGTCAGTAAAACCAATTTCATATGTAGAAATAAATGACCGTAACACAATAAAAATCTACATGATCAGTCACATGAACAATTTGGTTTCTGTTGAGATTAAATGCACATGTGAACACACAGGTTTGTTGATTCTCAAGTTTGTCCAACATAGATATGTCTAGCCACATTTGTTTACAACCTCAAAGGGACTGGTCCTTTTATTGTATTATTTGTTTACTATATCTTTGTTTAGAGTAAATTAAGAGTGGTTGATAATAAGGCTCAGAAGATTTTTCTGAGACTTTTTAATTCTTTGAACAGGAACATCTCTTTACCCAAACAGCATCAACATTACTGACTTTTTCAATAACATCAGACTAGTGTGTGTTCTATCACACTTGCTTTTCACTATAAAAATTCTGGGAATGTTGTTGTTATAATATTCAAATGGTCATTTGATGATGAAAGGTGGTATACTAAGGACAAAAATACAGCACAAGGTTCAAAACCAGGGTAATGACTTACAGACAAGTAAATTAATACATACAATTAAGATAAGCTTGACTAAAAATTAGCTCCTATTTTGTTGCATTACATAATACATTAGTATCTTAAAATTACCTTCAAATACTACTGATTCATGACTAAAAATTATTATTATGGGCATACACTAAAGTAAAGTACAGAAGTATAATCAAAAATGCTATAGAAAAGTTAAATAATAAAACATGCTTGTGTAAGCAATGATCTGATGTGGTAACAATATTTAAAATAAACTGCCTGCATTATCTGTGTGAAAGGAGCACTCAGATGTGCAGGTCAGCTGATTATTCAGCTAACTCTTATTAAACATTTCCTGCTCCCTTCACCTTCTCTAAAACCTGTTGACTGCTGACAGAGCCCCCACATTTCTATTTTTCTGGTGTTTATAAAAAAGGCTAAAAAGAAAACAATAAAAGAAAAAAACAGTAAAACTGGCATTCTGATTTGTTTCAGTTAAGCCAACCTTTGAGCTAAAGAAGAGCGCATTCTCATAATCCAAGAAAAGGAAAACATATACAAGCCTGGCAGTATTGCCTGTACAACTTTTTAAATTAAAAATAGGTCTATCCCAAAGAATCCAAACCCCATTCCCCAACTAGCCTTCTGTAAAGCAGCAAAAGTTGAAAAAAGAAAGGAGAAAGGGATACAGGTAATGTTTTATGTATCAGCTCGAGAGAGAAGATTCAGCTGAAAAAAAAAATCATTTCTAAATTTCATCCCATCTTCCTCACAACAGCTCAGAATACCATGATCTGGGCTGTCTGAAGTTCATCACAGAAACTTCCAGCTTCCTCCAGTTTTGTCCAGAGGTTTCAATGAAAGGATGAACTTTTTTTGAAACGGTGTCTATGGAAAACTTGCGAGGAAAAATGGACCTCAATAAACCCACTTATACCACACACAGAACTATGCAGTTTGCAATAATTCAGTTTCACTTGGGCCACCAGAAGCTGTAAGGTCATTACTAATATTATTGCAGACAACTGTTTTTCTCGTGTTTTATGACTGTAATGTCATTCCTATTTGACTTCACTGACACTACTCATGGCAGAATTGCTTATGACATAATTATGGAAATACAAAGCTTATTATTGCATAATAGCCTTACAAATCTCACGCATGCATCACTATGCAAATTCAAATAGTGGAGCAAATGTTGTTGATGTCAATATGTCCATACAAGAATAAGCTAAAGAAATGAAATATAGTCCAATTAGTAGTTTGGTGGGCAATCTTAAATAAAAGGAAATGCTTAAGGGAGGAAAGAATTCTTAAAAGTTATGGCAAAAATCTGACATAACTTCAGGAAAAGTAAAGATTTCTATTCAGTTGATCCCAAGACATTACAATTCAAGAAGTGATTGATGATATGCACACCACATTCTAAGCCCTCTAAAGCTACATGTCACATAATTTAATTTGACTGAAATTTAGGAACCTGGGCTTAGCTAGTTTTGTAGTTACCCCAGAAGTTAACAGAGAGAGGAACAGGGGGAAAGAGAGTCAAGTATGCTACTGGAGACTTCTGTGCTAAGGTGATGTTAACTCCCTCCTGAAAGTACTTACTTCTCTCCCGTGACTACAGGCAGAACTTATAGCCTGGATAAATAATAAACTTCTAAAATGTGCTACGACCTAAATCCTAGCCTAAATGCTATATACATATAATGGAGCAACCCAGATATCCTATCCTAACTCCAATGGCCAGGAATCTCCTTGCTCAGACAGGGCAAATCTGTGCCATATCCTCTGTATGCATTTCTTTGGGAGAGAAATCTCTTGTAGATCCTGGTGGACTACATTAACTCAAACAACATAGTGGATTAGTAGCTAAATTTAAACCTCTCTGGAAGGAAACTGAATTTTGAAGTTGAGGAGAACCTCAATTCTTCCAAGTCCTACCAGTCTGATGCCAATGCCAGCGATAGATGCCCAGACCCTGGAAAGGGATCACAGGTCAGCAGGAGAGCCTGTGAAGGACAGCACAAAGGAATTCCAGCAACTCCAGCCAGTAGGTCAGTGTCATCAGGGGTCCAACTTAATTGACTCTGCAAATGCACATGGCACAGGGAATAAACAAGAGGAGCTAGAGACACGCACACACCTGCAGGGCAGGGATCTTACTGGCATCCCAGAGCCAACCACACCAAGCTGTGCAGTGCAGTGACACACCAGAGGGAAGGGATGCCATGCAGGGGACCCTGAGAGGCTCGAGAGGTGTGCCTGGGAGAATGTCATGCAACTGAGCAAGGCCAGGATCCTGCACCTGGGATCAGGCAACCCCAAGCCACATACAGGCAGAGCAGAGAAAGGATTGGGAGCAGACCTGAGAAGAAAGGCTTGGAGGTGTTGGTACACAAAAAGCTCAGCAGGACCCGGCAACATGTGCTTGCAGCCCAGAAAGCCAGCCTCATCCTGGGCTGCATGAAAAAAAGCCTGACCAGCAAGAGAAGGCTCCATGGAGGCATTACAGCAACCTTCCAGTACCCAAAGGGGCTCCAAGAGAGCTGGAGAGGGACTTTTTAGAGGACATGCAGTGACAGAGCAAAGGGGAACAGATTCAAACTGAAAGAGGGTAGGTTTAGGTTAGAGGTACAGAAGAAATTCTTCCCTGTGAGGTGCTGAGGCCCTGCACAGGTTGCCCAGAGAAGCTGTGAATGTCCCAGCCCTGGGAAGATTCAAGACCGGGTTGGATGGGACTTTGAGAAACCTGATTAAAAGGAAGACATCCCTGCCTATGGCAGGGCATTGGAACTTGCTTTGATGCCACAATAAAAGGACCAAAGGACACTTAGCCTTGTGACCTTACAGCAGAGATATGAGACACCTCTGAAGAGGCTTTGGTTATTGTTATGCCTTATGCAAAAGCCAACACATTTCTGGCATCCCAGCGAAAATGGAACTGTTACTATTTTAACTGGATCTGTTCTTTTTTCCTCTGTTTGATAAGTAATAGAGGGTGCTCAGGACCTCTGTAACATTTCTCTGTACAGCACCATAATTAATGAGAGAGCCAAAATCTCTCCGCAGATAAATAGGTATTTTCTAAACAAACACAGCCAAAAGTTAGATTTGCATTTTTATTTTCTCCTATGCATTGCATCAATGTGGATAGCCATGTGGAATGCCATGTTCTGCCATCCGGGATCCAGCAAACACATTTTCTGCTCAGACATGGTTCCTTTCCTGACCAAACTTGTGACCAGGTGTCAGGGTGGCACTCTGCCTACTCACCAGTCCAGACTCCTCACACGGTTTCATTTGCAGGAGGTGGCAAACAGGTACCAGTGTGGGTGGTCAGACTGACGGCTCCTAAAGAACACCCGCTGCCCTACTGGACCCCCCTTTGGAATTGTGCTCTCATATTCAGTGCTTTGTGCAATTTTACATTGAACTTCGTTCACTGCCAACTACCTGAGACATAAAAAAGGCAGAGGGAAAGAAAACACAAAACTGTGTCTCTCTTTTAGAATGGCAGGTTACAACTCTTCCAGTATTTGGCAAACCATGGACACCAGAGAAAAGGTAAAGATATTCAAGGATGTACAAATGCCTGAAGGTGCTACTCATGTAGGTAAATGCAGGGATTAAAATGGCACTGAAGAAAACATCACCATGAAAAATGAGGCGATGGGGAGTGTAGGATTTCTGTGTAATCACATTTTAATCACAATGAGCTAATATGTATTTTAAAATGCAAAACAGTCCCTTAATATCACTGATCTTTCATATAAGGAATAATAATCTAATAGTCTAATCTAATCTAGTATAGATTGCTACAGCAAAAAAATATGAAAATATAATGTTCAAGTGAAAAATAAAGCAGAGAAGATGGCTAATCTAAGGTTTATAGTATTTTATCACATTTTATACAGCTGCTTTATAAGAACATGCGGAAGTATTTTAAACTGGCACTTCTCAAACAACTTCTTCATCAAAAAGACCTTGACAGCAAATGTGAAATGTAAAATAACTAAATCAAATCTCATAAGAGGTCAGCAGATGAAGTAAACAGCAGTGATAATACTACTTAAAGTTAACAGTGCAATAAACTTGCCAAATAAAATTTTCCTTCTATCAATGCAATTATGAAATCCAGTGTAGAATATTCAACTGTCAGCTCCAGAATCACACTGGAATTCTGCTGTTCAATTTGGGTGTCAATTTTGGAACTTGCCAGTAGAAGTTGCCCACATACCTCTTCTGTGTTAATTCTAGTACTACCTGGGCACTGAAGTCATTCTCAGCATAAACCAGACAGGGCCCAACAAACCTTTTGGAGCACAGTACAGCTCTTCCTCACCTTCCATAAGTGAGTTATCTAATTGTTTCCTATGTCGTTACCAGGATAATTATCTAAATCTTTTAGCTGCTACGTACGCAAGGTAAAAATCAAACCACAAGCTATTTTTGATATTTCCAAGGCTACTTTACTCTGTGTTGAAAACTTGTTTCAAAATTCTTTTGCTGACCATACTCAGAACAGGTCACTGATATGCACATCCTTTGCTGTCCTGGAAGTGAAAAAAGGACAATATTTTGCTCAGGCCCAGCTCTTTATCCATCGACATGACACACTGCAGGATTTCCACTACACAAAGGTTTCAATTCTGGTGCTACCATTGACCCACTCAACTCTTACAGTGACAGAGGCTGAGAATTGTAATCTTCTCTTTGTCACAATTTAACTGTAATCTTTCTTTTAAATGTCTATTACTCTTCCACAATTTTAAATGTAATCTTTCTTTTCAATGCCTGCTGCCCTTCCGCAGTACACAGGGTAACATTTAAACAAAAATATGTCATAACAATAATACTAATATTTTTCATAAGTGTAAGTGCTTTCTTTCAGTATGAAGTGAGATGATTCTAGCCTAGTAGCTGGCTAGTGAATCAGGAGTTACACTGTTTAAACCACCATGCACTTCAACTCACTCCATTTTCTATTTTTCTGTTACCTCGCAGCTCAAGTGATATCAATTTAAATTAGAGACTTTCCTGTGTGTCCTAAAGCCATCATATTCATTGGGGAAAAACCCCAAACCTCTAAACCCACCTGAAGCCATCTGTAATTTGAAAATAAATTCTACTGAGGACCCAAAATCATTACTTTTCTTTCTCTTGGCTGGCTGGCACAACTGATGCATTAAACTCCTTGCCTAGAAACCAGAGTTTGTCTTGTCCAAAATTGCTTTAACGCCAAAAAGCTGCACCAGACTACATTTTCTACAACCAGTTGTATCTGTTAATTCCACCAACAAGAGCAATGGCAATGCTGAAAGCCTGTAAGGGCTCGGTCAGTGTGTTTCCTACACTCCTGCAAATCAATTTAGATGATTCAGACAGCACAAGAGTTTCACCATTGCTGAAGCCAGTGGTATTGCGTTGGCTGCACAAATTTTGCAAAAAATTTTGGCACAGAGTTTGCTTTAAACACCCTCTAGAAGGTGACAAGGTTATCGGGTGTTATTTCTTGAATTTTTTCCCATTTATTTCTTCCAATCATAGGAGATTATCTTTTACACTTTCACAGTCTAATTCACACCTCATCCAGTTCTTTGTCTGAAAATCTTTGATAGTGGTTTTCATTAACCAAAAGTACTTTTAAAAGACCCAGACATATTATATTTGTAGGAGAAATGGTTTTCAAATATCAAGTGAGCTTTTCTCTATACGGGGGAGCTTCATTTTAAATGAAGTTAACTGTAGAAAATCAGCGATGGCTCCCTCTTTGGCCCTTTCATCTTGTACACAAATATTTAGGTATAACCTGGAAGGGTCACAATGTCCATGTTTTTCTACCTATGGTTCCTTCTACTGCTATCTGAAATACGGGGATGGGGGACATAGATCCAGTAATAAAAGAGAACAAAAAGAAGAAATTGCCACCTGATGCCTGCTTTTTCTTACTGGCATTATATTTTCTCCTTCAAGTACTGAACTAAACACCACAGTTTTCAAGTAAACCTGTATACAGTTTACAGCATAATGGTGTAATATGCAGTGTCAGCTCTGCAGCTCAGCACTGACCTTTTTCCACTGCAGTCAGGACATGAAGGTGAAGACTATATTAAATATTTTTTCCTATTTATAAGCATTAAAGATTCTCAGATGCTGGTCTTTTTCTAGAAAGGGTAAGAACAGAAGGATACCTTTCTTGTATTCTGTAGTTTAGGCTTCACTTCCGAGATTATCTAGATTGACATAAGACTGGTTAGCAAAAGAGGAGGCACTTGAAAATGTACCTAAAACCACTTCACTATCTCTGATAGGAATGGTTGATACAATGTAAATATTGTCTTGAAAAAGCCTGGTATTAAGGGAATTTTTTCAATTTATACAAATAATATTGTGTGGCCTAAATCTTTTCCCTCTACTATTGTTTACCATCCAGACCTTGCCCTCACAAGTGGAATATATAATGAAACATGATATAATTAAGAGAAAGAAGAAAACTTCCACCACCAGAGGGAAAAAAAAATCCCAATCAGAACATGTTCCATTCTTACTGCTGTGACTGTAATGAGACAGAACCAAGCATCACTACCCCCACAGAAGTACAACTCCCAGACCATTGGAACAATCCTTAACCCCTTCCCTAATTATGGCTGTTATGAATATTTGAAACACACAAAACATGTGAGATTTCCTGGCCCCATCCTTCTTCATTCTGTGAAAATCAGCACTTTTTGAAGTGGCCTAGAAGTATGAAGCACTGCCATGTCTCAAGGATTACATAGTAAGACAACCAATAATGTGAAGTTGTATTTAAGATGTTAGCTGTTTTCATTTACATGACAACCTAGCCAAGATCTGAAATTAAACGGAAAATATAAAGCAAAACTGATTTTAATGCTTACCATGTCCTGCAAAAGCCTCTTAAACTTGGTGTCTGTTTTTCATCCAAAAAGAAAGTATGAAAATACGGCAACCGGATTTTGGGGAAGATAATAGGGTCTTGCATTTTTCCTTTTAATAGAATGGACTTTTTCAAGGCAAGTGTAACTAGAAGTTAAATACCAACCATTTATGGGATTCTGTAACATTGTATTTTTTCAGATAATCATTTTCTAACAGCAGGCTAATTAATATTTGAATAAATACCATTTTAAAAACAACTGCTGAGGTAAATATTATGAATTGTCTCCCATAAACTAGTAACTGCTCTCAAGCTCCTGCTGCCATCACTGTTAGAGTATGCTTGGTGCTTTACAACAAGATCTCCAACAGCACTGGTTGTCAGTGACTCTGACAAAAAGTTCTCCTTGCTTGAGGACGATTTGCCAAAGTCCTTCCCTGAAGGTTGCAAGTAATGCAATGACAGAACATGCAAAGACTCGGTGCTGGTCTGTCCTGGGCCTGACTTCTCAGGAGCAGACACATTACAAATATTTCACTGCTGCTGCAAGTAGTCAGTAATTCATTAATAACCCATCTGGGGGTGGTTATTATTATTATTGACTTCCTTACTGTAAAACTTACAGTAGCTGTTCATGCAATTGCACCTTTATTTTCCAGTTCAGCATTTTTCCATCTGCATCCTAGTGTGACTATTCTCTTTGATACCGTGTTCCTCCTGTATTTGTCTTTCATGCAAGTCTTAACTGTTCTTGGTTAGGCATGTAAATGAGGAGAGGGTTGTTTTTTTTTTTATACAAGATAAATAAATTAAATGTTGTGACTTTGCCTTTCACAGCAAACAGCCATTAACCTCAATTATGATACACTTAAGTTGAAAAAAATCTCTCTTGTCATGCCAGGGGAAAAAACCCATAGATTTCAATATAGGTAGGACATCACTCAGGGGGCTGTATTTATATTACAAGTAATTCTATTAATTTCTATAGTATTTTTATTTGACTCACTTCCATATGATTTAACTACGCTAGCATGACATATAATGAAACCAAGTGGAGAGCCATATTTCTTTATCTTTCAGAGCAAAACATGACATTTTGAAGATAATATACGATGCCCTTAAAAGCTGTATTCTTCTTAATTCTAGGTACATAAGTCAGGTATGTCTTAAAACTAGTTTTATTACTAAAATTATTTTACCAAAAATAGATCATTATGAAAACTTAACATTTGTCCACACAGAAAACAATGAACTGAACACTCTTGCAGTATGTGTTTAGAATGCTTAAATTTTTTTAAATTTTTTAAAAAAGTTTTTGTTTGCTTTGTTAATTACTGATCACGGATGGCTACTTTCTGTTTTCTATTAAGAACATTAGTGTTTATATAGTACATATAGTACATGTGTTTTTAATCTGGCATAGCATTTAGGATAAAAGATAGGAAACAATGATCCTTTGCAAATTAATAAAATAATTTTTATTTCACCTTTGTTCCTGTAGATAAAAAACTATTTGTGCATATTATCACAAGTCATTTAAATCATGAGACAAAGTGAAGGAGGGAATATCTACAGCTCTCATAAGTAGGGAGACTTCTCTCTGACTTGTGCAAAATCCTGACATTCTCAGTGAGACTACTGTCAGACTATAAAGTGGATAATCTTTTCGTGAGAGAAAGGAAAATAAAGTCTTATCTAGAATATTATCTATAATACTGATCATGACCTTTGTTTAAAAAGTTGAACTTCAGACGGAAAAGTGTCAGAAAGGGCATGAGACTGAGAAGGTGAATGGAGAGCTTGAAGGAGGTTAATAAAGGAACTCATCTCACTCACTCCAGCAAAATGAAGGCTGAGGGGAATTCAATGGATCTCTCTACACGAGGAGATAAAAGCATCACTGAGAAGAGAGCGCTCTAAGTTAATGAGCAATGGTGCCAAAAGACCAAATGCAAGCAAACAGATTATGAATAAATTCAAGCCAAAAATGAAAAAAGGGCTTTTCAACAACCAAAGCAGTGAGGAAGCCGCTTGCAATAATGCCTTATTTTCTGCCCTATTCATCACAAAACACCAGGAATCAGTCTGCTGGTTGGATAAAGCCCTACACAAATGACATAAGCTAAATTAAAGGGCTCACCTTCAAGAAAACCTTATATAAACCCACTCCTTCTACTCCTTCTTGCAAATCAAGTTGCAAAACATTCAGGCAATGCTGGCTTTTCTAGCTTTTCACTAGATCAAACTTTTCACTCCTACCCCACCTCAGAGCTCCTCTTCTTCCTTGGCCTCTTTCCTGGGGAGCAGATATTTCCACCCACTGACAGAAGCTCTGCTGCCATGTGCAACAGGTATAATAATCTCAGCTGACTCCCTCCAGAGCAATCAGATGCCTTTTCAACACACATCCAGCACTCTCGATTCAGCGATGCTGCAGAAGGACAGCAAATCTACTGCTTCATAAAGTCAAGGAAGAGCAAGCAGAGTTCATTTGCACAGGTTCCACACCACCACAGCGCCTTGCCAGCTGGGAACCACAGCCCGACAGACACAACTTCACTCAAAAACATTTGTCATCATATCCCTGCTGAAGGATCTTTCTGGTTTAATTACAACTTCAACCTGAAAAATTCTATCTAAAAGAAGCTGACGAAGCAGGCATTCTTTTTGGATTTGGAGGGGTTTGAGCAGTGTGAACAGCAGGTCTTTCACAGCCTCTCATTTATCCTAACACATTTCTTTCTGTGTAAAATTGGATTATAACTTTGTTTGGCCTTTGTCTCTGTTGATGGCTATTACTATTGGTGATTTGTTATGAAAATCTGCAGGTATAGAAGTCTGTAAACACCAAAAAACAAAAAAAAAAAAAATAGGGCAAAAGATTGGGTATATATAATTAGGAGTCAGAGGATAATATTAAGAGAAGATATAAATACTGTGATTTCTGGCAAAAGCTCAGTGCCACTGCAATCTGATAGTCTATCAGAAAGTCTCCCAAAAGATGCTATGGAAATTCCACCACTGCAAATTTGAAAGTGAACTTTGCTTGATGCAGTGAACACTATTTTGGAAGGACATTGGCAAACTCACTACAGTACATCTTTGCTCATAAACAGCATAAGGTTAGTTGACCTCCTGCAAAAATACACTGAATTAGTACCAAAAGCACCATTCCACACAAAGATGAACTTAAAATCTTTTGAAAAGAGGCACCTATGTAGGAGAATGGTGTCTCCTAGTCTCTTACACAGAATGTACCAGCATTTGCAAGGCCTTTCCTAAGATATGGGGGACCTTGTTTAAGTGAATTGAATACATTTCCAACGCTTCATATGAATATCTTAACTACCCCTCAGCTCTCTCTCCTAATCCTTTAGCAAACAGTGAAAATGAAGTGTTGGAATTTATTTCAAGTGAAATACTGATTGATTTGTAGCTCAATGTTGTTCCTTTCTAACATCAAAGGCTGCACTTTCCAGCTGTACAGATATTTTCTTTACAGTGCTATATCAGGATGGTCTAGATTATTAAGCACTGGCTACCTTCATCCCTCATCTCCTGCTACTAAAAAAAGACTTGCATCTTAAATGTTAATTATGCATTTTCAGGCAGTCTAAATGACTCAGGGGACTGAAATCTGACTCTAGCTTTTCATGAGCAGGTCATCAGTTCAGACCTGACTCAGATCAGCAGTGGCTGGAAGCTTCTACAATTCAACAGCTGTTTAGATGACCTATATGAAAGAATACAATATTATGTTATATGCAGCTTTGGGTGGAAAAGAATTCACATCTTAAAAGTCACATTCAGAACTGACATTAATTGGGATCCACGCTATTAGACCCTGAGAGGACAGCAGGTCTGGAAACTGAGCTGTCCTGTCTCTGCAATCGCCACACCAAGGATGGAGAGCCTTCATGGAACAGAAGGAGATTCTTTCTTTTTTTTTTATTTTCATGACTTCTCCTGTCCTTTCTCCTGGTTCAACAGAGCAAGGGAGTCCTCAGTCAATTGTCCATGAATACATTTAGCTTCAAAATTGGGAGTCAGCGTTGTAACAGACCCCAGACAATTATTCTGTGCTTGATAACTGCCTTTTCATGTGCAGAGCATAGGCACCAAGAAATCAGCCTTATGAGACTTCCTTGGAAAAAATGCAAAACCAGAGCTACATCAGACTCAATACTTTGAAAAAACACATATCAACACTTCAATTTTCCCTATTCATAGGGTTTCTAGAAATTAGATTATAAATCCATATATTCATTTTCACTGCCCCAGTTTAACCTACAGAGAGTTGTCAGAATGGAAAAGTATTAGAAACCTTTTCTTGGGCTTATGCCAAAATTTCAACACTTCTGTGGATTAAAAAAACCATTACAATCCAGAAATTTATTTACTAGTCCTAATAAAAGCAGCATTCTTTCATATTTGAAATTCTGCCCTTGAGCAGTGTGAAGAGCCAAAATACAGCTCTTATGGATTTCTTCCACTCCCTGGGGGCAGGGAACCTTTCCATTGGTGTACAAACGGAGCTCACACCCCCACAAACTGCAGAGGCAGCCAAGGAGGGGAGATCACTGGTAAGGCAGAAAAGCATTTTGCTCTGCTTTATCAATTCTCAGCTTGACTGAGACTCCTCTAACTCGTGCCGAGAGCAGAACAACCTCAGATTCAGCATAAAGTCAATAATTTCTTCAAGAGAAGTTCTCATCCCTGGTTTGTGTAGATCTTGTAACAAGAACTTAGCTCAGAAACTCAGGATCTGCATTTATGACCTTGCCTCTGCAAATCACTGTTATAAGTATAGTTTAATGTACGATATTCAGTCCTGGTTTTGTAAAACAGCAGTCCTGAGCCTATGCACTATTTCTGGGAAGAAGGAAACAGCCCATCTGATGTGTGTGTGCATCCCTGGGGCACATATAAATACAAGATTTCTATGCAGAATCCCATGCTCAGAATTATAGGCCCCATGTACATACGAAATATGCATTATCTGCAGCCTCTTTTTGTGTTACTTGGCATATTGACCTGTCAAGTTTTGTGAAATAATTCTTATAGTATTTGGACAAAAAAACAGTCCAAAAAAAATGTATTTTTTGCTTTGAAGCTGTTGTTAGGTTTTATGTTTTCAAGATATCATAGGTGCATAGCCTGATAATAAGAATTAACTGTCAACAAAACCACTTTTAATTCTACATTGCATGAGATGTATTCTTAATTCTTCTGCTGAAAATTATTAACAATATTTAAATAGCTAATAAAACCAGTTTTGCTGAAAACATACTGAAGACAGTACTGTGCACATCAGTCCTTAATCTGAAGTGAAAAAAACATTTAATGACCCACAAAATTTGTAATGAAAAAAATCTCCTAGTAATTACTGATTGAATAAAATCCAGCACATTTTCTCATGCTTTTACCTTGTGTATGGTCAAGCTGGATGTTGGAAGACATCCTTCATGAGTCCCTGGAGCACTGATATGAAACCACAGTAGCTTCCTATGAATAATTTTGCACTGTCATCCAGTATTTGAGCACAAGAACTACCTTTATTTCTGTAAACCAGTGCATCTGTAAGTAATGGAACCTGGTGCCCAGCCATAATTTTTGAAGACCAGGTTTTTCAGAACCTGGTAGGAAACTGGAGGAAATTAGGTCTTGGAGCTCAGCTACCTTCATTGGGGAGGCAATTACCTTGCAGAAAGTGGAAGCAAAACACAGGAAACCAAACCGCTTCACCCTTTGTCATCAGAAGTGAATCACTAAAGATAGTGACAATTAATCATTAGAGATTGTGTTCTCTTTAATTTTCTTCTTTCTTGAGAGGCTGACAGTGTGAGGTTACATTCGTTTAAACACACACAGATCTTACCCACTTATACTCTCAAGGCAGGGAGAAAGCTGGGGGGAAGAGAATGATAAAGAGACTTTAACTTACAGAAAAAGAAAAAGCAAGCACATCCATACTAAATAAAAATTCCCATTCTCTTGCTGTTTGGGCACTTCACTACCTTGACTTGTCTCAAGTTACAAAACCCTCTGACCACAGAAAATTGGAAAATTAAGTAGCTCTAGTAGATGTGCAGCCAGCTGGAATTGGCAGAATGGGACACAAAGGCTCACCTGACATTACAGTGGGCAGGATGCCAGTGCAAGAGCACCTTCTCCTGAACAACAGGAAATCCTCCCCAGGAAGCTCTGCAGTCACACACACACTTCACAAAAGATGGATTTTGTGCCCAGGTATGGCATACCAGTCTCCAGAGCAGGCCCAGGCACTCTGAACTCTGCTTGCATAAAAAGTTAAGGCCCCGAGCCTTTGGCACATTGCAGATTCAGAAAAAGAGGGGTTACACTTTCTGTCAGAAGTTGAAAAGGTTTTCCTTACTAAAATTCACAGTTTTAGTGTAGACATTGACATATCATGCAAAATATGATGGTAACAACAGATTATAAAAATATGTACTAAATATGTAATTAGCTTCAGGGTCGGAAGTTTTGTTGTTGTTCTCAAATCTAACAAACATCAGCTGGCAAACAAATTGCAAGCCTTAGAGCTTCTTCAGAGAAAAGCTGTTCAAGGTTTGATATTTTTAAACTCAGCAAGGCTCTCAGCTATTAGCAACAAAAATAACAGGAGTCAAAAAGTATCTTTCTTTCTATTATTGTCATAAGTTAAAAAGGAATGTATTTGGGTTGGTTAGTCAGAGGATTGACAGCCTACCAATTAACAAACACTATCCCATATTATGAGATATGGAACATAAATAGAATCTAACTGCTTCATGAAAACTAAATTTAATATAGAAACACCCAATGTGGAAGCTTGCCTTAACACTTGTTCTAAGAGCCCCTGTACAAAATAGAAAGAGAAGCAGCACTACAGAGGAAAATAGAGCTCTCCATGCTATTTAAACAGAATAGGACCCGATTCTTCAGTGTGCTTTTTAAATCAGTAGTACCACCACCATTTGGCCCTTGACACAGGATCAGGGCCTTTCTCTGAATTTCTACATACTTTGGTTTCATAAACTGCTCTTAGTTTTATTCATTTTTTCCCACCTGCTTTCCACCCTGTATCCAAGCAATCTTGCATTTCAAATCAATAATCTTGCTTCTAACTTAAATCACTCTTAATACTTCTCCAAAACTGTTTGTTCTTCAAAAATCTGTAATGCCTTTATACAACACAGACCCTAGTAATTTTTGACAAATTGTCAGAAATATAAAAACTATGTTCCCAATGTTTGATCCTTTCCAGCTTTGATCTCCCCAGTAGCTGCTTTTATGCTGACTTTGTACCTGTGCAAAAGAATTAACAACAAAAATACTTAATACTATCTCATTGTTAGCAAAATTTAACATCGTAAAAGAAGAAGTGAACGGCACTAGATATTGAAGAACAGAAGCTGTGATACTGACACTGCACTGGAACCTCCACAATCTCCTTTTCCCAATAAAACTTATCTCGACAACAAAGAAAGAACCTCACTCAGCTGCACCAGAATCAAGTGCACTGAGATTGGTCAAATCTCAGATTTTGTAACTGGCTTTTTTCTATGTTCCTTCTGCTTTCATTTGCCTGCAACCTCTTTCCTGTAGAAACTGGGTGATACTACAGCCACAGCACATTTTACTGACCCTCAGAATCATCCCCTTGATTTCCATATGTTTGCATTTATTCAAATTTTAGCAGCATGTGTAAATTACTGATGGGAAAAACAGGAGATTGAGCCAGTCCGCAGGGAAAGACCAGAGGCAAGAGATACAAAGTGAAATACAGGAAATTCCACTTTAAAAAATAAATTTTGTTCTTTAACTATGAATATAAACAAAAATTGAAATGAGTTGTCCAGATTGGTTGTGGATTCTCCCTTACTGGATCTATTCAAAACTCAACTGGACACATCCCTAAATACCTGCTTTGAGCAAGGGGGGGGGGTGAATCTCCCAAGGCCCCTTTCAACCTGTACTACTCTATAATTTTACTGGCGTGTGTGTTTCTATATTTCTAGGAATAAGTTGATTATCCAGCAATTGCTGTGATTATAGGAATGTAATATATATGTAAGTAATATAAAAACAGCCTTAGTGAACACAAAAAGAATATTAGGAGAACTTACTTGGCATTATGAAGTGTGCTAGCTGAAGCTAATATTTAAGTGCCACTTGGGAAAATTGCTCTAGCTCACAAAATACAGCTCTGTTCTCCAGAAGAAGTGCAAGAGAAGCATATTTTCTATATTCAGATATCAGACTAATTTATCAGTCACACAAATCAGTATTTATACTTCCAAAATAGTGAGAATACAGCTTGGGACTTGAGCAATTGTACAGTATGAATTTGCTCCTTGCTGGTTTAAGTAAAAGAGAAATGTGCAGCACATGCCAGATCTTTCTCCAGGATCATCTCAGTCACCTCCCCCGGGCTCCTGTGCTTCCCAAAAGAAATTCCCATGCAGCGGCTGCCGTTGCTCTTCGCCTCTCCCCTTAGATAGTCTGCAGCCACCCAACACTAAAATATCTTCACTGTCCTTTGGATTGATTTGGCTGGGTTCAGACTGGTTGGTGCTGGAGACTGTGTACTTTGTTTCCCTGCAAGATTGCTTTCTGGCAAACATTCCCTCTAAACTGCAGAGCATTTTTGCCTTCTCTTCCATCTCTTTTCTCCAGATTGACCTAAAATCCATAGAAGTGACAAGAAAAAGTTTTTGCACAGAACACAGTGCTAATAGAGCAGGCTGATAAACTTTGATCATCCATTTAAATGGAGCACCAAGGAACAAAGATATGGCTACTTCTCAAGACAAAGCAATTTTTCAAGAGTGAATTCCAAGCAGGTGGTAACTAAGCAACAGCTCACCTGTACAGGGACTTTGATCACTTGACAAAGCAGATCAGAGCAACACAAGGGAAAGAGGACTAGAGATTACAAGAAAAAAAGAGCCTTTTCTTGGCCTAACAGAGAGGAAGATGGAAAATAGCCTAAGAGATGCAGCAAAAAGGAGCTTGATGATTTGGAGAAGACAGCAGTTGAAGAAAGGAGCTCCTGAACATTTTAGTAACCATACTTTATGCTTTGAACAGCTTATTTTATTTCAATACCACTGTTGCTTCAGCCAGTGATGACAAATACTTGGGGGAGCAAAGAATAGTGCCTCTTCCTCACTCCAGGCTTGAAAAAACCCAATTTTTTACCTTTGGCCCATGCAGTATCCATGTGAAAGAGACCTTGGCCAGTGAGGAAGGAAAAGATGGGCATACAGAACTTCAAAGGAGTTGCAGGGACAAAATAGCAGCAAAGCTGAGGAGAAGGCTGCTAAAACCTAGGGTGAAACCTGTTTCAGGATCTAGTAACTAGGGGCACATACTGAGTTAACAGGTACAAAACAGACTTGGGGATGAAGAAAAAAATATTAGGAAATTACACATAGAAATTAATCAATATACAGGAGATGAAAGGTATATTGCAAAAATAACATCTATAGTATATCAAGAACAATGGAGATGGGCAATAAAGAACAAAGAGATGGCAGGGGAAAGAACAACAATCATTTCCAAACACCTCACAAATCCATTGATCGTAAAGTTCAATTTTATCTCTTGAGGCTGGCAATAAAATAAGTATATCTCATCATTATTACTCCTCTATCTGCATATTGCAGAACTGTTCTGATGCTGCCTCCCATATGAATTAAAACTGCATTTGCCTTCGCAGGAAGTTGAAAATTCGTCATGAGGACAAGATTAGAGCCTGGATTTGTAAGTATTTATTTTTTGTTGGGAGCACCTGGACTGGCCTCAGACAGGAAATGAATGTGGGCAATAGTCAGACTGGTACTTTTTCTGAGGAACCTTGGTATCCTTTTCTAGTGCTTAAGGTCGCTCCAGTCCTGAGGGAAAACAGGGAAGAACATTTTAATTAAAAATGAACATCCACAAAACTTTATAAGCCATTTTTGCAATTTCATTATTCCAGCTAAAGAAGAAAGATTCTAAAATATTATTAACATCCCTTAAAATATTTATTAAGAGAGATTTAAATTAGCTGTCTGAGTCCAGCACTATTGTAATGATTCAATTTCTTTGGTATATCCAAGGTAAGGACTAAAATAATATTAAAATAACAGCAAGAGCATTGATGATGCAACTGAGTGTTAGATATTCTGATTAACAGTTTATTTTCCTCAATAATTGGTAATTATTAAAGTACAGAGTTTTTCCTTATTAAGGCCAGAGTCCACTCAAGATCCTGGGGATCCTGAGCTGTTTTTTCTCTGTGAGTTAAGAACAGCTGCAAATGACAATGATACAGCATAAAATGTCTTGTGTGTGGTGAGTACAATTAAAGATTTTCTCTCTGCATTTGTTTGAAGACTGACAGCTCAGCTGACAGGGCAGGCAAGTTTATGCAGTTTTCTGTAAGCTCATTGACAGTTTTCCCTGTGAAACTCTTTCTGGCTCTCTTCATCAGGTAAAATCCTGAACCTTTTTCAGACAGCTCTTTCAAGAGCAAACAGGATGAGGAGTCCAACCATGAGCAGCTATGAAGTCTCATTAAAAAAAGTCTTTCACACTCTGTTGTCCTTGTTCTGTATTATAATGATGGTTTGCCATAAAGTGCAAAGAAATGTTATTCTAATGAACAGAGGAGAGGCACTGCTACACTGAGGCATGATTAACGAGCTGAAGTCATTCATGAAGTCATTTTACATGTCTGGCTGGTGACCTTTGAATTTGAAGAATTGCGTGTAAAGTATAATAGGAGAAATTATTTGCTTAGCATACAATGTATTCATGGTTTAACAAAGGAGTTTAGAATGGGTTATGGTGTGGGAGAAAAGGCAATCCTGACAAGTGAGATCACTTCTTCCTTCCTCTCTTCCTTTCCATCCCCAGATTCAAATGCCATTTAGGGCCTGTTCTGTGCCAGGAGCTCCCCGCTAGCTATGAGCACTCTCTCATATGCCATCACCTGACAGAATTCCCTTCCTTTGGCAAGGCCAGGCAAACTAGAGAGCATGCAACAGCTGAGGGAGATTCTAACCCTATTTGGATTGCCAGATGACACAGAAGAAAAACAAGAAAATTAGATTTTCTGTTTAGATGGTTAAACACCATTCTTTAGACCACTTCAGAGGGCCCATGTCTTCTCCAGCCTGTGTGCCAGTGACCCACAGTGTCAGAAGCAGCCAGCAGCCCCTTTGCCTTGTGTGGGGTGGGGACAGTACAGGCTGTACTCTTATAGAAATTACTGGAATTACTTCTGCTTTGTCCAGACTGTCCCAGTTTCACTAGGATAGTTTGGAACCATAACCCTCATAAGTCTACACAAAGCCAATAAGAGCACGTACCTCTATTTGGCCACTTTCATACATTCCACATGGGATCTGCTTTTGTGGGACTGAACAGAAGACACAGGGCTTCAGGAGCCTTTGTTCAAAGTCTTCCTGTCTGCCAATTCCTTCTTCTCAGCATGTGAGATGCACCTACTGGCTATAGAAAGCATAATGAGGTACAAGCTACACCCTGGTGAGGCTCCAAAGAATTCCTGACCAAGTGAGCAAGGTGCCAGCTGGTGCCAGGAGCACTTCTCTCACAGCAGAATGAGAGGCACACCCACTTGTGCTAAGAGCTGCAGTACTATTTCCTGTACATTTTTGAATATAAAGGAAATTACCAAAGCTGATAGCAGGCAGGACATGAAGGAGACGATGAGAAAGGATCAATTAACTACTTTGTTCAAACTGTAATGATCAAAATGACAAATGATCAAAGGCAGCAAAGAACACTACATGTGGCGCTGCAAGAATTCCGCTGTTCTCTTATACACTGCTGCTTCCAGTGTGAGGTAAAAATGGAAATTCTACCTGCTCTGGCATCTGCAAGAAGTAAGGAGAGGACAGAAGCTAAAAATACTGTTAACCTAGTTTGAATGTTAAATACTGCTCTGATACTGTACATGGAGAAGAAGTAAGTGCCTTCGTTACTGTTTTCTGACTCTACTGCATTTTCAGTCATAAATAAGAAAGAAAAGTTAATTGGACTTCAACCCTGAGTACTCAGCTGAGAATTTTTCCTTTCCCCCTACTGTCTTCTAGTTAAGAGAGCTCTTTGCTTTTAAACTGTGTGAGCTTGCATTGCACAAAATGGTTTGGGCATGGAATGAAAGATATTTAGCACTTTTCAGTCTCAAAACCAGAAAGAGTAGTCAAATAACAGGAAGAGAAAGGATTAAAGACCATCTCTCCATACTTTTTAGAGAATCACTCAGAATGGACTATTATAATATTCGCTTCTACTTTCATACCTTTGGTTGTGTATAAATGAATTAACGAGAGAAAAACCTATTTCTTCTGCTTTCCCTGCAAAAATGACAAATTCTTGCAATCAAACTCCCTTTAAAGTTTTCCACCTACTTTTGTTCAACTTTGGATTATAGACCATCCTTTGAACTACTGACTACATTATTGCCACAGTATCATGGAAGCCTTAACTGCAATAAGACAAGTACAGTTCAAAGAAGCACTTTTGTGTCCTCCCTCTCTGCAGCCTCAACCTGTACTTTCTTTTCTTCTTTTGTGATGGAGCATTTGCAAGGTTGGGTGGTGAGCCAGCCCAGCAAACCTAACTGTATCAAAATTAATTCAGACCTATTTTGCCAGCATAATTTTAAGCCAGTTTTCCCCCCTTTCTTGTCCATTTCTTTGCCAGCATAAGCACACGAAGGAGGACAGGAATTAGCTGCTGGGGTCCGGGCAGGTTGGTAACACTTCCCAAAGCAGTGGAATTGGCTTAAATTGACTTAAAGTGATGGTTAACCCATAATACAGTTGTAGCCACACCAGACATTCCAACATCAACCCAATGAATTATTCCATTAAAAAGTCTAACAAGAATGACATCCTCACAAAGAAAACTTCAATTTTTTTATAATTCTGTATTTTCTGACAAGGGGAGTGACACAGAAATTTTTTCAACAATCACCACTGGGAAGTGTTTTCAACACACAACACAGAGCTGCACATGTTTTAAGCCACTTACAGTGCCAGAGGGCATGGACAGTGCTGGGACAAGAAGTAAAAAACATGTTTTCCAGAGAGCCCCTCTAGAGTTGCCAGGCTCTCTCAGCAGACTGAGCAATGCTATAGTACAGGGAGGCAACATGATGAGCCCAAGGAGCTGGTATGACAGCTGTGAATTGAGAATTCACTTGTGGGACACTACACCAGGGATTGGGTTTTTTTTTTTCCATGGTATGGAATAGTATAGTTTAAATTGTCTAATGAGAGCAGTAGAAGAGCTAAGTAGGATTTGATATTTTGCCTAATGAGCTGTGCAAAAAATTGCTAATGGATTTAATCTGCATAAATTTCTTCTAGCATACATATTCCCGTGCACCCACACACACTCACTCTAAAACTCAATTGCTAATGATGAATTTCATTTGTTCCCCCATCAGAATTAAGAATATTTAATGCATTGTAATGTACAGTTAATTATCACATTCGTAACTTAGATCTTGTTTATATTGAGGCTGGATGGGGGAAAAGAGGTCACTCCTTATTGCAGCTGTGCCAGGGCAGAGTAGCAAGCACAGTGTAAACGCAGGCACTTGAAGATGAGGCTTGCAACAATTGCATAAACTCTGCTGAGTAACCAAAGTTCATACTTCCAAGGAAAGATGAATTTTCTAGACGTATGAAGTGTTTTTAAAACATAATATCTTTTCCTGTAGGACTACATATATTAAATATAATCAGAACAGAGCACTGACAAACCCTTAGCAAATCCGGGAAAAAACATGTAAACGATTCATTGTTACTAAGGATTCATTGTATTGCCAAGTCACTGCATTTTCCACAGAATAGAGGGAAAACAAGAAATACTTTCATCAGCAAAGGCAGTGCATGGAATATTACATGTACTTTCCTTCTGGGGTGAAAAAAGGAGAGGGAACATACCCAAAGTGCAATTCAGCTGTATGAGCACAAATCCATTCTTGGAATGGTATGAAGATACACATTTCTCTCAAGAATATCCCAAGTCTCTTGCCAGTGGCAATAATAATGGATTTGTTTCTGAACTATAGCAAATCCTTCTGCATTGTGCAATTATTCCATCATCCCACTCAGTGAGCCTCTATCTTGTTTGTCTCCTTTCAGACAGACTGCATAGTTCCAAAACACAATCAGCCTCTGAAGTACTGCATTACTATATGCATGAAATTAAACACCTTGCTGTAGGATTACTCCACCTTAACTGTGTTGCCAAGGGGTTTCCATTCATTAAAGCAGGACTGTGAAATTGTCTCTATGAGTAAAGGAGGAGTAGTGAACTGAGCAGTTCACGAGGTGACCAGCCTCAGAGAAGCTGCTTTCAGAATGAATGTCCATGGCAGGGGGTGGAACCAAATGATCTTTAAGGTCCCTTCCAAGCCCTCCATTCTATGAATTTGGCCCATTCTTGACCAGTTAAATCCTAATTTAACTTCTGTAACTCCTTTTTGTCTTTGGTGAAAACCACTTTTTCATTTTGATGGTAGTCAGCACATCTAATACAAATAACTAGCAAGGCAGCTCTGGACTGTTTGTTGAACAAAGGTTTGAAAGGCAAAAGGAAGGAAGAAGAAAGAAGAAATTAAAACAAGTGAGCATCAGTGAGCTGGTAGATGTTTCAACAAGGTCTGCCACAGAACTACTTCTGGATATCCTCATAGGGATAAGCTATAATGAAACACAGGTACAACAAAGAACAGATAGGTAAAAAATGGACAAAACACAGCTAGAGATTTGAAACAGATGAATACAGCTACAGATTTCAAAATAAAATATTTTTGGACTTGCTGAATGCAACCATTCAATATAACTTACAAAGATTTGTATTCATTAGCAACATACATCCCCAAATCTCTTTTGGGGCCTATTGTTACCTGCATTCTGTCTTTACTTCTTCTTTCCTATAAATGTATACGTCAAATTTACTAAAATTTAATGCATAGCTTGCTTGTCAAGTAAAATACCTCAGAAATGCTTTACAACGACAAATAGCTACATTAAATATAATTCCGGATCACAACATTTGTACCTGAGGCTTATTTAGACTATCAATATTCCCATGACTCCATACCATGCAATATTTTTATTTACATTTAAATAATACACTTGTATAATCTAGTGTGCCTAAGAAAATTATTTTAGATAGCAACTAAAACAATAAGAACAGATTTAAACAGTGATATTACGTGTCCAGAAACTATTACATCTCAGCTGTCAATAAGAACTTCTTTCCTGAGCTACCTATTATCTATTCAGGAGACTGAAATAACAGGACCATCTGGCTACTTGCAATAAAGGTTACAGTGCTCACCTCTGCTGTCCCTGGTCTGTGCAGAGACGAGCATGGAGGTTTGATATTCCAGATATGTCAGGCTTGTGAGGCTGAACAGTTGCAGTGCTCCTACTATACAGGAGCAGGGGACAGTTTATTCCTGTCTTTAACCAGCACATTTCAGGACTTCAGTTATTTGAATGCCCTTCATCAATGAAGTTATTCCATAATAAAGGCCAAGAATTTCAAATGAAATATGAATGCAGAGTGACTCTGTGGACACTTATTTTGAAAGCATAAGTCACCTTCAAAGTTGGAATCACATAGAGATAAGAGTTTCTTATTTTTACAGAACAACCTGGTGTATCCATGTCATACTTTGCTGTGATATTTTTGACAGTGGTTTACATATACAAGTTTTTTTGGGAAAAGATGATACGAGCATATTAAATTAATTTATAATGATTTTTTTGGTCCATGTTTCAAATGGAAAAGTAATACATGAAAATTGCTTCGTGGTTTCCATAGCCCAGTCCATTTTCAGCAAACACTTACATGGGCTGGGTTGGAATAGACCGTGCAGCAGTTTTGTCCCAGGCCGTAAAAGCAATTCTTTCATAAGTGCTGCAGAGCACATTGTTTGTTGTTGAAAAGAATTTAAATTGCTTACAAGGCTTTTAGATAAAGTTCTTAGAAATAATATTTGCAAATACTTTATGATATGCAATATTAGTATGTTTTTCTATAAAATAAGACGATAATGCAGATATGATAAATACATTCTAATTATAAGCTACATTTGTGAGCCTGCCAATTCCCACTGAAATCACAAGAATTAGATGGCTCCAGAAACATAAAAACTCTGGATTCCAAATCATTAATTTTAAGTAGTTAGAAAAGGGGCCAAGGCATAACTGATATCTGGCTGAAGGGTTAGTGTGAAGAATTCTTTTTAAAAGTATTTTATGTTCTGTTAATTTTATGTATTAAATGCCACTTTAGGAGGTTTGGGAGTTTAGCTGCACCAATTGGTTTTCATTGAATTAGAAGAGAATCCTCTCATGGCAGCAGGAATGTAAATCCAAAGCAGTAGATGAGGAGATACCTTGCTTTTAATTCTTTGAGTAAGCCGCTGTCATGATAAATTATAGGAAAGAAACCCTGGAGCTGTGTCTTTTCTTCTTTTTTTTCCAACACCTAAGAACTTCAGAAAGAAGCCAACTAGGTCATAGCTAGCCACAACACAGTATATCAGTGCTAGGCAAATTATATGTAAGTAGGTTAAGTGATTCCATATATTCAGCAGCTTCTCTACTGACCATGCACAATGACTTACAGGTGCCTACACTGGAATAATTATACAGTTGCAACACTCAGATCTAGAATATCCAGCAAGGGTACATGGAAACACCTATGGAACTTTCCATGAATAAGCAAACTGTTACATTTTGTGATGTTTAAGACCAAATACCTGACCTAAAGGTTGACAGAACACTGGGGCATGGCTGGGGACACGACAGGCCAAGTACAGCAAACTTATTGGAAATGTTTATTAAATTTCTACATTGGCCTATCAGATATGTCACAGTAGGTTATGTCATTCAGGTTTCATTTTATCACATCATGCCTGTCAAATTGTAATGGTGCCTGACTGGCAAAACTGAATCTAGAATAAAATTTGATTGTGTCTTACCTATTTGGGGATTTTGAAAAGCACAGCAGATTATATGTCCTTTAAAGTGTCGTAACTTTCACCACAAACTTCTCATCAATTTGATGTTCATCTGAAAAAAAAGAATATTCACAAGTGGGTGCATACAAACATGCAGTAAATTGAGACCAGACAAAATTATAAAATCCAGGTAAAAGATGAGCTGTGCTTATAAGGGTGTCTGAGGATCAAATAATGATTGAAATAAGATACTGAAAGTTGTCAGCTTTACAACTCAAGCATTAAAGCAGCAGGACAGGCATAACAGGTTCCCCAGGACACACTGAAGTCATAGCATCACACATCTGTACATCTGACAGTACTGCTTCATATTTAAGTTACCAGCACAATTCTTTTTTTTTTAAAAATTTCAATGCTTAATGATTTTATTTGTATTTTTATGCATTAAGCAGTGAGTTTGAGGTCCACAGGATCGCTATTGACTGAAATAGGACCTGAGTCTGCCTTACTTTGCTCTTATTTTCAAGGCAGTTAAGCCATATGTACTTTCACACTGCTAAAATAAAAGCTTTCAGAATTGCTCAGATGGAATTTAAAATTATTTAAAAAAAAAATTTAAGAAGAACGTGTTTTACAGGCGGATTGAAATCAACTTGCAAACTATTCTTATGCTGGTGTGTTTCATGCTGTGTTGCTGGGCTTTAAAGCTGTGGAATCACCCAAACCGCAAAAGACTTTCTGCTTCAAAAATCTTTGTGCCACCACAATGTGCAGTTTTGACAGGTATGCTCTTTGAGCAATCTGAAGAGATTTTACAAAAACGGAAATGCCAGTTAGAGAGGAATGCTGAAATTCTCTCAATTGCATACAGAGGTTTGAACCGTGGAAACAAGGACTGAAGGCAATGCTTCACGTTGCTATTATGGATATCCTTTGTTTGAGAAGAGAAAGTGGCTGCCTGTTCAAATCTCACACACAGGCATGTGCACACATTTTGTATGTCACCAAGTAAACCCCAGGGTTCTCAGTTAAATAAAGTTCAACATTGGAATCTGATAAAAATGGTGAACATCTCCCAAACAGCAGCCACATTCTGGTGGAAACCATTGCTGTCTCTTAAGATCAGTAAGTAATTAATGTCTTTTAAATGAAAAAGATCTTAAACACATTTGAAGATAAAGCATTTTCCTTGCAAGTGAACACTGTTATGCAACATGTTAAAAGAACCCGATTTAGCTCTTGTCCTTCTAGACATCCAAAATACATAAAACAAAACAGGAATGTAGCCTAGCCACATCCTAAATTTTGTGGAAGCAACACACTCATTTATTTTTATAAAGGATTAATTTCTGTATTTTGCCTCATTTGTAGCTATTTTACCATTATATAAGACAAACTCACGCTTCCAAAATTATCTAATTGACACTGAGAACTAAAGATGTTTAGAAATGCCTTTTTCAAGACTTTTCCACATCTCCATTGGAAAACAGGAAAACACACAAAAGATGTACTCAGGAGCTGAAAATAAATGCTTGAGGAAAAAAATTAAATGGTGAGTGTCATTCAATTTGGCACACAGAATACTTTTCACCTCTTCTAGGAGGCTGACCTTGTCATACCATAATGAAGAAAGTGAACGATAACCCTTTTTTTCTCTCTAAATATCTTGCTGCTAGGAATATTTTCCCACTGTTTCTAGCACTGAATACTATTTTGTGTTATAGGTAGGGCAAATGAAGAAACCCATTTTAAGAATAAAATATTGCTCAATAGGAGTAACTGTGACTCATTCTGATAAAGAAAAAAAATTTAAGTATTCAGAGTGAATTACCGGTAATCCTATTTTTAATACTTACAAATACCTGATAAAACACTGATGCTTAGGACTTGTTCTTCCTTCTTAAATTCAGACATCTACTTCATTTACATGCAATATCTTAAATGCATTTATTTAATACAATGCCTACCTCTGTACTACAAATTGCTTTTACTTGTCATGAATTCTAATGCTCATTTTTTATTCTGCTTTGAAATATCCAGCTACCCTAGGCTTTCTTTTCTCTCAGGCTTTGATATATTGGAATCATTTCCCCAGGCAGCAATCAGTGTTGATAAAAGAGTTTGAAAATCAATTCACAAACACATAGCATATTTGTGGGTAAGAGAACTAGTACTTTATTTCCACTGTGTATCAAAATAAACACGGGAATACTGCTTCCAATAGAACTGAGTTCACACAGCAAGGAAGACATACTGTGGATTTCACAAGTGGTGCTGATTTACAGCATTTAGGGGGTTATTTTATTTCTGGAGATAAAATTCTATATGTGCAACTAAAAGCAACACATCACCTTCAATCACAGAACTGCACATTGATGACATGCATCTTCGTGGTGCTCCTTCTGCTTTTTCCCTGCTCTTACCTCCCCCCTCCTGCATTTGTCCAGCATTTTCTGCTCTTC
The DNA here is from genome assembly GCA_013397115.1 of Edolisoma coerulescens. Taxonomy (NCBI): domain Eukaryota; kingdom Metazoa; phylum Chordata; class Aves; order Passeriformes; family Campephagidae; genus Edolisoma; species Edolisoma coerulescens. The sequence goes on along the minus strand of VWZW01000978.1, from coordinate 1,138,014 downwards.
TAAACACATTCACACAGAGGCACCACTGGTGTTGCTGAGGGGCTCAGCTGTGCCCTGTGCTGGGGTGGCTCCAGAACCATCTGGAATCAGCCCTGTCCCACACGGAGCAGCCACAGCTGCTCCACAGAGACCCCACAGCAACACCTGGGCAGGGACAGCTGGGACCCAGAGGACCCTCAACATCATTTTGCACCTGGCACTCCCCTCTCAGGCACACAAACCAGCACTGTGACATCAGCCAGGACTCCCATGACACCCCCAGAACCAGTCCTTCCTTTGACAAACAGAAAAGCCCATCCAGCCTCTCAAAAATGCTAATCAAAGTTGCATTTACCTTTCTCCCAGCAATAGTAATTAATTGTGAAAAGAAGTGTTTTACCCTGGTGCATCTGTGTTCCATATTTCAGCAGCATTTCACATGTGCCATAAACCAATTTGTCTTACCCACAGCCTTCCAAAATAACAGATGAAAACAGTAATACATTAAATTACACAATTTTGTTGTTTTTTTCCAAGAAACTTCTGGGATGCACACAATGCAAAGCAGACTACTAATCTGATTTTAAAGACGGGTAAAATCAGCAGATAGGACAAAGTCTTCGACAGTGTCAGTCTGTCTTACACCGACAGTGATGCCTGAACCATTCTGGAAAATATGTTGTAAATATACTACAGAAAGCCTTCCAAAGGCAAAATAAAATAAAATCCAATCCCCTCAGGCAAGAGCAGCAAGTCTGCCTGGCTCTGGAAAACGCTCTGGCCCTGCAAGTGCCCGTTTGGTAGGAGCACAGTCAGCATCCTGCCCAGAGCACAGACCAACTGTGCCACAGGGGCTTCCTGGAGAAAGGGAAGGTATTTAGAGTGGTTAAAAGGACAGCTTCCATGAGAGAGGGATCTGGGGTACAGTCACGACTTTGGATTCACACTGAACCTGTACTTCTTCATTCTAGCTACTTTCCTTCGGGTATATTTTCATTTTTATAAATGATTGGAGACCTAAAAGCCACTGGTATTGACAAGTGATAGGAACTGTACTTTAGAGTCTTGTGCTCTAAGGATGTCCATACTGACACATCATTTTAGAGGTACACATTCCTCCTGACTTTTTAGACCTGTGAATAGCAGCAGAATAGTCCAGTCAAGGATGCCCTCCAGTTTTCCTGTGTTCTTACCAGCAGGGAGCTTGATAAAGTCTTTCCAATCACTTCACCAGGAAGATACAAATATAAGTCAACATTGCAAGGGGATGGAGCCCTGTTCTCAGCTTTGCTTTCTTTTTAAAGTTACAGCATATGCAAATCAGTAGAACTAGTAAACTTTGAGGAAATTACCAACACAATCATAAGCTGAACCTCAATGCATCTAAGGTTTATTCTGTATATGTGTCTCCCAGCACAGACATTTCACATCCTGGCCAGCTTGGGAGATGAGGTCAACATTCCTAAGAGTCAGGTAAATGCCAGTGGAACCTTTCACAGGCACATCAGATTGGAACACACACCCGTAGCAATCACACTTATAAACCTCACTCAATTACAGGCTTTTCAGCTCAGGATGAAAAACATGCCTGCCCTAAAGAAATGCATTTAGGCTTTCTCATTTCTGAGTGGTGAAAGAATTATGTCAGCCATCCATTATTGATCTCCTCAGGAAAGACAGCGTAAAACAAAGCAGCTCTGGAGATACTAACACAACAGGGCTGTGCTGACTTGCCACCTTCATTTAGTGATATCTTTACTTTAGAAAGAATTCATCTTTTAGGAATACAGAAATATGCATCCAAAACATGTCTTTAACTGAACAGCAATTAGTCTTAGTTTTTAGTATAAGCATTCAGGACACGTCTAAAAAGAACTGTAAGACCACTTCAACTTTCTGTAAAGGATTAGTGATTGATGTGAGATGGGATAGGCACACTCCCCTTCTGAAGCATCCTGGGACACAAAAACCAAACTTCACAAGATAACTGTGCACAGCAAGAGACATTAAAGCATTTCTAGCAAATCATTAGTACAACTTTGTTGCCTGTTTGCGGGCAAAACCTTAAAAATATTATTACATCACACTTTCCTAGGATCCTCTCCCTCCCATCCTCCCAGCTTTTACTTAATTTTTGCTCCTGTTAAATAAAACTTATTTCTTACCTCAGAAGACATCTCACCCCAGAAAATAAATTAATGTCTTTCTACCAATTACCAACACCTTCTAAATCTCTAGAGAAATTTTGCACAGCAATTAGCAACCTTCTGGGCAAGTGTGCTCTTGCAGGAGAAGATTACCAGCACCCTCCTTCCCAAGCTGCCTCAAATACCTCAGTTTTAATCTGCTGAGTCACCCTTTTGATGGGATTCACTTACAAATCGTTAGCACAAATGGCCAACACCCGGGTGGTTTTGGGGGTGGTGTCTTCACCAGGCATTCATTTAACAAGCTGCAGGTGGGGTTTTGAGGGTAGGGTTGTGAAAAAGTTGTTCCCCTTTGCTAAACTATGAGATTCAGAATATCAGTGTCTTTTTTTTCCTTCCCTCCCTCTCTCTCCTTTTCTTCTTTTTTCATTTTTTTTGAAAAGGCCAGCTTTATTGTCACATGTGGGATAGATGGGGTTGCACTTAGCAATGATTACTGGCAACAATATCTTTTCCAAGGGAAGCGACTACCACTGTGCTTGTAAAATTTAGCAAGTAAGGGTAAGGTCAACAAAGCACCTTCTGGTAGAGATTTTTGGAATATGTCAGCAAAACAGAACAGAAAATTAAATTACTATTTATGAACAAGTAGCAAAATGTGTCCACTGGCAACCTTTTAGCTGAATTCTGTCCTTTCTAATACATGTTCTATGTTTTTTTTCATGGCAGATTTTCCTCAAAATTGTATTCTGTGTTGGCCTTGGAGTTAGGCAATTATGGTTAGGGGTTTGGGGGATTTTGGGGGGTTTTTTTCACTTGTATCTGAATATTGAAAGAAAAATAAAAGGGAAAAGCTTTCTACCAATGAAATTAAAACCTAGACATATTAGCTGTTAAATAAGTCATATTTTGAATAAAATATTTTTCAGCAGCATGAAAGGAATAATATTTAACAAGACAGTCATGTTTTAGGAAGACTAGCTATGATAAAACATTGCTATATGTTTTTTAAAGAAGGTGGTTAGAACAGTAGTTCATGTATTAACTGGAAGCTACTGGTGCCTATCAGCAAAGCCAGACACAAGTATTTGTGCCTGAGGAAAGGGAGATTTTACCTTAAATGTCAGGGTGGAGGAGGGAAGCTCATTGCTGAAAGCCTTCCTGCCTCTGATCAGAGTGGATACGACCTGGCTGGAAAGAATGAGACTCTGGCAAACGAGGATCACCAGCATTTGCCATTATTGAGTAAAGGAGGACAGTATGTGTGTCACTGCAGGGATCAGGTGGGAGGAGTGGCTTTCCCCTCTCACACAGACCAAGCCTGCGCTGCTTCCTGAGCCTGGGCTCACCCAAGAAGTGGCCCTGGTACCCAGAGCAGCTACCAGGACCCACTGCTGCCACGGGAAGGTGGCACTTGGACCCCTTCAGCCCCCAAGGTGCGAGCGCTGAACCGAGCTCTGGCTGTGGGCACCAAAGTGCAGAATTTGCAGAGATGCATTGTCTGGAAAACCTGCCTCATGACAAAGTGCAAATATTACTGAGAAAGAAGTTTCTATAAGGGAACCGATTTATTCTTGCACATAAGAAAGTGCTTTTTGGGAATAGTGAGACAGTGCATGGGACCAACAGATTCTTTCACTTAATCGGCCCATGATGTTGGTTCAAGCCTATAAGGCTGGGAAGGCTCCCCTTAAACACCGTCTTCCAATCCATTTATAAAGTTCTCCTTTGCTGTCACATGAATGAGAATTGTGACATACTGAGACTAACTTGTATTTGCATTTTAGCTCTGGCCTACCTGCGAATGCAAAGAGGGACTGCATGCATGATGGTATGCAGATGTAACACTCCATTTGCATGTGGACATTTGACATTGTACTCATGCAAATCAGGATCAAGAGAGAGATATCTTTTTGAAAACACAGAGGGGAAAATGCAATCAAAAGGAAAGATATAATGAAGACGAAAAATTCAGAGAAATTTGGAATCTGAACTTGTATTTGGAAACAAATATTTTGAGTTATCCTGACAAATAAAAGGGAATATGAGCACAATAAATCTGAAGAATCAAAATGTAAATCCTCTTTCTACCTTCTGTAAATCTACTAAAGTCATCAGAATTACTAACTTAAATTAACGGTAGCTGGTAATTTATTAGTTATGAATAAGCTCAGAGTAGTATTTCACTACTACAGAAGCCTTCTCCTCTGGTGAATTAAGGTGTTCTGTAGGCTACTGAAATGCTCAGGATATTTAAATCATCGCATCATAGTTACTGATAGTCTGGAACCTTGAACTTGAGGGTCAAATCCAGAGCCAATTCAACTCAATGAATTTCAGGGCTCATACACACTGTTATCTTTCTGTTTTTCCTAAAAATCTCTGCCTTAGAAGACATAAAAAGAAGGGCCTTTTGGTATTTTAAATCATCTTGAAAATAAAATTACTAAGAAGACCTCTGAAAAACAAAATTTATTTACTGTTTTGACTGAATGGAACATCAACAAGCTCAGTAATGAAAGACAGCAAAATGATGTATTTACTCACAACACTGTAATCACATGCTTAAAATTATCCAACTAGTAAAATCATCTGTTTCCTACCATCTGGCCTGTGTGCAAAGAAATAAAAGAGCATATTAAAGACAGAAATTTACTATTTGAGCCATAAACAAGACTTTACACATGATAAAGTTTAGTATTCTTATATATAAGCCTTTGTATTGTTTTGATTTAAGGACAGGGAGAAGCTGGTCCAGTGAAGTATCTGAAAATTGCCCTACAAATGAAGAATTCAAACAAATGTGGATCATGGATAAAACACAAGGAGAAAACAGAATTATGTTTCCATTTACACTGCCTCAGACACTGGAACTAGTGCAGCAGAGCCACTCATGCATTTGTGGGAATTTGCTGTAAGAGATTCTCTGACATGAGCAGGTCTTTGTGGAATAAGAATATTAAAATGTCTAAAAAAATTTTACTAATGTAGAGGTGTCAAAAATTCCCCAAGCCTGAATAATTCCTCCCTGGAAATCTGAGCTCTGATTAAGTGTCAACAAGTCTAAAGGATGAAAGCAATTACTGCCTTCCTTTGTTATCCACTAAATATCAAACCCAAAGCTGCCCAGGAGTGTTTGTTGCATTGGGTGTCTGTTACAGTATTGCATCTTTCAAAAGGCTTTCTGAACATGAAATAGGTAAGTTTGAAAGCAAAAGGGAAAATCAGCAATGTTCTTATTGTTGAAACCAGCAAACAAACAAATACTAATTGAGAACCCTCCTTGTTCTAATCTGCCATACTTATTTGTCTGTTGACAGCTCTGCCGCAGGCCATAAGGAAACACTAAAAGGATCTCCTTAAATTTCCATTCTGGGAACCATTCAGCAGTCTGAGCCACAAGAATTACCAAAACAATCCTCTGGATTAGCAAGAAACATGTTGTCTATGATACAAGCAGATTGGGTCTCTGTTTGTAAAGCCCCAAGCACAGAAAGGAGCAGTCCAGTGCTACTATGGTAGAGGAAATCTGGTCAAATCACACCCTGTTATCACCTGTATTGCCACAACCTCCAGTTTCTCAGGAAGACAGCCTTAGAGCTCTTCTTTTCCTCATTTGTTAATCAGAATATATGTTTCTCACTACCAGTCTTTTTCTTTCAACTACTTAACTCCTTGCACTGAAATCTATAAATTCCATTTCAGACAAAATCTGTTCCTAACTGTTTTCCTCCAGCACTATTCTCACATTCTGTTCTCACACACACAAAAATCTTCTCTGACCCCTCTCTCTCTCTCTTCCCTTCTCGAAAAAATAAATATATAACCGGCCTTCAGCTTCCCTTGTGTCCCTTCCATGGTCACTGGTTACCAGGGAAACCAGATGCAATGGTAACTCAGGGATGACAAATCATTCCTTAAACTCCAAACTATATATAAAGTCCTCATCCCTTTCTTCTCTAGGCGATGAAGTGGCAACAAAAACAGTGGCAGCAAATCCCCATCTTTGCTCATTTAGTCTTTTAACTATGTAAATCTGTATTTTCTCCATGCACCTCTTCCAGTTTTTTAAGTGCCCTGCTATTTTTAGAGCCATTTCTTGTTCAGTCCAGGTTGTTCTAAATTAGACCTGAGTGCTCTCATCAAAGCTCTAATTGCATTTTTAATTTTTTTTTTTTAATGTCTGAAGTTATTCCAGTTCAAAGTATAGGGATGCTCTTTTCAGCTGGAGGGGAAAGAAAACCTCCCCAAACCACATCTGATTATTTTCTGAGGCTCAAAACTATCACAGTCCCATATTATAGTTGAGATTTCTGTCTCAAGGGTGAGTTTGTGCAGAGCCTCTGATGTCTAACCAAAGATTAATTTCGTTGTCTTCCTTGGGTAAGGATATGACAACAGTTTTCTCTCTCTCTAATATCTAGCACTCATTTTCATGAAAAGTGAAGATACCCAATCTCTGTGACTTTCACCCATGCCAGATTTGTTTAGAATTGGTCAAAAAGTTCAAATGTTATAAAGGAGGGACATGCCAAGGGTAAGGTCACAAGGATGCCAGATTTTAGGAAAGCTTCAAACCAAAAAATTAGAACTACTAATTTCTAGATTATCAGTGTTCCAGAAATGCTTATTCATTCTTGAGAAAAAAAACCAGTCCCATCATCCAGAGCCTTACATATAAGAAATTTTATAGCACAGTTGATCTTAAGACCATTTAAAAACTTAAGTTAATGCTAGCAAGAATAATTATGTATTAATCATGCATACATCACAGAAAGTATACTTTTAAATCCACTTCCACTGCACTCTGTGGAAATATGGTGAGCTCAGTGGACATGGTAGGTGAAAAACTTCCAAAGCAGCCAGAAAACACTCAGAAGACATCAATTTCTCTTGCTTCCACCTCTGGGGGTTATATGTTCTGTCCAACTTACAGGTGAGACAACTGATGGAAAGCTCTGGTTTAAAATATCATTTACAACATGAGGATCTTTTTTCCTTGATCATATCCTCAGTGTCTCTGCCTCCTGGAGTATTTCATCTTGGCTCATTTGCTGGCTGACTCAGATCCTCTGGTCACTCTAAAAATAATAGTATTAGCCTGGACAGTCCAAAGTCAAAATCCAGCCCAAAAAGAAGAGATACCACATTGATTTTATAAGACCATACTTGGGTTTAAGTTACTGTCTCCAAAAGACTCATCGAACAGGCAGCACATGCCCCTGCAGTGAAGATGCTGTTCAGGTCCCAGTCAGCCCAGTCTTGGAATCTGATCTCAGAGAAAATTTGTTCCAGCAGACTGAAGAAAGACACAACTTCCCTCTGTCTGGCACTTCCTTGCTTCTCATACCTCTGATGCAGTTTCCATCTTTGCTAAATAGGACTGCAAATCCTTGCTGTCTAGATAAGAAACTCCAGTGCTTTTTTTTTTAATTTGCTCTTCACCGTGACAGATTAAAGAACTGTAAAACTTGTCATACAAAGGAGCAAATAGAAAATTTCCCTGCAACAGATTTATGTTGAAATCCATACTGATTCAGTTGGACAGCTTTTGTCTTAGTAACTACTGAAAAAAACCAGCTGATTACTGAGAAAATAATCAGTTAAGTTAAAAGCCTTATTGTTATATTGGTTTCTCCTCCTCTTATTAAGCACGATGAGATAGTCAATATCCAAGCATCCCACAGACACTGCATGATGTATCTTCCTTACAGCCTTTAGCCAGACCATAGAGTGCCCACAGAAGGCTGAGTTGTAAATTGTGTTGCTACTCCACTTGAGACACCAAGCATCCAATTCCAGAAGTTCTGAGCACCTAAAAAGTTTACTTGAAACCACTGCCAGCATCTAAGAAAACCTCCAGAACACCAGACTGCCTGTGCCGCATAATTGACAACCCAGAACCAAAGGAACTAAAAGCAGAAGTGCCTTTATGTAACTTGAGTTTCCTCATTTCCAACAAACAGCACATCATCTTCAGTGAACGATTCCCTTCTGAAGTTTTAGATCAGGCATACATTTCTTCCTTTTTTCCCTGCTTGGTATGCTGTACGAAACATCCTAAACTGAGTATTTATTTTCCTTTGTAGATCACCATATCTATCCAACAGTGTTGAGAAACCACTCAGAAATAAAGAGACTATATATAATAATAAGCAGTAGATTCAAGAAGAGAAAATGTTTTAGTTCCAGATTTTCAACAGTTTTCAGAAAAACAGATACGGCAGATCAAGCAGATGAGGCACTGTGTGCTTGTGCATCCTCTCAATAAATCTAATACATATAAGATTATAATAACACCAATTCCTAAATAATTACAGCAAACAGCTTTTAGACTTCAGAATAAGTAAAACGTCTGACATAGAAGGATGGGTATTTGCAATTTCATCTGATTCAAAAGACACAAGGAAAAGGCTGAAGCTATGACTCTTGCTACCTTAAAAAAGTCATTATGAAAGTATCAGCCTTGTTTCTGACAGCTTCCCCAGGCACAACAGTCCAAAATTTTTAGTTAAAACATGACTAGCCTTAGTATTTATCCCCTCTTCCTCCCCCCTCTTTTGCTGAACTTTCTTTGAACTGATTCTAATAAAGGAAACTGGTTCCCAAGACACACTAAATTAAAAAATAACAATTACAACCACATTGAGGAAACAGTCCCATACTCACAAAGTAGCTCTGGAATTGCTAGTGGTGACAAAAGTAAACAATGCACAGGGGAGGGGCACAGATTCACAGTGGGTGAGGATTTGTCCCTTTGAAAGATTCAAAGCATGGGATCAAAGCACTATTTCAGTTCTCAAAATGGGATTTGAGCAGTACTGAAACATCCAGAGATCTCTATGGAGAAACGTTATTAAATACCGATTTCCTTTGGAGAAAGGGAAATATTTCAAGCAAAAATGTAAACTTCCGTAATTGCAATTTAGTGTTGATGCTGTGAGTACACAGTGGAAGAGGGGAAAATTGTGCCCACTTTCCAACACATTGTTCTTTTCAGTGAAAGTGTCCAATGTTATTTTGCCATTTTAACATCACCAAATTTAAAAGTAAACAAATAAAGAGAAATCTTTCTGTGCCATATATTTGTAAAGACATGACTTTGCATTGTTCTTCCAGCTACCCACATCAAATAGATTCTTTCCTGGCATCCACATGAAGAGGGAAACTATGTAACTTTCAGCACCAGCAGGCAATTCAGAAATACAAGATATTTTACCTTGTACAGTTCATAAATTTTAGCAGTTTTCAGTATTTTAGATCAAAACTTCAAAGAGCTAAGGAAGGAATGATGATGCTACCTTTGCATTATTTTTATGCTCAAGCTTTAGTGTGTTGTAAAGTACATTGCTGAATTTATTTTGTAGTCAAAGCTTGTATCAGTTAGTAAGACCGATTAACCTGCCCTCCCCACCTGCCCAAAAAAACCCTTATGCAAATTAGATTAATTTTTAGAGAAAGAAGAAAGGGAACCAAAAAAAGAGAACTAAACTTTGCCCTTTAACAGTTATACATACAAAAGGAGAACATCATAAAATACATACTGTGTGCTGTTAAGATATTAAAGTATTCTGCAGCATGTAAAGAATTTCAGTTGGAAAAGAGAAATCTGTTATTTCCTGTGACATCATCTAAATCTCTTTGAAATAGCTGCTGCCCGTAGAGAATTGGCACATGATCAGTAGGGGTGGGGAAACCTCATGATCTCCTTCAGCATCCTGCAGGCAGTTGAACAAGTTCTACCTCCTGCAGGACCAGAGCACTGATCCAGTGTACATCATTTAACTCCCCCACAGAATATCATTTCTTTCCAGCTGCTTCCTATAAACATTAACAAAAAGCAGGTTCTGTATCCATCCCTTTGGCCTACTTTCCATTTAATATGAATGTGCTTGAATAGAGTAACAAGGATCTTTCGTTGCATTAGATGTTAGCATTAAAGGCACACTGCCTGTTTCTTACATGGGTCTGTCTCCAGATTGGTTGAAGAAATGAATGATATATCTAAGAATAGCCTGTGCAGAGCTTAACAATTGTGTGAATACTCAATTTTGTGCAATTGGCTAAGTGGGAAATATACCAAAATCCAGTTTTCACAAACTCACTTGGGATTGTGGAAAACAATATTTTGGCAACACCCACAGAAAGTAGCTCAGGAGCAGGCTTTTTCCAGAACACTTGTTCACAAATTCATTTCTATGATTTAAGAATACTCTTTTGCCAATACTGTCTCACAAACCTCACTGATTAACAAAAGCAAGAATGGCTGAAGATCTGCCCTCCCCTTTGCTTATTTGATGGACAGTTCTGTGGCACCCGAGCGAAAGGCAGAGCCTCCTCCTCTTTAGCTCTCGGATCATTTCCAAACGCACATGAAAGGACTGAGCCACAGCCTTGGGCAGTTTAGGGACACGGTGCCTGTCAGCCCCACTGGCGAAGTTTAGCAGTGATCAGCAGGTGAGGGGCCAATGTCACCGTGCTCTACTGAGTCCAATAGAGAAACTCGGAAACTGCTGTGTAAAAGGGCATCTCAGGAAAGGTATGATGATTATTTTGTTTAATAAACTACTCAGCATAAAAAGGATTGCAGAAAGTGAATCTGGAAAAGGAGGCTGTTCATGAGCAGCTTCATGAACAGCTTTAGAAATAAAGGGAAAGACCCACGGCCTCCAGGATCCCTTCTTGCTCAGCCAGTCAAGATGACTTATTACACCTGCATACAGCAGAGGAGAAAACAGAAAGTAAAATTACTTCATTGATTTTGTTCTGGTGTATGTAAATAACCTTGTTGTCAGATCTGCCCTTTCCAGGAGAAAAAAGTTTTGTTCAATTTGCCAGTTGACTTTTTTCCTGAATCTGATTTTCATATTTCACAACTTCTCCACTGAGGACTCAGTAAATAGTAGCATGATTAACTGAAATTGTATTTACTTCCTAATCTATTTTATGGATTTTATGGATTATTTCAAAGAGCTTTTAAAGTTTCTTAACAAATTTTTTGTTTCACTCTAATACCGTGATTTAGGGAAAAGACATTCTCTTGAGAGATTTTTAGCATTTCCAATATTTCTATTATCTCACCACAATTGTTAATAAAGGCATAATTTTTCTGAGTATATTTTAAGTAAACAAAGATCTAAACTCTTATACATGTTGTACGTGTCTCAATTATAAAACTTTTTTTTTTGAAAGTAAAATAATCTATACACCACTAATTTGAGGAAAGGAAGCACAATCCATAAATCTATGGATCAGTCTCAAGCCAGTTCATTTTTAAGGCAAAATCAGCCAGTGTTAGTGAATGGCTGGGCATATCCATGTGGACAGTCACTGGAGGGCAGAAGTAATAACCAGCCTGTCAGTCATCTTAACAAGCTTCAACAAATATTGATTTTGGGGGTAGATGCATACAGTATAATATGCAAACATTTAGAAATGTTAATAAAAAAGTGATCTATTGCACTTTTCTCACTAAATACAAAATGCCAAAAATAATCTAAATAATTCTAAGAAAATTGTTTGCTTGGCAAATCCATCTGCAAGAGATGTGGAAATAAATCAAGGGTTCCTTGATGTGACATGACATATTTGAACTAAGAGATCAAATAAAAACACCAGCTACAATTCAAACAGTTACAACTCAGACTCATTAGAGACAAGAAAAGAAAATTAGATAAAAATATTGTCTTCAGTCATCTTTCAAAACAAACTGAAAAGTTAAAGTACATTCTCAGTGCTCATGAGTCTAAGTGATGGACTTAATATGAAATATATCATTTTGCTATATTCTTCATATCTACAGCTAGTCAAAGTAGAGCCTATTTTTTAATGAGCTTCGAAATAATCTTCTCAAAGCGTTTCAAGCTCCCCTAATAATCAGATTATATTTATATCCTAAATAAACAGCATAGACAAAATTCCAGGTAGAATTCTGTGCTCCTGCCTATTATAAATAACAGAAATGTTCAAGGACTGTGTGTCACTAATTCTGATCTTACAACTTAAATACAGGTTATTAACTAGACAAGATTCATATCTTATATCTAGTCATGATTCCAGGTCAGCCAATGAACTACTGCTGTCTTTGAACATCTTATTTGTTTTAAAACCCAGTTTGGTTTTGTAAATTTATATTCCCAGCAGTGAAATCAACTTTAACGGTAATACTGAGTCAACCGATACTAATTGTTTACAATTATACTAATCATGTGAACAGATATCTTCAAGATGGAGCTGTAAATACACTGCAAACTTTATCAAAATTAACGGAGTTTAATTTGAATTACAGATACAATGTCAACTTCTGTTTTGAATTGAACCCATAATATTTTACAGGCTGTAGAAAAAACAGGTGGGTAAATAACACAGAAATTGAAATATGCTACAAGGGACACTCAACAAAAAAAAATTGCTACACACAAGTAAGATTATAACACCATGCTACTGGAAAGTAAAGAAAAGTATACATAGATTGACAATTTCCAGACATAAATGAAACATAATGGCATGTTCTGCAACCCAGCAAAAGTAAAACCAAAGCAGCGAAACTTTACAGAAGCACAAAGCCTTTTCCACAGAAAAGCAGAATTTAGACAACTGAATTACAAGTAGTATGCAAAATTATTGTCTAAGAAACTCCTACCAAGTCTGACATTAAGAGCAGTCTGTGTCTCTAGCTTCTACTGCTTTGAAACTAAGGACTTTTTCATGCAGCATGCTGTACATACTTTTTCCTTAAATAACATTTTCCACACTGCCTCTCCCCAGGCAACAAAACAGCAAACACAGGCAGATGAACATCATATTCACAGCAAACAAGCAAGGACTTACTTGGAAGCAGAAGTCTGTCACTCGTAGAAATGTACTAAATGAGTATCTGAGCAATAAGCAAATTCCTAAAGACACCTAAATGGTGACAAAATGACCAACCCTCATGTGAGAACTAAATTCTTGAACTGAGCTAGCGAGGACAAAAGTACAAGTACCTAAAGGATGTTCTGAGGTCACTGAGCAGGACAAGCATGTGCTCTTCACTTACACTTCAAAACAGTGTTGTCATTTTCTTGGAATGTTTCATACAAGGTGACAATTTCAAGCACAGCAGTATGAGAATTAAACTGAGGTCAGAAAAACCTGGCCAGTTAATAGCAACCCCCAAGCAGCCTGCTCTTTATGGGGCAGCAGCTTCAAATAAATGAGATATATAAATATTTAATGCCAATCCTTACTTTTGCATAAAAAAATGTGGCTCTTGGCCATGTACAGAAGCCTGTTCTTCCACAAGTTAAAAGAATCCCAACATTAAGAAAACAGAGACATACTCACATATGAGAGGAAAATCACAGAAACTCATTTAGTTATGTATTTATTACATAATTTGGGGTTTATGCTTTGTACTCTGAAGTGACTTATTGTGTTTGATAGAACCAGTCTCAAAATGTTCATGTAAAGACAGAAGAAATCATATTCAAGCTTACAAAAAAGTCTTGCTGCAAGGGGATCTGAAACACATTACATTTACACTCACAAAATAATCCAGATTCTCTGTCTTTAAACAGCTACATTAAGCAAAATGGCATTTGCATGTGAAAAAAGGAAAATATTGAAAAACTTTGCAGTAACATATTGCTCCATTTTGCATGCAAAAAGCCTAAGTAGTAAGGGAGTTAATGTATTAAGCATTGTGCACAAGATAGGTAGAATTATGTTGAATGTTTATTAGAGTTAGCTCAGTTATATACCCTTCTTCCAGAGATGTTATGTTTGACTCGCATGGAGTAAGGGCCCAGACCAAAAAATCTTAAAAATATGAACTCTGTCAGAGGGTTTATTATGTAAGCATCACATCCTCAAATTCTGAAAATAGGACTCTCAACTCCTAAGAATTTCACACTGAAAACCTGCAGGAAGCCCAGCATGACTGGCAGGACAGACATCCATGTGCTCAAGGCTCTTCCCATGAAGGACTGCACTAATCCACCCATCAGTAGGTTCCCATTGCCCGTGCACCAGGCAGTGCAAGCTGCTGGCCAAAGCCTCCTGCATTTCAGTGGTGGACAAAACAATCTTTATGTATGCAGCACATACACGCAGATACTGTAAAAAGACATAAATGTACCTTTAAGAAGGTACAATTATACAAATTACACATAAAGAACAGGTGTTTATCTCCCTTGCACCAAACACAATAGAACGAAGTACATTTCGTAAAAAGTAGATCCTGCTTCATATACTCAGATATAATTACATCTGCTAAAAAGTGTACATAAATTATTTCCTTGGTTGAATTCTAGCAGAATAGCAGATTTCCATCACATGTTCCTCAGGTAGTCGATGTAATTGTTAAAACACAGCAGTAAGGTCATTGTAAAAAAGGACTATGTTACAGTAACATTCAGAGGCAGCTATTTCTCCCAAAGGATACTTCCTGAAAGTACTGAGACACTGACAAATCAGACTTTTTTTCTCCTGTGACAACTGTCAGTTTCTTCATTCTTTGAATATTGTTCCTGGTTATGTTTGTAAGAGTCCCTAAATCTCAGTTTAACTGCTGTTATTGATTCTTAAGGTCTGAAACACAGCTCTAAACAGAGTTTTTGCCAGCTCCTTAAGTGTCTTTTATATAAAGCATTAAGGACATTGATATATTTGTTTTCTCTTTTGGAGAAGTACAGATAACTCTATCATTCTACACATCACCTTCATTGATTGGTTTATTTCTAAAAATATGTGACAATTTACCTGCAGGACACTTGTTCCTAACTCATTAAGGGCGATCAGTAAACCCTGTGGTGTTCATTAGAAAGAAACTTCAGTACACAGCAGCAAAAAAATATTTCCTTCAGCAACAGAGGTTCAGCACTTTAAGGTGGCTGAAAGGTCAAAGAAATAGAAAACAAATACATTGACTGTAATCTCCACTGTATCTCCTTATTCTGAGGTGATGCTGGAGGCATAAGGGTTTGATTCATGCATGTTGGTCAGATTCCCTGCGACCCTTTTAACCAGTTTTTAATAATATTTATTTTCTGGGAGTTCATAAATTCTGAAATTTAGCAGAGAAGGTTTCTGGTGAAGTAATGAGCCAAAATATGACAAAACATCAATCAAAGGAGCTTGTGGCTTCTGACCCTTTCTGGGCTTGGTTTTATGACTTTCATATCTTTGAGGTTATGAAAAGGAGACAAGATATGACAGGTACCGTGCTTGGAGAAGTCACTTAGTCAATTTAATTCCAGCCACCTGTGAGCAACACCACAGAACTACTTCAGCAAATTTGAAGCGTCCCTATCTTTCTTTCACAGTAGCAACACACAAACACTACAATAGCTTGCAGGTGTATTGGGCTGACTTTCTTTCAGTCCCTTGATGAAATGAAGGATTTAAATAAAAATGCAACAACATTACATTTCACCAGTGCAATCCATCAAACAAAATCAGAGACAGCTTTCAGAAGATCAGGAAACCTATAAATGAGACGCAAAATGTGGTTGTATGAAGCCCAAAAATAGTACCATGGCCAGTTACTTCTGTATGATGGGTGAAAAGAAAGAAAATGAATCCTAATACATACCATAGACGAGGCTCCTCACGCAGGGAATTTTAGCAAAATTAGAACTGTTTGCTCCCTTTTAGTTGTTCTAGAAGAGGAATGCAGATAGAAAGTATTGGTTATTTCCAGCTTTTGAGCTGGTGAGTCTTAGGTACCAAGAAATTACACTTTCTCGGAGCTTTTTATGAAAGTCTGGATACTTGAGCAGACCAAAAGATAGAAAAAAATTCTAATTTTAATATGTTTTTAGTTCTATCAAGGAGGAGATTTTTGTCTTTCGAAAAGCCATATTGGATCTTTCTGAAGTCAGTGAAGATGCTTCAATTTTCAGCAGAAACTGAATCAGAGCCTTAGGGAAATAAGATTGCCATATTGTTCCTTTGGGGAAGGGGAGAAGGTTTGAAGAGTTGTTTTTGAAGAGAAACAACAAAGTTAAAGTTACAAATAAGTTGAAAGAAAACCAGAAAAGGCAACTGAGGCAGCCTGTTGGAAGGCTAAACTGCTGCTGTAGGAGTGGCATCCTGCTACAATTTCATGTAAAAATTTATAGACTGAATTACAGTGAAATATGTGTAGACAATGGCGTTTTCATATCTTTTTTGCATTTAAAATATTCATACTCGACACAGCAAAGATAACAATAGAAGTCTACATATTTCAGAAACCAGAGTTCTGGAAGTTTGTGGTACATTAGTTGAGGGTAAAGCCAGAAGGCAGGAAAAAAGGATGAGGAAAGTAAGCGTGGGTCTTTCTGTGCCAATTTTCTCTCCTGCCTGAGGCTGCCACTTTGGTAATAACCTGAGTTTCTAGCACCTTATATTACACAGGAGGCTCAAGACTCTGAAAAGTTATGTACAATAAAAATCTGAGAAATGTGCAGAGAGCAACGGTATCTGTTAAATCTTTAGGCTCGGCTCTGTTGAATTTAGGCTTTCTGGTAGGAATAAGTTAGGGAATGCTATCATTCAGGGGCAGACAAATGACATTTGACTTTTAAAGGAGGGGGGCATATGTGTTTGTGAAGGAAACAAGACCAAGCCTCTGAGCAGACCAACATTGGAGCATCGACCCACATTTTAACTCTCTCGACAGATATGTTTTGAACCCTTCATGAATCATACACAGACTAGAGATAAACAGGCAGTGTATAAGGAATTTGAGTGTTACAAGAATAGCATCTATACGCCTTCTAAACAATTTTCATAGGGCCAGCTTCCCACCAAAGACAGTAAAATAGAAAACATTCTCAAGAGCTTCAGTCGTGTGCCAGTACTGATTTCTTTCTTTAACTTTTTGTTTTAGCCACTTTACAAATCCAGAACAAAAGCTAGTACCTCTGCACTTAGCTCACTGACAAATCTATTAACACGGCAGATGCTCTCCTTGCATCAAACATCAGAGGTCTTTCATGCTTAATGGGCAGAGTCTTTTCTCATTCTGAAATGGAGCTTCCTGACGGAGGAGAGAAGATCAAAGCACAATGAGAATGAGATGGGGAGCAAGACCCAGGAGTTCTAATCCATTTATATCATCCTGTCTTTCAGTATTGCGAGCAAATCCCCCTAAAGTGAATGCAGCCTATAGTGGAAGTTAATCCTGATCTGTGAGATTACAAAGTTGGAACAGGGAGCTTCACATAAAGGATAACAAGAGGATGGGTGTCAAGTCTGTTCCTTACCAAACACACCGAGTGAAAAAAAATGGAACAGGAAACCTTCTCCTTGGTGCTACTGGGAATGCATACTCTGGGAAATTTTAATTGTGAGAATTTCACAAAATATTTCNTATGTACACATATATATATATACATGGCAACTTATGCAATATTTGTCAATACCACATTGTGTTTGAGCTTGTTTCATTTCCATTTTTGAAACTGATTTTCTATATGGATATTTTATACGTTTGTTTACTTGTTGGCATAACTAGACAGAATAACACATAGGCTATTTCTAGCTAGCAGTTATGCATCTTCTAACACAGAAAAAGCTGGTGGTTACCATAGGAAATTATTATTGCATTATGAAAACCGCTATGCAACTATACGAGAGCCCATGAAGAACACAATAATATTTCAAGTACTAATTCCTTGAGTCATGATTGCCTAGCAAATAACCTTCTCTTTCACACTGCAAGCAACTTGAAAACTCAGTATGTTTTTCCACAGAACTTCAAATGTTCATCTGCAGTATTTTGATAGTTCCTCAGTCCACAAACATTCTCCAACAGCTCTCAGCGTACTGATTTGCAAAAGGAATCAGGGCTTACAATGTAATCATTTATACATGATCATAGCATTGAAAACTATTTTTAAAACAGCCAATCCCTGTTTCCTGTAGTAATTTTGAAGCTGCGAAATTCTTTCAAACTTTTCAGCAATGGAGTAATTTACTTAACTAGAAGAGACAGAAGATATTTGCATTTAAATAAAAATTCCCCTTAAAATTACTTACAAAATTAAAAATGGATTTACTAAGACTACATAACTCTATTAGTTCCCAATGCAGAATAACATTCAGTTTGTGCCTGATACAACCTCAATAAGGGCAACAAAAAAAAATTCTTTTTGAAGTCAAAGTCACTTGAACCTGGCCATAAGGAGCACATCACCCTCACTTATGAGAAATGTGTAGATTGGAAATTCAGAGAAATAGTCCTACATAGTCCTACAATCTCCACTGAATAAAAACATGCTCAATGCTTTTACCCAAGGTGTTATGGAAATTATGTCTCCAAAATTCTGGGATGTGATTAGTCTAATTAGAGCAATGCAAAACCATACTGTATTCGAACACAGTCTGACTAGGACAACTGCTGTCAATATCCCATCAAACATATCTATTTAATTTTTGTATGTTACTTGGAGAATAACAACATTCACAAGTTGGGAATGCCATAGCACACAGATTACTCATGCAGAAGGTGCTAGAGCAGTTGAGATATATCAAGATGTCTCCTGAAAACCAAGAACCAAGATGTGATCTCAGCAAACCAGAAACTAGTGGCATTTAGTGCATGTTTACGTTTGATTTTGCATCAACATCAAAATGTGGGTGTCATATTTATAAAGCACTTTCAGAAACACAGGTCCTAAACCTGCATGTAGAGTATGGCAGAAAATTGCTGGGGGCAGTACTATGGGGTTTAAGAATTCCAGAGATAAGCAAAAATTCACTATAGGCTTTACAGTGCTTTTAGAGATAATATTGTGTAAAATATATAGTTGAGAGGAGATAAAATTTGGACGCTGTAGGCAGAAGTTCAGTGGGGAAGTCTCTATTCAGAGATACTGAGGCTGAATTGGTCTGGCTCCATCACAGAATCCTCACTTTGCAGCCTGATGTGTATGGATCAGCCAGGATAAAAATTGTGATCCTTGTTCTCAGTGAACATTCACAGGCAAAGCTGAAGGGAGGTAAAGGCAACTTCCCGTACATGACCCAAAAGTAATAAATGGCCATTTTCTCCCAGCTGAAATGCAAAAGACAGGGCAGGGAGAGAACATGAGTATGTAGAGGTCAAGCACTGGAAGAATTAAAGATTATTTTTAAACATTCCAATGCCAACTATTTTCCCCGTCTCAAGGTATTTGAGGTGAGTACACAAGGATACAGAGCTTATGCTTAGGCATCTATATTTTCTTCTAGGTCAGATTAAGCTAATGTAATAAAGTAATGGAAAACCACTGATGGATCTTGGCTGAAGACATGGATGTCAAACTTTCTTTAGATAACAGAAACACTGTTTGACAGAGAAAGGTATTTGTTAGTGACTTTCCATCTACTACAAAGCACCTTGAGATGTCTTGGCACAGTGACTTGCCATATGGAGTGATGTGTGACCTGTGTTAATTTTGTTCCTATCAAGATATTTTGTTCAATTTCCACAGAGATGTTGTGATGGAAATTATTGGCTACATATGGCAGAAGGAATACATGAACATTTGCAGACTTTTAAGGACATTTAGAAAGGACCATAATTCCATAACCAGCTCCCAACAATTCTTTACGAATATTAGTCCCTGTTACCAGAAAAAAAACCCTTGTGGTAACAATAACATTGCCTCATTTCCCAGCAATGAGTCAATTAACTAAGATGTCCTTCTACATTTTTTTCCTAATGTAAAATATTTGAATATTCAACTACTGTTACATTAAGCCTTAACAGCAGTAAATTTCTTTGATGAAACTCTTCCCCTATTGTTGTTCAAGAACAACAACTGTTCTTGAGGCAGCAACAACTATTCTAAAGGAAAGCTTTGGTGAGCCCTTGTTTCTATCTCTGTAATGGACAAAGTTGTTTTCCTCATTGTTTTGAGTGTTGACTCTCAAACGATTCTTTAGACCGTAGCCATCTTTTCTCTGAATGCAAATCCAGCTGTTTGTACTCAGTAACATTGGTCATTCTTTAATTAGTTTGCTCTCAAACCCAGATATCTGGGATATATTCAATCAAGTTATCAACTTATCAGTTGTCCGTTGATGAATTTAAGATAATCACAGATCATTTCATATCAACAACTACATCTGTTCTCCAACAGACTAATAAATTGGGTTTGCTTGTTTCAGGACCCACCCATTTTGATTACCCGTGTTACCTTATTTACTTTATTTTAAATATACTTTGTACTTTCACTAGTCTCTACTTTCCAGTAGAGTCCAAAGGCTGTTATCAAAATATCATTATAAAATAACTTTTAACAGTACTACTAGCATGCCTTAAAGTTATTTTTAAAGACTAATAGGTATATAGCTAAATGGAATAAGAAAAAAAAGGATACATATATTACAGCAATTTCTAAAAAAATTCCGAAGTATTTGGGTTATATCCTACTCTGTTAGTTGTCTCAGTGCAAGTCCAGGGTCAAAATTTGACCAAGCAGAAAATTAGTTGAAGCAAGATATTTGATTATGACTATAAGAATTTTCTTTTCAACAGGCTTTGTATTAATCCTTTTTCTAGTCCACTGAGGTGACCACCGGAATATTAAGGGAATTACTTGAAGATAAGTTTGATCTGGTCTGAATATCCTCATTAGTGCTGATGATGCTCACATTGTAGAGAACCCATGCTCACTTTAAAAACAGCAGCTAAAATATGCAAGACTGAGAGGCAGAAAAAGTTGATGTAAAGTTTTTGCTCACATAAATTGTAATAGCAATGAAGTCAGCAGAACTGAAGGAATCCTTTCCGACCTTTTTTATACATTAGCTGATCCTGTTTGCTTTGGAAGTGTGTCCCACATGGCACTGTCTCATCTGTCACTGAGTGGGTGGGCACATGTTCATATGTACAGTGATAGAAGAAATATGAACAACTGCAGAGTAAAGAGAAAGCTGAAGAGGAAGGGAAGTAATATGACTTGAAGCTCTCCATACACAATAATAACCTGCATCTAGCAAGAAAATTCTGGTAAACCCAGAATATTAAAAATATTCTGTTTACCTAGGCAACCTGTGAGAAACAATGCCACACATTCAGACAATTTTTAAATGGTAGCTCAAATGCCATCCCCTTCCCCCACCTTCTCTCCAGTATTTTCATTTACAGAAATACTCATAAAAACGCCAGTATTTTTTTCCCAGAGCAATGTAACTATATCCAACACCCCAGGTTGGTATCAGAAGTCTACTTTAGCAATACTCCTGTGTACAATGTTTATTACTTTTAAGAAAGAAACAGAGCTAAGGCTACAGAAAAAGAAACATTTTCAACATTTTGATTATATAAACTAATAAATATTCTCCTCCCAGACCTAGGATCCTTGAAGTCAATACTTTCTAAAAATAAATCGTTTCTTACTTTCCATATTAAAAAAAAAAATTAACAATCAATAGAAAGGTCAAAAGTTTTTCTTCACAAAATATTTTTACAGCACCTTTTCTTTTTTTTTCTTCCCCTTTTCTTCTCCTGAAGGACACTAAACATTAGAAAGCTCTAACAATCACAGCTTCACATGTCTTTGCAAATTCAGTTGAATTTAAAACATGGACTCCCACACAGAGGTGACACACACATGATTTCATGTATTTGCTACAGACAGCTGCATTTCCTTTCCCTCCTTTCCCACAGGTAATAAACCTGTCCTTATGGCCCCCGATTTTAAATAAGGCTCTGACCTAGCTAAGCCTTATCCTATCATATGATCCATCACATCCTCATCCTGCATCGCCGATTTACAGCGCAGTACCAGATTTATTGAAAATGTATTGTCTTGCTGTGATTTATATTTGTGCAAGTCACTGAATCACAAGAGCTATTAAGTCTTCAGGGCAGTAATCATCTCTGATGATACATCTGGTAAATGTATCACATTCATTCAGTGGCTACAGAGTCCAAAATTAGGTTTCAGTTATACTGAAAAAACAGTATCAATAATCAATATCAAAAATTCTTTTCTAGCTTTATATTTATGCAATAAATAACATCTGCAGTGGTTGAGGAACATAAGGTCATTTGCTGCAAACTTTCAAGTTTTGTATTACTGAAATTAAGAAGAGGAAACCCTTTATTTTATTATAATAGAGACAGGAACTCTGCTTAGCTTGATAATTATGATCCTTCAGGGCTTCTTGAATTAAGTGCCATCCTGAAGAAAAAGAAATTGGAAGGGAGAATAGCCTGGTTTTATTTTTTCATCTCTTTCTTCTTCCTCTCAAACTTTTGAAGAAATGTCATGTTTTCCTGTGATGAAAGTGCAACGAATTCTATCCTATCCTCTCTCATTTCTCTATCGTTCTGTACAGTTAGATTAATATGATTAGGAATAGAGTACAATTGTTTTGTTGCTCCCCCTGGAACTTAAAAAGGAAAATTGGACAACTTGGCAAAGCTCATTTGCACTCAGCAGCTTGACTAAAACCTATCTCAGGATTAACGAGAAAACAATGTGAAACAAGTGTTAGAACAAACTGCCTTGCACAGGCCTGGGCTGTTCTCAGCATCAGCTGCTTGTTTGAATATGCTTCAAAAGAATATCACTCACTAACCAAATTGGCAAAGCTCTTTATTTAACGTAGTGAGATAACCCACCAGACATTTTTCACTTGTGGAACGATGATAATTTCAAATCAAAAAACAGTCAGAAGCACACCCCAGAAAACCATCACAACAAAAAACATCACAGATAAAACTATTAAAAAATAAGATTTTAATCGAAATTTACCAGACTTCTCCTAACTGCAGGGTTAGTGCCAATACTTCCTCAGCAGTGGAGAGAAAGCCATGGTTGCCACAGCTCTCACTACATAATAACTATCAGGAAATGCTGGCTTCTCAGTGGTGGTGACAGTAGGATACCCACTGATTACAGGACAAAAACCTCATTAATATGGCCTCTCATTATGCACAGCAATCACTATTTATATTTCATGAGATCACAGATCTTTAATGTGTAGTTCAGATCCCCTTTGGCTACAGAAATTAGAGGTAACCAGAGAGGGAAGGTAATGGCATGAGCTGCACGACACCACCTAAGCTGCACTCACACCATGCTGGTTTTCAGTGGGACAGCATTCAGCTCACTGGCTGCTGCCAGGCCTTTGCGTATCTCCAGCTGCAGAAAAATGATCCATAATAAATCATGCCTTGGGATGAATGATGACACGACCACCATAACTGATTCCTAGCACTACTGACAAAGTACAGTTGTAGAATGAACCCTGAAGTTTTTACTATAAATTAGTTATTCGTGCAGGGAAATTTTTCTTCCTGCAGGATGTTGCCATCCTTAAGCTTTGGTAAGATTCTGTGGGAAATACTTGACAGGGAGGTATCCAATTGCTGATTGGCCACACCAGTGTTCTTTTGTATTCTCCATAAGGTAAGAATATTTTGTAAAAGCACCATATGAAATCTGAGTGGCTATTGAACCTGGTTATGTTTGTAATTTATCTTGAAATCCAAGTTCAATGTCTAGATTTCAGAGATAACAGAGGAAATCCCAAATTATATGGGTTTCCTGAACACGTGCATGAACCCCACAACTGAACAGAAATTGAATCGACTAATTCTCCCCTCTAGATAAAAATGTAGAGGGTTTTGAAATTCTTGTTACTACAATTCCTAAAATGAATTATTTTTAAAACTGATCATTGCATCTATAAAATAAAATATAGCTACTAAAATATTAGTTTACTATTAGACAGTTTGTCCTCTGGATTTGTTAAGAGAACTTTCATTAAAGAAGCTCCTAGAATTTAAAGTGGTTATTCCAATAAATAAATCTAACCACAATCATGAAACATAACTCTACATATGGACCAACATAAAACTAATGCTTGGGAAAGAACTTAAAAAAAGGGGAGAGCAAGAAACTGCTGCAATTACTCTCCCACAACACCTCTCACAAGGCAGCTGCCAACTGGCCTTTTATGCTGAGTTAAGTAGTCACCCAGGTTGTAGTTTTTATTTTATTTGCCACAAGTAAGCTATTACTTCAAGATTCAAATTCTACTTTAAAAAATTGACTTAAGAATCGAAAGCGTACTTTGCAAACTGCCTTCTCTGGAGCAAAAGGGAAAATCAGGCATAATCTCCATATCACTCCAATGCTCCTAGAATAAGGCTTACAGCTAGGGGAGGTGGAAAGCAGAGTTATTGCTGAAATGAGGAGATAACACTTATCAATACCTTCTGAAATATCTGGAGAGTAGTCAGTGGTGGCTGTAGACACATTAGTAGAAAGCTGTGTAGCTTGGAGTAACTAATTCTGAAGAATGGCACCCAGATTTGTTGAAGAATTAATGAAATAATCAAGGAATGTGCCTGAATGAATGGCTATCAAGTCTGATTATCACTACCAAAATGTAATTTTTAATTATGTTACCTGTTTATTTCTTAATGTCTTAACAAAATAAAACAAAACACAGCAGAAGAGTTTTATGAGATTTCCTGTCTTTAAAATCAAGGGCAGATTCTACCTCTCTTTGCACCATGCAGTATCACTTGCTCTGCTGCCAAATGACTGCAGTTATCATTATTATGACTGGCATCAGTACAAGCCCTTTAAGCTTTGAAGGAAATATATAAATAGAGTAACAGAAAATTTTAGCACAAAATGGGTTTCTGACAAACCACAATAATTTCCTAGAAAAGCTCATGCTTCTTAAACAAGAGAAAGAATTTGGTATCTCCTGAGGCCAGTGCCATCTCTCAATTTACCCCCTATTGTACTGGAAGAGACTCTAAGTAAGCCAAAGAGATAAGCATTAAATCTACTGCTTGAAAACACTCCATCCCCTCATTCAAATTATTTCATTAAGTAAATCTGACATACAGCACTGAAAACTCTTTACATGCTGCAAGCATTTCCTTACAAATCAACAATAATAAAGAAATCCAAATCTGATCCTATAGCTTTTATTTTGAAATTTCAGTGAGAAATTGAGATTTAATCTCATCAGAATTGAATTAAGCACCTTAAATTAGCAATACAAAATCAGTATTTCTGAGCCTTCATGAATCCAAGTGACAGGTGAAGAAAGACCTCCAGTTCAGATACATGGAGTACTTGATCAAGACAGAAGTGAACACAGCTCACTCATATTTAAAACATTCTTTCATATATTTTTAATAAAATAACTGATACAAATTCAAAACCAACTTCATAAATCAAATATTATTCAACACATGAGGCTTCAAGGTTTCCCCTGTTATGGCTGTGAGCATGCCTGTCTCTGAGACAAGGGTTTTGCACTTGAATGCTTGAGGTTTTATGAAAGGTTTATTGGATTTCATAGTCCCTTAAGGGGAAACCCTTTAAATGTCTTTGCAATTATAAGTCTAATAACAATTTCAGCTCTTGGACAGAGCCTTGACTTGACAAAGATAAGGAACTGGAAGTTGCTCAGTCAATACAAAGCTATTAATCTCTGTCACCCCGCTGTCATTGTGGCTCAGGGAAACAATGTAGTTTCTTGACCTACGTGAAGCCGTGTAGTGATTTTATTCAGGATGTCAGCATTCATCAGCACCGATTTTGTCACACCTCAACTCACTTGAAGAGCTCCCAGTTCTTTATCTTGACTGCATTGACACCCTTCAGATACCAGCAGTTTGTTTCAGTCTCTGCTTATTATTATTATTTAGCACCTACTCATGTGTAAAAGCCTTCAAGAATAAAGTTTTGAGCTGGAATATAAGCAGTTTCATCACTGCCTTCTGTGTCCTCAGAGGACAGTTTTTAGTTGCCAAATGCTATACGTGCTTGCATATTCAAATGAAGGTTAATTCTGCTCATCTTCAGGAAAATTAGATTAGTATTTTTCCTTAGTGGTGCGCTTTTTAATGTCATCCTTCTCTGATCTTGAAATACAGTGTGAGAACATAGATCAAACTCTTACCAAATATCCTGCCAATGTTATCACAGGAATGCAGAATTAGCGTGGATTTGTCTTAAATAAGCCAAATTTATCTTTCTTTCTTGGTTTATGCACCCTTTCTGCAGAAGAAACTACAGCACTGATTCGTTAATGAACCTATTCTAAAGTCTTGGTGAGCAATGAAAACACCCCTCACTTTCTTCTGGAAGACTTTGGAGAAGACTACAGTGATAGTTTAATAGATGTATACAGTAATGTGCTTACATAAATATTAAGACTTCACTAACTATCACATGCAAACAGCAAAACTGATGTAAAAAGAAGTAATCTAAACAGGTCGTACAGAATGATAACTGCACTCAAACCTTTAATAAATATTTCCTAAAGGGATTACTGAGTAATGAAAATGTGTACCACAAGAAAAGCTAAATAAATTACGAGTAATGTAGGAATGATGATTTGATGAGTTATTTCAACTGTCAAACACCAACTTACTATACTAAACAATATATATGAATACTAGCAAAACCTAGCAAATATTAGTAATCTCTACAAAATACTTAGCAGTACAGTATTCTTGTATTCCACTTAATGGAAAGTAACTTCACTGACTTCAGTAAAACTATTCTAGAATTTCGCTGAACAAATAAGATTTTCAAAGTGAAATGACATTCTAAAAAATTTGCAATGTTGATAATTTTATATTTTAAAATGAATATGGATGATACTGTAAAATTTCAAGGGTGTTTTGTTTCTGAGTTTTGTGGTTTGTTTTGGGGTTTTTCTCAGTGAGTATGTTGAATGCAAGGAACTACAAGAGAAAACTAACTAAAATTACAGCAACCAATTACATTTCTTTCAGACAGTCTAGGGGGTTTCTATCAACTCTTGCTTTGTTTTTTTATCTCTTCTTCTTCACTCTTCAGTTTGTCTCTTTATGATGTTCCCCTCTTTGTCCTACTACCCTTGTATTCTTACTCCTTCTTGCCCTTGCATCTGTTTCTACTCTCCATCTGTTTTGCTGAACAGGTTGCAGAGCAAGTTATATAATAACTTTCAAATCCTCCTGCTGAAATTGGCTGCAACCAGCCTGCTGGTCTTACACTTGCTGAGTCAACCTGCTCTCTTCGACGTGGTCCTTCCAGTGTGCGAGACTGACAGAGGCAGTGCTGGCTCAGCAAAGTCACCATGAATAAAGGTTAGAGCAGGCAGCTGCAAAAGTAAGCTAAGAATTAGCTTCAAATAAAATTTTTGTCTGTTTTTTTCTCTGTAGGCCTCAGAGTATGAAGGTTTTGAAGTTGTTTTATAATGTGGGTTCACCTGGTTGAGGAAAGTAGTTCCATTACTTTCTTTTTTTGCACTGGACAACCCTAAAATCAACTCACTCAGAAGACATTCTTTCATATGTCTTCTGGTGGCTACAGAAACTGAAATGAATGGGGAAACTGAAATGAGTGGGGAAACTGAATTAATGCATCATTTGTCTTAATCCTGTCAAGGCAAGAATCTATGATTGTTGAAGTCCATAAAGCTGTTTCCAGTAGCAGAGGATTAGCACCTACAGGTATAGTTGGAATTGCTGTTTTTCTCCTACTTTTTCCACACTGATATATTTCATATTAGACCAATTGTCAGTATCTTTTAGTGTATTTTCTTCCCCATCTATCATCCTCCCTCCTTTCAGTCTTCCTGTGGTCTATATCTTTTCCTCATCAGTTCCATTAATCACATTTTCTGGCATTCCAGCCATTACTAAGAAAGAATAACAATCTTATATATTGTGGATACGCTTCAAATTTTCATAAATCTTTAATCCAGAGTCCTTCTCCCTGTTCTCTGCATGTATATGTGTGCATGTATTTATGCACACACGTGCATCATCTGTCACAAGAAGCCCTCAGTTACTCAGGGCTGTTAATACAAGACAACAAAAGCAACACAAAGGCTAATGCCAATTATAGAGCCAAGGATTGTATCATTCATTCTGATCTCTCACGCTGTTTCATTAATACTTGCTTATCAACATAAGCTGCCAGTACTTTTCATCCTTCTGGGCCAGTGCCAGCACTACATTGCAGTTTGACCAAGTGTACTGGAAATGTGCACACTCTCCTGCCCTGATACACCGTGCACAGCTGCCATCTCCTTTTAACCTCTCTCAATGCAAATTAGATGGGGTTGACAGGAGAGCACAAACAGATTTTAGGAGGTAACATTTTTGTACAATAGGTGATCACATTATTAATTTAGCATTTTCTTCTTATTCTTTCAGTCTCTCCATTATTGAATTCTGCTTGGTAGTTTCTTTCCAATACTTCACAAAATTATGTTCTTGGATATGCTCAAACCTTATTTCTCATCCTCACAACAAAACACCTAAGGTTTTGGTCTTTGCTTTGGGGTTTTTTTTCTTTGTTCATTCTGTTATTCAGTATTTATCCTCATTCCATCTGACATGGCCAAGGCAGATTTGCCCACAGTCCCTTCGATTTTGAGGAAGATACAGATACTACCACATACGGCCCACCAGGAACAAGGTGTGAGTTTATGGGTACTGATCCTGCTCAGAGACAGTCGAGTTCATGGTAAGGACACAATTCCATATGCAATCTAGCAGTGCCCATTACCACCTTCATGGCCCATTTTCTGGGCAGCCAGATGAGGCATCAAATATTTCCTTCTGACTTGCTTCTCCTCTTTCTCATGACTTCTATAACACTGAAAGGGTTAATCCCATCTTACAAATACAAATGTTTTTACTTCCTTGGACTCATAGGACCTAAAGATTCTGAAGGAGTTTCTATTTCCTGAGGTTTCACACCACTTTCCAGTTCCAATCTTTCTTAAAATGTCACTGGCTATTTTTTGCCTCATTATATAACAAATCTGAAATAACAATACATCAACTTTAATATATGGTGAGTCTCAAATTCTGGTGCTCCTTCTTTCACTGTCTTTATATTAATATACTTTACATTGATATATATATTTGTATACCAAGGAATTAATCTCCCTGCTTCAATTTTATCTTGCTGGATATAATATATTGGTAGTGACCAAATAATTAGTGATTGTGGAACACCTTTAGTACCTGGAAGCAGTGTTCTATTTAAAACATTAGATCAAAGCTGTATGTTAACAGTACTCTTGTTTAGGTGTGTTAGTTTGAAAAAATCCACCACATGTGACAATGTAAGTAAAAATAGGCCTGTAGGATAATTTACAAATGACACAATTCAGAAGATATTCAAATATTCATGTAATTAAAGATAGAGGCTTTCTGATCTGGCACAAGGAAATTCTCTTTCTTTCAATGGCTGTTTAATCTCTCAATCTCTCTGGCTAGATGACACTCAAGTGCAAAAAGCTTTAAGAGCACAATCTCTGTAAAACCATAATATCTGATCCTTTAAATTTGAGTATATGTTAGTGACTCTGGCACTACAAATTTTCACTGTATAACTATTTTCATTTATAAGTTATGTTGTAAAAGTGAGATTGCACTGTCAACCCTTCTCCTTTGCAATGAATAAAACAGAAGTATATCCAGAAATGCTTCCTGAGCTGCAGAAGCTGTAAATCAGTGGAGTTGCAGCATGTGGAACAATGCGCCTCTCCCAAAACACGTTCAGAAAAAATTGCTTCATCTGCTTGAAACTTGTTAAAAAATTGGATCAGATTTAAATGTATTTTAAAATAATTGAGAGTGTATTATACAGACAGATTTTGTAAGTCAAAGAGTTTCCACTGTTTTGGCATGATTGTTACAAATCAACATTTCTGGGAGTGTTTTCTTTTGCATGAGCATTCTGATACAATGCTACTTCCCATTAAATTTAAATCTGCTCTAAGAGAGTACAATAGTTATTAGTGATTTGTAGTGAAGTAAAGAAGAATCAAGCCAAAAATTTCTCATTAAATCTCCAGTCTACTTTGACTGTGCCTCACTTCATCATTTTGAATAACACTTCCCAGGAGAATTCACAAATCAGTATTTCTGCTAATTATTTTCAAGATTTCTAGAAAAACTTGCTGTCAGTGCATTGAGTAATGAAACAGGAGTTGAAAAATGCAGTGTTTCATCTACATGATGGCCCAGTAAAATAGTAGCACAACAAACTTTTGTTTGATGAAAGGCTGGGGCAGTTCCAGTGCTCATTCACTGGATGTTGAAAGCATGAGAGGATGAAAATTTTGCTTCATGAAATCAGAATTAATAGAAATCAGAATTAATAGAAATGAGCTCCCCTCCCCAATATGTATTTTTTTAAAAAAAATATTATTTATTTTAAATTAAATTCTGGAACAAGAGAGACCTGGGTTTTATGAAGCATTTCAAATGCAACAGAACCATGTAGACTAGAATAGTATAACTTTCATGTGTTTGTGTTTTGGTTTTTGCTCTCAGGTGAGCAGATTCCTACCCCAATGCCTTAAATAAGTCTCTTGTTCTCTATCTCAATAAAGTCACAAATGCAAAATGGAATTGTATTTCTTAATATATATCAGAATTTGGGGAAATAATATTCTTCTTATAAAATCTGAAAGAAATTCTGTCTCACTGAAAGCAAGTTTAAGCATGTAGATTTAGTAGGAATTGCCCATTTATTGTGTAGTGAAAGCTAAATGAAAAAGTCAGCCTACTGATATTGTCTTCATTATCTCTGGTAGGTTGAATTTAAAACCTTCAGTTTAAAGGTAACTATGACTTTTGAGCTAGGTTGTCTCCTAATAAATATGCAACACTTTTTTCCTTTCCCCAGTGAAACTCTAATTATTCTCCTTACAAACTGCAGCAGCTCAGGGGAGACTAATGAAATAACCTGTATTCCTGCATGAGTCAGGGCCACAGCAAGAAATCTGTCCTGCCAGAACACACTAAGTCCAATTTCTAGTTTCCATTGGGTAAAGACATGTCTTTACACCAAACTTGGTGGGATAAAGATTTCAAGGGAAGCAGTATCTTGGCAAGGAATAAATAGAATTCTATTATGCTTAAATTTTGAGCTCCTAGATTTTCACAGCTCTCATAAATAGGAGTGTATTTGGGTTTATTTATTCACAAATCATGGTATGTTACAACACAGATTTGATCTCATTCAGGGATGAACCATTCCAGAGTGAAAAACTGTTATGCATTAACAGCCTTTATACAGCTGCTCAAGAATTTGTTTTTCATCTCTTGTCTCATTATTCACCTTACTGCAGATCTGTGGGTGTAATAACCATAAAATGGTCCAAGTGCCCTATTATTGTACCATTACTGAAATGTAACATGACTGTTTAGGTTCAGATTGCTACTTGACCACTTTGGGTCTGGCAGTTGTTGCTATGAACAGCAATGTATTTTTTCACTTATACACAGAATACACCAACACTCTGGAGTTTTTTATCATGGCAACTAAAAAAGGGTCTTAAAAATTAGTAAAGGTGGCCAGGCATTAAGAGTTCCTTCCTTGAAACAGAAAAGTTCCTTCCTTGAAACAGAAGTTACTTACACAACACCCCAACACCAGCAACACAACATTCTGTAATTAAAATTCTGAACAGAAAAACAGCGTGCCCTGGTTTTACAGGGCCAATGAAAACTGGGAGAAGCGTTTGAACTCTTTCAAGCAGACAAGGCAGTGATGCTCCATAAAAAGGCAGGGGAAGGTCACATTATGTTGACTCAAAAATAATGAAACGAGAGAGTTCAAATACTACATTCTAGCTCTGGCAGCAGACTACAGAGATGGGAAGTATTAAGCCTATTTTGTAAGCCAGTGGATTCTTCTCTCAAAGACTTTTTTTTGTTTTTAACTCATAGCATTAACAAACTTTATGAAGAACTTCAGTCAGGAAGTACAACAGATTCATCTCCTTTCTCCTCTATCTGATCTCTTCGCTATTGCCTTTGAACTCTGGGTAAACTGGATTTGATTTTAAGTTGCATATCTATTACCTCTTTATACAGCCTCTGACAGTGCATCTATTTTGAAATCGGATGTTTATAAAAGAAAGAAATTTTACTCTTCAAAAAGACCAAAAACCCACCTCACATTAAATATAAACCTGTGATATACTTCTGTTTTGAAGAATTGTGAAAGGAAGAAAAGAAAACTGGTGGTATTTTAAACACTAAAAGCAGTCATTTGTGTCACCCAAACCACCGTTAACACAGAATTCAACAAAAAGACTTGTTTGAATGAAGAATGCAGGATTCACCACCAAGCCCTTTTCTAAATGGGAAGCCTATCAGTATGCTCTTGGTCTGCAGACATTTTATTGTGTTATTCATAAAGACAAAGGGAATTTGAATTTAGTCTAGAGATGATTGACTAGAACTCTGCAACTGCACCTACAGGAGCTCTACATCAGGTCCTGTTTTAATACACACAAAAATCATAATGAAGCAATTACAAACATCACACACAAAAGGCCAGGAAATGACAGCAGGAGTCACTACATACTTTATTCCAAGAAGCACACACTTAAAAAAACACACACATCACTACAAGTTCTGCGAGAGGCCAAGTACATCTCTCAACGTGACCTGTTCCCCTTAAAGAAGTAGTCTGCTCTACAAGACAGCTTAAGGTTTGCTTTAATGAATTTGTTGTGTGTTACAGTTTTTTCTTTCCTCTTCCAGTGTATTTTTTTCCTAGGGTTAATTTGCAATTATTAACTGGGATAAAGTACAAAGAATAGAAAGTTTACAAGAGAACATCAGTGTAAATGCTGAATGTAAATGAGAATAAAGATCTGTGTGCTAAGACATATAGTCAGGGAAAAAAAGGCTAAGATACAGAACAGAGTTGCTGTTAATGGAAAAAAATTCAATTCTCCCTGGTAGACAATGTTATCTAACAGTTATTTAATTGTCAATTGTTTGCAGACATGTTTTCAGCTTTTAGGTTAATTATCAAATTCACAGCTCCTCCTGATTTTCTTCAAGAACACTCCCACACATTGTGCTTTATCTACCAAAGATATCCTTGTTTAAGAAATATAATATGTATATGCAATACCTTTCAAAGATATCTGTCAATAATGAAAAAAAAAGTACCAATGAAAAATTTAAGAGGCAAAATTACAGTAACTCAGATGAAAAATGTATAAACAATCCCCCAACCCTACATAAAGAAATCAAAGAACTAGCACTGTAAAAATTTCCTTCTGATGGGCAGAATTTGTTTTAAAAAAAACCCAAGGCTTTCCCTCATCTATTATTGAATCTTTATGAAAGGTCCAACAACTTCAGCCTCTGGAACAATTACAAACATTAAGAATTACAATTAATTTCTGTTTAAAATAAACCACCACACATCAAGGCACTTACTGGAAATAACTGAAACTAGCTGATTCACAAAAGCTCTTTTGTTATGGTAGCTCCCAGGTTTGCTGTTCCGACAACAGAGATGAGTCTTTCACTGAAGGTTCAAAGACAGTAATGGGAGTAATATAAATAACAGGTATGAAAATGACAATTAAGAGGAATGGTACAAGCAGTAAAGGGACTGTCAAAGTGAAGTCAGGAAAGTAAAAACAGGTTGTAAAAGGAGCAATGTCTGTACTATTAGTGAACATTTTCTAACTACTTCTAATTCCAACAGCTCAGCTGGGGACTCTGCTATGAGGGGGGAAGGCAGAGTCGCTGAAAGTCAGGAACAGCGTGGGCTGAATTCCACATTTGATGGGTTCATTCACTGCAGGGCTGTAATGAGGCAGCTTTACGTTAGCTCAGGTGTGTTTACAGTCACACATCTCGGCTGCCTGAAAGGATGCCCATAAATTTTGGTGTAACTATTGCCAATCACAAAGTCATAAGTGAATGTCATAAGTGGGGTGTTAACAGCCTCAGAGTCCTGAAGCCAGCCAAAATCTAGATAGGAACCAACCACCAGCACCTGACTAATAAAAAACCCATCTATAACCCTGTATTAGGGTAATTACAACCCCAAAGATGTGAGGGTTTCAAACTCGGACCTGAAATGAAGCCTCTTTTGCATTTACAAGCAGCTGCAGACAGAACTACAGACAGCAGTAACAATTTCTTCACCAAAAGGGTTGTCAAGCATTGAAACAGGCTGCCCCGGGAAGCGGTGGAGTCACCATCCCTGGAGGTATTTAAAAAGATGTGTTAAAAGTTAAGCAGTGAGGCAACATTTCTCACTCATTACAGTCACACCAGCAGATAATCTGGTAGTCTGTACCCAGGATGCCCCCTGCAAAGTGAGTGGGACAATGCCTGGGAAACACTTCTAAGAAAATGAGTGCTAATTAATAATATTACGGCACCTCCCTGCTTTTATGTTCATTCAAACTACTTAACTCTAATTGCTTCGAGCTTTACCTTACAATGGCAAAAGCTAAACAGAAAACAGTCAGAGAAATCCTCAAATACACCTTCCTTTTTCCTACAGTTCTCTAAAGATGCTCAGCCCTGAATCCTGCAGACTAACATACAGACGTTTTCTGACCTAGAACCTGGATTATTCGAGTAGTCTATTAGCTACTTAATTTTGGGAGCATGTGACCTTCCATGGGGAGTTTGATGTGAACAGCATACAAGGAGGTGCCAGGGGCAGTCACGGTACCAGCAATGCCTGGGAGCTCAGTTCATAGTAGCAGTGAGCTAGTGAGCTATAATTTAAAGGGTCAAAAGCCTTCTGTTATTTTCTTATTAGGCTTTTCTCTTTTGATGACTGTGCTAACAGACCCTGTTCTATTTATTCATTGAAATTTATGTTTATATTCCATGTGAGATGCTCGTCTATCTGCCAAGCTGTGTCGGCAAAATTATAAACCTGTCAGCGACACTGTATTTTAGTAGTAACCTACATTGGCTGTAAAAAACAAATGCAAATGTTCAGGCAATTACTTATAAGCAATGAAAATAGCACTTTCCAACAAATAATGCTGCCAAATAAAATACTGACACTACTCATCTTTAAAACAATGAATTTATATCATCTACTTTGAATTGTGCTAAGTTTTTTGAAAGACTTTATTTCATTTACTACCTCAAGAAAACTGCAGGCATTTCAGATATATTCAGAATGTGGTTAAACATAGAAGTGCCAAACAACCTTCCTGAGGCATTTTGCAAAGCTGTGCTGAAATTCAATACAGTTGACTGAATTCAACCATACAAAAGTTATCTCCCCTAGTCCATAGGTGTCAATACACTTGAAACTGCAATGTCAGTATGTAGGTAGATATTTGCATATTTACATAATAAAAATGCTTGATTCTGCTCAAGCAGCATTTTTGCCTTATAGTGTAAATGCCATGGCTTTTCATCTTCATGGATTATGTTATTTACTTCATGGAATTAATTCAAGTCAGTAACAACATAATACTTGGTGGGTCGGTCAGAGGACAGGAATCCCTGATCATACTGAAGAAAACTATCTCAAAATTGAATGCCTTGGCTTTAACCTTGTTTTTAAAGGTGGAGATGTACTAAAATTTATGACCTAATGCCTCCAAAGGTTCTGCAGCAGCCTTATTTGGACAGTACACTTACAAATGTGTTTTTACTAAACCTTTACAATGCGTGCTGCTCGTATTATCACCAATAAGAGATTGCAAGAGGTTATTTGGTGTATTTTCTTGCCCCAAGGTTTTGTGGCCGTGTGCTTTTTGCCAGAGTACTGTGTATGTGCATGTACAAGAACCAATTAGTGTCCGAGGCTTTAAATTAGTTATAAAATTAATCACAGCATATTAGAACCATAAAACAGCACTTGTAATATGTGCTCATTTTATAGATAAGCTAAATTAGCGTAGCCATTGCAAATTAGCTCTATTTCAGGAGTTATAAAGACAAATAGATCCCATCCTTCAGCCTCTGTATGTATGAGGATTATGAAGGATTTGATCCATAATAGCCAGACTAATTATATTTACACACTCAGGGCATTCTTTGATACTAGTTCCAATTTCCACTCAAGAACCATATGAGATGTTTAAATGTATAAATTCATACCTCTTTTGTCTGTTAAATGTTATAAAGTGATATGAAAATCGTATTTGGTTTAAAAAAAAAGGTTAATGTTAAATCCAGGTACTTATTTTTTAATTAGCCTGCCATTGAAGATGAAAGTTTAGCATCTTTTCTTTCACTTTAGATACTTCACATTCTTCTAATTAAGATGTATTTTATAATTAAAAATAACAGAGAAATTCTTTGTAATTGAAAGTTTCTTCTCGAGGAGGATGTTAACAATAAGTCAGCTACTTCCTTGTTTCAAGTTTTTATTTAAAAACTTTTAAAAGGTTGTGGCCCCTATTGCAGTGAAACTTATTTTTAAAAAAACATCTTTCCAATAAATAATACTTGCATTGTTCACTAACAGCTTCAGAAATACAAAATTTTTTATTTAACCATAAATAAGTAAACTTTTTGCCAATAGAACTTCTACTGGTGGTATCCTGGTCTCACTAATGACAAAGGAAGATTATCTGGGAGGAATAAAAGCAATATAGAAAGTTGAGTAGAAACTAGAGAAAAAGGTCTCTAGTCTCCCGATTTTATCTGTAAATAGGTGAATGCATAATTATTCTGACATAATCTCCTTGAATCTTATTTATCCCAGTACTGATGAATTTCTCTGTAGTTTCGGGTATCCTCATGTGAATGAGAGAATAACAGAAGAATGGGAGAATGAATTTCACCCATCCAAAAAAATCAGAGGGAAGTGCTCTATCAACTTTCCCTCCATTCTTGGGTTTAGATATTTATACTTCAGAGAAAGAAGTTCTATTACATCTACACAGTTGCGGACAAATTTTAAAAAGACCTAAGCATGCTGAGGGGCAAAGTCTTTTTAAACTTTGGTCTTAGGTGTCACAATGGGAACTGTGCTGGTGAGCGTATTTGAAAATCTGGTGGTGATATATGTGCCCTAGTTGGAGTTAAGATCTTTTAAAATTCTGTCTCCAGCTACAAATGCTTGAAAATTAGGCTTTGGACTCTTCAAGGTTTATTTTTATTTAACAGATTATTTTCAGAAGTTCTGAGCATCTACAGTTTGTGTCCAAGTGCATCTGATCACTGGATACTCAGCATGTATGAATTACAGGCCTATCCTCATTTCTAGATACTCTGGTTATTCCTTATAGGAAAACTATGAAGTCTGCTTTTCATATCCCTTTCTCAGCCACATTTTTTGACAGTGTAGCTTCAAACTAATTTCTCTTCCTTGTGGTCCCTTTAGCAGTTAAACATTGGCCAAATTACTTCTGCATACTCATTATAAAGACATTCTAAATGACATAATATGCTCCAGAAAAGCTTTTGACAAGACAGACAGCCAAGGGACTGAAAGGTGATGGTCTTTTGCCATTTCTGAGTGATGTGGCTGCCAAAACTCATGGACTTGAGGTTTAACCTTGCACAGACAGTGATCTGTCTTCATGAAAACCAACTGTCACATGCATATGCCTCAATTTCACAGAGGAAGCACTGGAACAGTAAAACAAGAGAACCTTGGACATGGCTAAAGAGAAAAAATTTGTAAAGCTTTCAGGGCCTCACCAACAGCTAAAATTAACTCTGAATCACCCATGTGGATATATTCTGATGCAAACAATTTGCCACAAGCCATAGCAATTACAATCTCCCATGGCCAGCACAACTGCAAATGAAAGTTTCTTTCTCTCACCAGATCTAAAAAGCTGCTAACTCTTCATTAGCACAGAACCACTTTTTGTCTGCAAGGACAGAACAAGCTGCCATGCCAAGCATGGTTTGAAAGGATAAGAAAGCATTCAGCATAACAAAACATGCATTTTTAAAGAAGGTCAGTATCATTTATTGCCACTGTTCTGTATTGAGCAAATCTATCTCTTCATTCTTCCTTCACCCTCACAGAAAATAGAAACAGCCATTAGGAGCCAGAAGGGCTAAGGGAAATGCAGAGTTTTAATTGCTTTGCCTTGGGAATGTTGCAGAAGTTGGTCTTGCACAATGAATACTCTGACAGCTCAAACAGAGATTCATCTTTGGAATTAGAACTGCTTTAAAACGAACACATATGAACCTGACAGAAAGTACCGACTGAAGACACAGTACCAGCTTATTAAACAATATAAATGAAGGAAGGATGCATTCGCAGCTGATTTGCTGTGTCCATCTGGGACCCTTTTAGGCTGACAAGAGTAGCATATTATTGAGTGGCAGGATTCTGGAGAATTTGGAGGAATGCAAGGAGCATCATTACTGCTCTGTACAGAAAATAAATGTATTTATTGCCAGACTCTTTCCCTTTTAAACTCATTGAGAGCAAAAAACCTGCACAATGTTAGTAATCAGGTATTTTTAAGTGGAGAAAATGCAAAGCTGATCATTTATTGCCCTGTTACAAGCAGTAATCTTAATTCTGGAGTCAGAGCAAAAACAGCAAAGACTTTTAATACTGTATGCACAGTATCTAAAACAATAGAGAATCACTGCTTGGACATGAAGCAATTAACACAAATCAATAGTAACTACCTGGTTTCTATTTCACCAGTTTTGAAATATGGGGGTCACTGCTACTCATACCACAGTGTGTAAAACACTCCATTATACGTAAGGGAATAAACATTTTCCCACTTTCTAAATATTTCATGATAACTCACATGCTGTCACTCCACAACATGTTATTTTAAAAGACCTTCCTACTTAAATAAAATCTTTGCATGAATTTTTCTGATTTTATTTTGAATTTTTAAAAAAATAAGAGTGATATAACTCTCAGGACTTCTGTGAGAAAGCTAGAGGAAATTATTTATAGTTGCTGGTTTGGGTTTTTTAATAGGTTCATTATTTCAAACCAAGCTCAGGTTATTTACACATCAAAACTATGCAATACTGCTTCTTAAGGGCTTGTTTTAGATGATAGCACAGTAATGGGAGGGTATGACCAAGCTGCCAATAAAATCAAGAAAAAAAGGTTGCATTTAATTACATATCTTAAATGAAATTTAAAATCTATTGATTTGGGGAAAAAAATCTATCATCCTCATTTGTCACAGATTTCCTATCAGCTACCACTACTTTCATTTTAAAAAAAAGTATGTGTCAATACAGATTTCTCACATCAGTCTGGCTAGACACATCAGAGAAGTTAAAAATTTTAAAGAAACTTTCTAAGTAAAACAGAATTGCTCCTATTTTGTAAAAGGAGTAGAGTTAAGTCACAGCAGTGACAACATGGTTAGAGAAATACCCACTTTGTGAGGTGGCAGGATTAGGCACAGGAACCCTGAATATCACAATGATTCAGCTCCAAAACATTGCACAGGCAACCTGCATAAAGCTATTTACTCGGTGTTAGAAACCAAACCAGGGATAGTGGTCAGATCACCCAGGACCCCTGACTATGTCTTAATCACAGATCATTCTCCCTTTAATCAAATCTGATGTCTGTTTCAAGGAGGTGGTTTCAGGACATAAGTCATTATTATAAGAACTAAAAACATGTAAGTATCCAAAGGCCATCTCTACAAACCTTTGTGTTTATACACCACCCACTCTTCACCAAGTGCATCTAATTATTCTGCTGTGTTACAGCACTTTGTATTCAGTTATCCTCCAGTAAGAAATACTCCAGTGCTCTGCTGCCTATTTGTTCCAACTCTGCAAATTAGGAAGGAAACTACAAGCTGCTACAACCCGCTACAACCCGTTCCTCAGAGAAAGCAGCTGTGTTCCCACCACATTTCCAAAACAAGCAAGTGAAATGTTATTACTGTGATTAAAGAAAATTAATTCTAGATTAGGCCATTTCAAGACACAGTGATAAATTCCACCCTTACCTTTCAAATTGCCCACTATCTTTATTAATTTTCTATTTATGACCACGGACTGTTTTAGAAGACATCAAATCTAACTGAAAGGAATAAAAACGGTTTTGATTGCCTATATTATGTTTACTCTAAAATACCTTTGTTTTTCACTTGATTTAAAAATTCAGCACTGCATTACAGAGAACACACATATCCATAGATACTCTTAGCTCACCACTATTAGGCCAAGGGAATGCAACCAATGCAATAACTGTCAATGCATGTGAGCAGCTCCAGTGCTTGAACTTCAATATACAGAATGCACCAAATTTTAAACCCCATCCTTTAAGTCTTTCATGTATAAAAAAGCAACTTCACACCGGGTGAAATGAAATACATTTGGGAAATCATTGGTTTAGTCCTTTGGACTGTTTTATTTCCTTTCCTCTTATTCATCTCTCATTTTGTAATATTTTTCAAGAGAGACTCGGGATTTATTCTGGCAGCTTTGAATGCCTGCAATGAAATTGTCACCATGTCTGCTATTCTTATGTCCACCAAACAAAGTAGAATCACAGAATAATTTAAATCAGAGTTTTTAAAAGCAAAAAAATAATGGAAATAGTTATCTTCAAGACAAGTGTGACAAAAATGCCCAGATTTTAGACGGAAAAATCCAATCCAATAAGGAGAAAGTTCTTCTTTGAAGAAAGTTACAATCCAGAGCAGTTTCCCAATCCACAGAGGCATGTCCATGTCACCATGAACTATCAGAGGCAGTAGGTGGGTGGGACTGATCAGCAAAGACCAGGGCCACTGCATTTTTTGAAGCAATAGCAGGAGTTTGTGCAGGTCTACATGATTTGTAGAACTACCACACTACATCATCATATGTAGAACTTCCACATTAATCATTTGAACTCCAAAGGGGTGCAGGCAGTGCTCAGATAGAGAGGAACATAAATATAAATTTATTCAAATCAAATAATCACTTACACTGGAATTTTGGCAGAAAACTGCCCATGTTCTTGCAAATAATCTCATGGGAACTTTTAATGGACTGAAATATTCAAAAATTTTATTCAGTCTCATCTAGAAAAAAAACCAGATGACTGTCATAGTAAAGAACCACCCTGTATCTGGGTTATAAACTAAGTGACTCAGGAGGAATAGTGCCATCTACTGAATTAACTGTAGTCCTTAAAACACAGCCTGACAAAATCATCTCTCATCTGCTGGTTATTGTACATGGATGAGGTTTTTGTCCAGTTACTTTAATAGAAAATTGTAGTGCAGACACTTCAAATCACTTGGCACCTGCCGTTTTTCCTTTGCCAGGTGCATTTCAAAAGCTTATTCACAAAACAAAAGAAATAAGGTGGGGTTTTTTTCAGTATGTTTCCAATAATACTTTCAAGAACCTACATGGGCACAGAGTACTTGGAACAGTCCAGGAGGGAAGTAACTGTTGGCTGCTAAATGTTACAAGAAAATAGAAGTCTGGAACTTGCAAGCAATGAGACAAATCAGAAAGAAAATAAATCTATGTTTACTGTTTCTGCAAATATCCGAGGAAATCCAAAATCCAGCAGTGCAAGCATATGGCATTAAAAGAAACATGATGGAAGAGATTACCATGGGTTCACACCACCACCAAAATATCTAACATGGAAAAGGTATATATTTAAAAAACTGAAAGAATGAGTGGGATGGGAAGAAGTTTTGGTGATATTAAAAGAACAGATTGAGATAAATAAGATGAGGTTTAACCACATGAATATCTTAAGTAATCACTGAAAAAGCTATGTCCTTCTATGACTTCCACTAAAAATTCAGTCAAGAATTTCCTTCAGGAAAAGGAGGAGAGGCTAAAGATTCACCATCAAAATAAATACTGTGCATCAAGATGCTGGGTGGATATGGAGAAAGTGTTGATAAGCTATTATGGACTTTGTAAACCAAAATAATATTGATAGGTCAAATGATACTTATGCATAAAAATGAAGTACATGCAAATACTTCATCATCACTCATGTCAGGAGGGAATTCAAAGAACTGACTGCCATAAAAATTGCCAAGTGAGTAAGGAAATTTGCACGAAACTAAATCTTTCGCTTTGTTAAACAACCAATATCATCAGAGGTTATTCTATGGTTAATCACTGGAAATAGAACAATGAAGTAAATTTTTTTTCTAAATCTATAAACAACTAAGTAAGGCCTAGAAATCATAAAATCAGATTCAGAATTATCCTTTTGGTCTGTCTTAGAATTGATGGTACAGAATCCGAACGAACACATCATTCTTTTAAATCATAAGCACAGAGAAAACCCCTTAAGTATCTCAAGAAATTTTATTTTAGATATAATTCTCAATTTCATTTTCATCTTCTTGAAAAAAAATCAGATATTAAAGGAAATCATACAAAATTCTATAAATTCTTTAGTTGCATGAATGATACAATCAGAGTTGTTATCCTGTATTTGTTATTCAGACAACTTTTCCCAAAAAAGACTTCTGAGTATAAGAAATGAAACCCAAATTTTCTGTACTGCTAACAAGAAACCAGGTATTTCCTAAATACTAGAACCAATGCTATCAATAACTGTTTTGAATTACTTAATTGCTATATATTGAAACTCATAAAAATTCTTTCCAAATTAGAGTTTTCCTTTTCTACAATGCATAAATTCCTAGCAAGTATTGTTTAAGCTGATTGTAAATTGGTAAATATACAACATATATGTAATGACTTAGAAAGGTACTGTGGAGTTAAATGACTTCTTGCAGACACATTTGTACTACATGTGTTCCAATTTTTTTTTTTTTTCAGAAAGAAGAAATGCCATGAAGAAATGCACATCTTTTGAGGGAATGGTCTCACAGTAATCTTTAAGAATTCTCTGGGGATTTTCAAGTCATCTCGTCAAGTAGCAGAAACTCCTTTATATGAGCTATCTGACCAGACACAGAGCATGAGTAGAACAGCTGAGAACAGCTTCATCCCATCCTCACTGAAGTCAGTGGAAAAAATATCTGCAGGATTTTGTAACTGAAGTATATAGGAGCCTTTACAATGACTTCAATGAGCACTGAATCAGTCCCATCAGCAGCAGCAGGAGCTAGAGTCACTGTGAGTAATATATGAGCTGTCCTTAGGCTGCAATGTATTTGCATAAAGCTTTTGTTGAATAACTTGAAGAACAAAATAAATCAAAATTGAAATCTATTCACAGTTAAATGGCAAGCTGAAAAAGAGATTTAGTGAGTTAAATATTCACCATGCTCCAGTGAAAGCATATTTCACAGATTCACATTCCCGAGTGAACTCACGCTCTGCCACAGCCTAGCTAAATTTAGCATGAATAAGCATCTCTGGACAAATAACAGCCAAATAAAACAGGTGCCTTAATACATGCACTCAACACCTGTTATTTTGCAGAAAATCACAACCACACATATTTGTTCTCATTTGATTTATTAATATTTCTAGTGTGTATGATGCTCTTTTGCAGTGGACACACAAACAGGGCCTTGGGCTAATATGCATCTGTGATTCTGCACTAAATACAAAATTCAAAGGGTTTTTTCCCTATGCCTGACTGATTTATAATGCTAAAATATCACTTGGTTATGTCTACTATAATTCCTGTGAACTACTTTTCTTCCCTTTAAACTCCTTGTGAGATGAGGTCACCAGAACAGTAAACACAAATTCATATGATGGCACTGTATTATTCTGATATACATGCAGCACTGTGAGGGCTTCTAGGGGAAGTTAACTCCATCCCATTTGTATCCTTTCCTTTCTGTATTACAGTCTCTGCATTGTGGCTCCATAAAGATGGAAACTGTGTTTCACTGGATTCTATGGACTCCTCCAGAATAGTGCAGTTTCTACATCAAATCCTTTCCAAAAATTCTTATCTGGATTTTTCTCTAACACATTATTTTGTCATCCTCTTGCCTTTCATTCATACTTACCCTGTTAGAAGCACTGTACTTCAAAGGCCATGTTAAATACAACTCTCTCCAAGTTCCTGGTTCCTTTGTGCATGGAATGTAAATACTCCCATGGTAGTTTCAAGAAGAGGAATAACCATTCTCCAGGGAAGGGCTCCTGCACAAATGTTCACCTTTGCACAACCACTTTGCTACCAGTTCC
Organism: Edolisoma coerulescens; assembly: GCA_013397115.1. Taxonomy (NCBI): domain Eukaryota; kingdom Metazoa; phylum Chordata; class Aves; order Passeriformes; family Campephagidae; genus Edolisoma; species Edolisoma coerulescens. The sequence continues at coordinate 1,094,091 of VWZW01000978.1, read as the reverse complement.
TGAGAGGACACTGTAAACATTTGTGGAGAAAAAATGCCCAGTTAAATAGGACAGAGGAGCAGAGTTACACCGTCTACTGCTGCATTTGGAAACTCTGGGAGAATGTGGGGAGTCCTGTGGTGAAGGGAAATGCCAGCCAGGACAAGACCCTGGATGCTGAAGAGTTCTGAAGTTTCTGCAGTACAGAAACAAAAGGATACTGGTAAGTGAATTAAAAATGAGACTGCTTGAAGAACAATAGAAATCAGTAACAAACAATGACACTAATAAGCTGAATGACTGGCAGTTTGATCAAACACTGTTATAAGAGTGATGAGCAATTCAGTCACATTTGCCAGGATAAATATTAATTGTGTCTTAAAGTATCTCTTATCTTATTGTAGCCGCAATAAAAGACAAATAACTAAAACATAGGCATGTAAATGTGGAAATAAATGCAGATTCTCAAGAATTAAAGCAGCTAATAACAGAGCGTCGAATGACAACTGGGTGTCTTTGCTGAATTCAGATGCTTAAGAAAATTTATAGCTTGCCACAAGAGAAAAATTAATAAAGAGTTGGGAAACATACTCATTCCAAAATTAATAGAGATGATCTAAGACATGACACTTCTGCCCAATAGAAAAAGTCACGAAAACTAACATAAGTATTGAAAACCAGTAAGAGAGCACACAGGAGATAATGAACATCTGAAAAGCAGACAGCTCAGAGAAGACAACTACAGAGAGAGAAAGTGACAGATAATCAGATTTGAAAACCCCAAACTTTGTTTATTTAAATTAGCTGTACTGAAAGAGAAATAGAAAAGTCATTGGCATGAAAATAACAATGGATATGGGCCATAAAATGGAGGAGAGTAGGATCAATCTGCTAATGGCTCTGACCTTCCTACTCAAGCTAACATGGTCAGGGCAAAATAAAACATTTATAGTCAGACATGCTAAACATCAAGTGAGCAGATAATTGCACAGGCAGACTTTCTCAGCAGTGATGTTTTTTCCTCATAGTTTATCTATGATTATACAAAAGCAGAGGTAATGATCTACTTAGCTTATGCATCAATTTACAATCCAGAAAATAAAGCACAGCAAATAATAATTACCATCACTGTCTTGTTTTAAATCTTGCTAAAAAATTCTCAGTGGCCAATAAGCACTCACTCATTCAGGATATTTTTTTCTCTCCCCTTTGTAAATATTTCTGCATTTCATCCACTTTGCTTTGAGAAGACAATTTTACCACAAAACTGCTAAACAATAAATAACATCAAAGTCTTCAGTGGCACAAAGATGTTAGAAGTTTAACTCTATATACATAAATTCACTGACTTCAGTGAGATGCATGAAGCCAAACAAGTGTCTTTGGTGTTGGAAAATACAGGAATTAATTATTAAAATACATTTTTCAAAACAAGACTGTCAAACTCTACTTGTAGAAAAGACTTTTAAAATTCTATAACTGCTGTACTGTATCAAACTTGCTTTGATCTTCTTAAAGAAACACAAGTTTAACTGTCAAAAATAAGCTGTTGCTCAAATCTTTTGCAGTTGTGATCCAGGCAGGAATGTGCTGGCACCTAGCATTTGTTTTTCTCCAGAAACATACTTCTGAGCATAGCTGTTCATAACAGGAAATATAATCATCTGTTTAGATACTTTAAATGCATCCATATCTTTTGCAAAGGCAACTTCTCTATTTTCGCATTTGTCACAAGCAAATTTTTCAGTCTAGCTGTCAAGTGCGAATAAAGTTATTTATCCTGAGGTTCTCCAGAGCTCTTATTAATTACATTTATTGTGGGCTTGTATCAATTCTAAATCTGCTATGAGTTTTTGCTGTGCATAATCTGCACTCTGATATAGTCCTTTATACCATCATTCATCCAACACACCCACAGAAGCACCACACGTGAAAGACAAGACATGGAGTTCAGCATCTTGTTGCTCAGTGCAGATCAGAACTGAAGAAAATGGCACATTAGTGCAAAAAAAAAGGCACAATGATTATTTGTTGAGGACACCTCCAGGAATATCACAAATGGTGTCAGGTGGCCTAGTCCCAAGGCACCTAGGGATTTACAAGTTAAAGCCAATAGGCTTGGACTTATCCTGCAAATTTACTGGAAACTGGTAGTGACTGCAGAGCCTCTACAGAGGATGCATGTGTGAGGCACTAGTTAAAAAGAAGGTACTCATGCTTTCCATTAGGTAGCCATATTTTCCACCTCCTGAAGACAGATAATGAGGGAAATTCTAATCACAAATTTAGCTCCTGGATCAGAGCTAACTACATTCAACATGGACCATCTCCTGCTGAAACTGTCAACAAAGAAAGGCCATATATATAGACCTAGAAGCCACTCAAAGACACTGCACAGAATGTTCACTGAGGTAATTCTGTTCCTTCCCCTTTTTAGTAATTACACCATGTTAAATGTAATGTATTGCCAATTATGTTGCCACTTCTCTTGAATTGATAGGCTCTGTCCTCAGCAGGTCCCCCACTTAGCCTGAGCATTACGCCACAGTGGCACAGCTGTTTGCTTCTGGTTCTGGAAATCAGGCAGCCCTGTTCTCTGCTGTGCTGCATGAGATCAGCATGCCTTTAAACACTTCAGTTTGAAAACAGAGAACAGTATATGTAAGAAACTATAGTGCTAATGTCAAGGAAATTCTCTCCCTTGAAATGTATCATCCTGTTCCAGAAACGGTCCTCAACATCAGGTGTTTGAATATTTTTCCTAATTAGCATGATGAAGAAAGTAGAAGAATAAAGACAAAAGACCATGACAGCGAAGAGACCCTAAAGAAGAATTAATTATTTTCCCCTTTCTTGCCTTATTTTAAGCTGCAGTATTATAAAAATAGACCGACAATTTTTTAAAAAATCCTATAAGGCAAAGTAAACACAATAGGTACCAGTGCCAATCTGGCACCCACTGGGTCCTCTGCCTTGCCAAAATGTTTCATTGAGCTGCTAGCTGAAAGTGTGAGGAGCATGCTGATGCTGCAGCTGCTGCTGTATTTGTTGTGTCCTATACTGGTGGAGATTCTCCAAGGATTTCCCCGAGAACAGCTCATTTGCAGTACAAACACCATAAACCCCCACTTAAATAAGTTCCAAAAAATTCTTCTCAGTAACAGAGATCCTGAAAACACTAAGATGCAGGTCTAAGACAGACTTAAGCAGAACATTAAACTCTATGTTTGTTTTAAACAAACAAACAATTTGCCACGTGTTACTTGGTTACTCCCCGCAACCCCAAATCATTAACAGTTGGGCCAAACTGCTGAATGCAACATGTTTTGAAAATAAAATGCATTGTTTTAAAATATCTTTTTCCACTGCAGGCCCTCTGCCATTAGCTTGCATATGCTAAGTGAATGGATGTTACACATCTGCCCTGCACCACCACAGGAGTACAGAGCAGTTTAGATTAACAGGTAAATCCACAAACTGCACTTTACAACCTGAGCAAGTGACAGAAGAACTGTGCTTTGCCACAGGCAGAGAGGAGGACAAAATTGGATTTGTTTCCAGTTTTTGGCACACAGAATTGACAAAAGAAGCAACTGTCCACAGGGGTTACTAAGGAAATGTTACTGTGACAGAGTCCTGAGGAAGAAGCAGGATGCCTCGAGCATGTGGTGGGCAGCACGTGAAAGGGCATTGCCAGGTACCTGACTGTGGTGTGGGACAGACCTCAGCAAAAGAACAACGTAATTTCACTGTCCCCAAACAAAGTAAACTGAAAGCCAATTGGTGGCTCTCTGGGTCACCAGCTTCATAGCAAGTTCAGATTGTTTCTCCCTGCATACAATACATTTCCTCTTCAAAAAAACTTGTTCTGAGAGAGGTGGACTGAAAACCTTGCAAGGCTGCCAATGTGTACAATGCGTAAGCTGGCAAAAGTCAGCTGTTTAACACACATTGTCCAATTATACAATCAATGGCTGCAAATGTTTTGGTAGGTTTTTTCTAATCTTGATTAACAAAGATTAATAAATTTATATACTAGTTTTACTGTTCAAAGCATTAAAAAATACTGTCATTAGAGAATAGCTTCCAGGGAAGCTTTTAAATAGCATAAATGATGATAATGATAATATTTAAGTAATGGTAAGTAATTGAAAGTCAAATATATTATGCCCCCACTGGTTCATACACTTTCTTTTCTTCCTAAGCTGTAGCTTACTCTGTCCAGTCTGCTAACACAATTTTGGTGTAAAGACCCATCCAGGACTACAAAGCCTGGGTGGTTTTGAGGCTGAGCTGAGTGCACACTTGATATAAAGCATGCATCACACTGCCACTGATCCAATAGGGACCAGGACAAGGGAACAACTAAGAGCAAGCAGAATACGCACTTAGGCACCACCTCTCAAAGTAAAACTGACGAATTACACCCTCAACTTGTAGAAGGAGGAAAAATGTCTACAAAAAAAATATATAGGAGCAATGGGAATCTGCCCTATTCCTTACAGTGTTTGCACTGAAAGTATCATCTGTCACATTGGAACTCGGATTGTTGTGCAGAAACAGTCTCTATAGATTTGTATTTTATTGTAGATGTTGAATAATCCTTTCTGTACTTTAACACCTCAATTTACTCTGATAGATCTCTTTTCATGCAACATTCTCTACTTCCGGAGAGGCTGAGCACCTTTACCTCCTACTGACTTCACTTGGAGCTATGGTTGCTCAGCAGCTGGGACTAATGGGCCCAGTACCGTTTTCCACAACAGGACTTGATGAAGATTTGCACTGTTTAATAATAGTAACTTGCCTAATGATCTGCATTCCTTCTCTATAGGTTCCCAAAAGAATGTGACATGACTGGAAAAAGCTCTGGCTCTGGCTGTTTGGCACACATTGCATATAAATACATAATTCAGTGTAAAAAAGTTACACCCCTTTTACCACATGAAACTCCTAACTATGCTGAAGACCAGAGATCAGCTGCATGAATGAATTCAGAAAGAGATGCCCATTTGGCTGATTTGAATTTGAAAGAAAACACTTTTTGATCTGGGTTTATTGTAGTGAGAAACCACTGATTCCATAAAATTCAAAGCAAGTAAATGCAGATAAGAATCTTTGTTTATTAGGAATAGTTTAAAAAAGTTAATATGACACTTGAGGCCACAGTGAAATCGGCAGTTTCAGATAGCACTACTTAAATTTTACAGTAGATTACTTTTTTTTAGAATAACACTTCTCATAGCTTGTTACAGGCATGAAAATAGATTTCCATTCCCGAAATACAAGAATACCCTGAACAGTAAGATTCATGTTGTTTCTGGCGTTTTGTGCACAAGGCAGGAAGGAAAGAAATCCTACAGTGTGATTCCCTCCTGAGTATCAATACATTGTCCCAATATCTCAGGCTCAGTCTGTTAAAGTTGCTGGTGTTAAATGTGCGGAGGTGAGTGCAGTGAGGAGAGAGCATATGCTGCAGCCTTTCGACACATACTGCAAACTGCTGGTGCAATGTATCCTGCTGTGTAGCCCTTTAGGAGAAATTGCAAATGTTTCATCCATGCCCTAATGTTAGAGCTGACACAGGGAGAGGCAGTACACAGCTTGATCCGCCTCTGTGCCTGCTTTACGAGCAACCCTTACGGGACATGCATTTCCAAGGTGGCACAAGTGAATATTGCAGTAATCCTACATTCTTGTGATTTTACACTCCTGCAATTGAGGTATTTCTCTTAAAGTTCACATCAGAGTTTTAAATTATAACACAAGGCACAGGCTGTACAACTCAGCTACAAATTCTTTACAGGACTAGAGGAAAGAGAGACAAGAGAGTAGCAGCAGCATGTTGAGGAGCTGGGTCAAAGACCATGTCAGGATCCTGAAAAATCATAGAAAGACTCTGAGGCTGACAGACATATTCTCCAACAGCAGGAAAAACACTGGGACTGTGGAAGCAGAGACTGGTTTGAAGAGCAGCACATTTGAAAGAATGTGAGGCATAGCAGGTCAAAATGACCTGGCATTACAGGCATGTCTCTGTGGTGGGCTACATGGCTCTAATGCTACAGAAATAGCACAGCAGATTCTTTATGGAAAAAGCTCAAACGTACAGGGATGAGCATCCCTTACCTTCCTACTCGGCTCCATAGAGAAAATCAGCATCTCAATTAATTTTACAGGTGCTCAAATAATTAATACTGAGATACTAGCCCTGAGATGGATAATGCAAGCTCTTTGTTACTTGTCTTAGGAGTAGCAGCAAAACACTTCCTTCTCCTTAGAAAACTACTACCTTAAAGTCTCTCTTTTCATCCTGTATAATAGAGACTGGAAAGGTTGCAGGCAGACGACATGAAGTGAAATAAATCAGTGAAGAATTACTACCTTACACAGAAAAAGCAGCCAGCAGTACTCCTAAAGGAGCCAGACAGACAGACAGAGGTAACATGCTGTTGTAATCCTGTAACAGCAATCCAACTCCTTAAACTGTTTCTTTCAGCTGAGAAAAAGATGCTGCATCAATGACTTTGCAGATTAAAAGAAAAAAAATCATCAGAAAAAAGCAGAAACAGACTAGACAAAAACAGAGGCAAATGCAGTAATTCAATGAAAAAAATTCACAAGCAAGCGTTTGACAAAACTGAATGATGCTTGAAAGCATAATCTCTAATGAAAGAGGAAAGTGCGAAGCAGATTAAAGTTTATTCCTTTTTATTCCAAACTGTGATTTTTCCATTATATAATTATCATAACATAACATTTTCTTTTTCCCTTAATGGATGGTTTGTTCATGGTTTCACTGTCTAAAACCTTTGGGTTCCCAATCCTTGTTCAACCACCAATCATTTCTGAAGTTAAGAAAAAAGTCCCTTTCTCCATTGCACATCACAGAACCTTCTCCTGTCTGTAACATACATGATGTGGATATACCTGTGCCCAAAAGTTCATACAGCTTATGTGACATGAAACACCTTTATTTTACTGCAATACATATAGCAGGACAACTATATTTGTAGACATACTAAATGTATATTATTTCAGAATTTGGGGAACAAACCCCTCTTATTTTACAGTTATAAATTTCTGTGAGTACCTCTAAACTGAAAGTCAGTGGAACAAAATCCCTCATCCAGAGATACAGAAGGTATAAGGACATTCTGTTCTTATTGATCTGGGAACTGCTGGTCTCTTCTAATCAGAACGTCTATCTTACCTTGTTACTTCCAAACCATTAGGGCAGTCTAAAAGAAATATGTAAGTACAGGGGCTTTTAATTGCTTTGTATAAATTTAGAATGAGAAGTTCACAGGAGATATTTCCATCTGATTTGTACCTTGGCCATGATGCTTTTTTTTCATTATTGTGCAGCTAGCAACCCAGGAAAGACTAGAACTATTAATAATCATTCGATCCTGTGCATGCACAGCATATTCAGCCCAGTAACAACAGCCCAACTCAGAAAAGAAATGTAATTTGCAATGCAGTCCTCACAAGGGCCATGGTATGCTAAATGACTTGTTATTAATAAGAGTTGCAAACAAGAACTGCTCAAAAATAGGTACAAATAAATTTTAACAAAGCCATACCTTCTCACATGTCAAAATTGTCATTGTCTATGAGAGCCATTCAGAACTTCATGGTCGTCACTTACATCTGGACTTTTCCACTCCTTTATAATCAACAATGTATGTGACAATATATGTGACAGTGATGACAAACTAACTATTCAATTACACATTATTGGGCAAATATTTTTACATCATAAAATTTTAAGGATATATTTTCTCTTTTTTCAGAACTCTAAGATGTTCTAAATATTCTGCAACCCTGTACTCTTTAAAATATTTGAGCAGTGTGAAATGCAGTGGTTTAAGCTTTTTAATTTTGTGTACTAGGCCAATATGTGGTTTATACTAGAGAATTTTTGAAAATATATAAGGAATGTTGGATCTATAGTGTATAAAAAACTAGCATAATGTTGCATTACCTTTCTGCTGCAGGTTTGCTTCTGAAAGGGGTTACCTTAAGAAACAGTAATTATACTTTCAGTTATCCTTTTCTCATGTGTCTACTATATATTACATACCACAAAGCAAATTATTGTTTTAATTGAGACATGTGAGATGGAAGAACAATGGACCATTATGAAAAGTATAGATGTCTTTACAAAGCTACTTAGGAATTACATCAAAATTCTATCTTTTATCTGCTTTATTAATTACTATTCCATTTTCTTTTTTGTTTGTTCATTCTTAGTCTCACTGTGGAAACTAGAAATTGAAACCAGTTGTATTGAAACCACTAGAGAAAGCTGTCAGTGATTTAGTTGGCACAAGACTGTGTTCTAAAGCCTCTGGAGGCAGCTGAAGGCAATCTGGCAGAATTCAGATGTACTAAAAACCTAATCTAGAACACTGATGATGTGGCACCATTGCTGTCTTCTGTCTTTCCCAACAGCAATTTTACACCTTTTATGAATGGTGTATGGCCTTTCAAATATGGTGCAGCACACAAGAAAATTGTCTCACAAATATACAGGACTTCTTAGCTACGCTTTTTGCCATGCCAAGTCAACAAACAAAATTAATTTCCTGGAAGTAGTGATCAATTTAGACATTAAGTAATTCTAGACTACTTCTTTTCCTCAGAAAAATCTCACTTTTCACCAAACAGGAACATGTGGTGTGCTTAAGAAAAATATTGTATTTATAGTAGAAATTGAAAGCAGCCAATAATAATTTTAAAAATTTAACCTCAGTCTTGAGCTAAAACCTTCTGCAAGATGTTTATTATCTTGGTCAATGTTTAGAAATACACATTCTCTAGATTAAAAATTATCAGTGTTAATTTGTTTTACGTGACTAATTTCTGCAGAATAGTGATATTTCTGAGAATTAAGGCCAAAAAAATAAATAAAGTAATAGAATTAAAATATCACTGTTATGAATCTGGAATCTATACAAATGTATTTACCAATATTTATAACACTAACATATTTACTATTGTTATAATTCTCCAAGTTGCCATCAGTCATTACAAAACCAAGCAAAATTTCCCTGCATTAAACTTTGAAGGTGACACTAGAGGCAGAGCACGAAAGAAGCACAACTTCCCCTTTGGCCAGAATGTCAGAGAAGGTCTCGTTTGAGACTCTGGATATATGGACTTACAAAATGACTCTATGGAGTTACAAAACACAAAAACATGAAGTTGTGTATAGATTTCTTTTTTCTCCTCCAGAGTGTAAATCTTTCTGGGAAAGTGAAATCAAGGAACAGACTCCACAGGGAATAGATCATGGTGAGCAAGCCAGGCATGACTCTGTTGAAAGGAATGGCATCAAAAAATAACTTTTGCATGTGGATTCCTTAATCTTCTGGCCCATAAAGGTTTCCTTCTTGTGGCAGCTGGGAGCTGGCCAAGGACATAATTGTGAGTCTGTCCACCACGGGGTTTTGCTAGTCAAGACATTGCTGTTTCTAGTCAACCATAAAAAATAGAGACTTAATATATTATTTCATGTAAAACAACGTAACCTGATGAAGGGCACCGCATGACTGGATGGGAAGCCATTCATAAGTTAATAAGAAGTTATGCTCAAGTGTGTCAGATCAATAAGCAATAATGACTGAGGCAGAAAGTATTTGTGTTGAGATTAATGGCCTGTTGTAGGAGTGTCCTAGTGCTACATCCAGATCCCTTAAATCCACCATGTCATTAACATTTAAGCAAGTGACCTGTGGTTTAGTCATTATTACAAATACATGTTTGTTTTAGAAGAGACTATCAGGATTTTGGTTTTCTTCCATTCTCATTCGTGCAAAGTGTGCCTTCATTCAGCATTAAACCAACATGTTCTAATTTATATCCAATTATTTTCTTATCAAGACACTCCAATAATAGCAACTGCAAATAACTCTTTAGAAAGTAATTTTATATGATTGAATGCCAACCAAATCCAATTTTGACATTTTAAAGTGAATTCAGTGCTAAGCCTAAATTTATGGAACTATTTGATTAAGTCCTCCATTTATTCTCCAGACAGATACAGTACTGATAAAAACTTGTAAGCTCTCCATAAATTTTTCTTCTTTGATTTTACATCAGGACAACCTCCAGATCTTTTATTTGCCAACATAAATCCTAAGATAATCTAAAATAGCATCAGCTTCCTTTTCAAGTGTACACACGGCCTAAGATAGCAATTTTTCCTATTTCTTAATTTGTGTACATTTGAATTAGGACAAACTGGGATCAAGAGTGAAGCACTATTTGAATGCAAGCAAACTAATTTTTTTCTATCATGTGTACTATATGTCCTTTTACTATCCTATGAGAACCTCTGAAATATCTTTATTTTAGATGGAGGGAACAACAAATGAAGATCCTGTATTTTTTTTACAGACAAGACTCCTTCACTTCCCTTGTGGCTGCTTTAATTAATATTAAAACTAAAAACTAACTAAGGAACTGAGTTAGTACTCATGAGTACTTTACATACTGATGATCCAGTACTCACATCCTCTTAGCTTGCAATATCCAAATGGAAGGATTATGAGGCTCCATTAACTTTCTTCAAACTACATATTTACTAAGAAAAAAAAAGTTTAATTACCTATTTAGCAGAGAGAAGCACTGATATATATCAAAATAGATGGTAAAATTTTAAGCTTGTTACTGTGGTCATTCACATTTGAATTTTCTGTTAACTGTCCATAAAAATGTGACATGATATTCAACTCCCCTAACACACCCAGCTCTCCTAGTGATTACACAAGCAGAATCCCACAGAGAGCAGGACTGGATTTAAATAGTGATGAACAGGCAGGTCCTCTGATTACTTAATAAGTAATCCTCAAAATTAACAGAAGAGGCAACATCACACCTAGCTTTGTTATGAGCCTACTAATGGGCTTCACAGAGATCACTACACAGCAGTGAAGTGGAAATAACACAACTGATTTAAGCCATGTTTGAACCAGAGCACAAGGTCCTAGTGCTGTCCAGTGCACTGCTGGCCTTTCTTCTGACAGCATCAGCAGGCCATAGTGAAAACTAAAATTTCCCTATAATGATTAGAATCAGCTGTGTATTGGCAAGTTGAAAATATCCTCAGGCATGCAACATTTTCTTTAATAAGCTTAAATTAATCAACAAATGCACTGTGCATGTGTAAACAAGACAGTTAAAGGAAAGCATCACTGTTATAGTATGATCAACATAATCACCACAGAACTAAAAATTATGTAGAAATGCTTTGCATATTTCAAACCTGTTGTGCCCTGTGGCAAAATCATTCTGGTTTTTAACAGAAAAATGTATTAAAATTGATACACTTTCCTTGAAACAATTAAACTCAATCTTCTCAAGCATTAATTAAGGCTTACTGTCATTCACCTTTTCTCAAGCTAGATTTATAACATTTACCAGCCACTCAAAGTCTAAACAACACTGTCATTGCAGGTATGCTGTGAAGTTATCAAATCTTTACACCATTGGTGTATTCCCTTTTTTTCTGCTAATGTAGACACTAATGAAGGAAAAGAAGGAAGAATTATAATATAGCCAAAAAAAGAGAATGAGTACATTCAAATGGTGCCTTTTTTTTTCACATTTTAGTGCACTCATTAGACTTAGGATGCATGGTCGCACTAGCGATACCAGCAAACCTTTTTTAATTGCACATTCTATTTGCCCCTGTTCCATGCATTCAACCTGCAGAGAAGAAAGACATTTAAAGATTACCAAGGCAAGTTTGTAATGAAGCGGATGTCTCTTTGTCTGTCCTTGCGCCAACAGCAGCAGAAGGGATACTAATTAGAGGGTGAATTATTAGCTTCCCATGGTGCACTGCAGGGGCATTAAAAATGAGTGTAGTTTGTTGCTTTCCTTTTAGATGGTTAGTACTGGTTTAATATATTCTTGTTTCTAGGTGAGCAGCAGGGGACAGTTTTTATTATTATAATTGTTGCATAATTACTGGCCTAAGGTTGCCTATTGTTAAATAAAAATGCTGAGATACTAATGTTTTATTGAACAGTACAAGTAGATAAAATTGTAATATATTTTCCTGAACAATATAAGCTTGTTATCTGGCAGCTTGGTGACAACTCTAAGTTGTCTTGTGGACAAAGACTCTGATTTTTTGTAAAGACTAAGTATAAAATGGGATTTTCTAGAACCTGAAATACATTCAACTTAAAAAAAGAAGTTTCATTTTCAATTATTCCAAAGAGAGTACCGAAGTCCGTGCAACATAACCTGACCAGATTTTACGTGATGAGGATTGTGAACTGACCTCAGAATTAACACCTGCAGCTCTCCTTTTTCTGCAGTCACAAATACACAAATATATTTTAAAATTTCTGCCCATATCTTGCTTTTGTGATAACCCAAAACTGATTAACAATGTAAGAAATTAAATACAAAAATAACTAAAGTAAAAATAAATAAAATTAAGAAACAATCAATATAAACCCAAATAAGAAATTTATAATATTTTCCTTGGTCCACCTTAGCAGAAGAGCTGTCTGAATTTGTAGCAAAAAGGTTTTCATACTTCGTCTCAATTTCCTGTTGTGGCTCCTGCATGTCAGTAGGTAACAGGCTATTTTGACGTCCCATGGTTTATCCAGGTGGAGCTCTATCTGCCAAGCCACCTGCTCTGCATCAAAACTGCCTTGAGAGAAGAATTCTGAATGCAAAGGATCAGCTCCTGTCACTTGTGTCCATGTCACATTTACACAGACTACTTTCTGAATCGTGCAAATTTGAAATGTAAGTCTCCAAACAACCATCCTAAGTAAACAAAATGCTCTTTTAACCTCATCTGGTTCTTTCTACAAAGGAGGAGCAAAAGGACATAAAAGAAAGGTAATTATTTGTAATACTATTGAAAAAGGAATTATTTTCATGAATATTTGCCAAAATCCACTTAAAAATTTCTTGTCATTACACCAAACTAATAAATTACCAGCAAAGATTACACTTCTGATTTTTTTAATGGCAGAACCTCTTCATTATTCTTACTTTCAGAAAAGTAAAACAACTAAGAAATAGTTAAAATTGAAGAATAATTAGAGGACAGAAACTAATTAGCTGTCTTAAAGAATGGTCTTTCAATGTTTTTTTTTTTTACTGTTGAGCTTTCTAAACTGAAAGATCTGGAGACACCATCCTGTTGCCTTAGAAGCCATTCTTCCTCTTGATACCTTCAGTTTCCTAAGTTGCATCCCTGAAACCCTTAGTTCCACCAGCTCATTTGAGATGCTGTGATTATGAAGAACATTTTGGGGAAAAAAAGCAAATGCTTTAAAGCTTTTCTAAACTAGTTTTTGGTTTGGTTTTTTTTTTTTTTCTGTCTAAACCACGACTAAATAAAGAATCTAAAATTCTTTAAGAGAAGTACTTGTAGGCCCTCTGATATATCCAAACACACAATAGGTTTCAGGGAAGAAATACTTAAGTATTGTTACATAATGAAAGAAAAGAGGATTGCACTGTCCATCCACAGGTGGTGGAATACTGCACACAATAGCCACCTTCCCCTACTCAAGTTCTTAGTATCCTTATTTCACTTTTTCCACCTCGACCTAGAAAATACATCAGTCATTTGCTATTTCTGTAATGAAATGCTGATCTATGCAAGCCTGTGCTGGCAGCACTATCCAGCACTTTCCCTGCAAGGTTCTGCTGGCTGCCAATCTCCGGAAACCCCTCGGTGGTGATGAACAATAAGAGATCGCTGACCTTTCCTTCCTCTCCAATGAAAGAACTATTTAAAAGCTAAGGCAACTGTGGAGATAACACAGGTAAGGAACTGATGGCCATCAGTGGAGTCTTATGCTATTGTGGTTAAAGTTTTATTTCTGCAACATTTATAGTGCACAAGCACCTCAAAGCAAAGACAAATGAAACGGCTGTGCAGGTTTGTAAACTTCACCGAAGACAATACCCTAGTATTTCTATCTAGCCTAGCTTTGCATTTCTGATGTGGAAACTTCACTATGAGAAAATCTCAGAGTTTCCCACAAAAACCTTGGTGCAACTTATTGTTGCTGCTTTTTTATATTTTAAAAAGATTTCCCAGAAAGTGCAGGAGGAAATTTATAGTTTCTTTCATTTTAGGAATTCACATTATTCAGTATTCCCATTAACAAATTATTTAATTTTTTCTTCCTGCTTGTACTAATCTCATTCCTTTTTCTGGCTTCAAATTTATTTTTGTCTCCTTTGTCTGGGGTCAATGACCCCCTGGAAAAACCTAAAAATCCTCAGATATTATGTTTACATAGTTCTGTGCAAGTTTCCCTAAACAAAACAAATAGAAAAAAAAATCCCTTGGCTTAGCTCCATAAATTCAGATATCAAAGCATTAAAATTGACAGATCGTTTAAAAGAATGTGCTAATTTCAGCCACCTCTTCAGAGTCCATTCCAATAAATAGATTTTAAGCACATGCCTAAACTGAGTTAGAAAGAGATACACTTCTGAATAGCACTAATTTTTTTCATTTCAAGCTTAGGAGTGCAAAATATATATTAAGGCTCTGTAAGTATTTTATGTTCAGAAACTGATTACACAAGAGCTAGACTCTGAGTGGGAATGTACAGTTGCACAGAAACACCAAGGAAGGAAGCAAACACATCCAGAAAGGACTTGGTATCTTTGCTCTAACAGGCAACACTGACTCCCTCCCTGCAAGGGAGGCCCAGCTAGTGAGGAGTGTCTCTGCTGGCCCGGTAGACACTTCACAGAAGGAAGGATTTGAGGTGAAGCAGTTGAAGATTTTACAACCCCAATTCCAAACCCAAAGAAGATGCTAAAACCAACCGGGACTCTTCATCCCAACTTGTGACAAAGGTCAGTCTGGCCTGTTCACCCCTTTAAATTATTTATACAGCCACATAACAGAGTATCAGAACTATTCACAATGTGTAACACACATTTAGGTGGTATTTAGAGGTTTTATTCAATGGCTTCAGAGAGGCACAAAACTGGTATTGGCTTTGACTCTGAACTAGGTAACAAACCTGTGGGGTTTTATCCTGTTTCCAACTCTCCTAGTTACAAATCTAGCCTGAAGTCCCCAGAACTGTCACAGGGTTCATCCATAAAGATTCAGCTGAGGGACATGCACCATCCCACCCATGTATATCAAGTATTATCAATTTAAGTAAAACCCAGTTAAAATTTTAATTTCTTTCTGCTTTTTCCTGTTAAAATTAATCAAGAGTATGTTAAGAGGCAATACAGTGCTTGCCCAGAATGACTGCAGTGAGCCTCCCAATTGAAACGTTTTTATTCCCTGGAACCAACCAACATTTCTTTTAATAGTAAATCAAGCAGCACCAGAAAGAGCCATGCCAGTCCCTTGCACTGATATAGTTATTAAGTATTTGCATCATAGGCCACTTTTTATAAGAATAGTAACAGCTGTGTTTGTGATCATGAATTCTAGGAAAGGAGAGACCAATCTTTGTCTCAGCAAGACCAGATAGGATTGAGCAGCACCTTAAAGGTCTCATTGTGTAAGCCTCACTGGATCTGCTTTCATCATATTATTCAAAAGAGAAGGGATTGCCCAAAGCAAGGGTAATCAAGACCTAAAGAGTGACTGCTTAAGCAGAATGACAGATGAACACAGTCACTGTAAAAAAAGAGAACACAGCACTGAGGAAAAGATTATTTAAAATAGGAAAGCAGAGAAAACACCTTCAAAAGCTTTCTTTTCACAATTCTGTGATTAGTAGAGAGAATTCTTGGCTGCAGCATTGGTGTCCATTAACCTGAAGTTTGAGATGGTGAGGAAGGAGAATCAAAACTTAGTATTATGAGAATAGATTCCATTCCGTTAGCTGGATTGGTCCTGGTTTCAGCCTCTTTACAAAATAGGGAAAAGATACTGTATGGTTAGATGCACACCAAGGGGGGTAAATATTTTGAACCTCTTTCCTAAACATGCATATGGTGAAAATTTTTCCAAGAAAAACATAGAAACTATCTAATGATATATAGGTGCTTAAAGTGATGGAAATAATATTTTTTAAAAAGTGGAATGTAAGATAAGTGGGGACAACTTCCAAGGAAATAAATAGAGTTACCGTAATGTAAAAGGCGGTTGTTTTGCAACAGGAGGAGGAGGCAGACAGGGGAAGTGGGTGAGAGAGAAAGGGACGCTGCAGGGNGAAGAGAAGAGAAGAGAAGAGAATTTCAAATAGAAGGTGTAAGTATAGAAGATGGGAGAAAAGAAGGTCAGAAAAGAGGAAAGAAAATAACAGAAGACAAGATGATGAAGAAGAAGAAAAGGTAGGGGAAAAGGGTGAGAGAGGAAGTAACAGGGGAAGGGAGGGAATGGCAGCGGAAGGTCGGGCAGAATCTCCAAAAATTATGCTCTTATGTCATGCCATAGTACTTAGTGATGAATAAATGTACCATTAAAAATGTTTGGGGTTTATATTATGGAGACCTATACATTCTAATACTCATTAGTCTCTCTTTTCTATTGTCTATATTTTCTGTCAGTACAAAACAAACCTAAAAAGTAAGAAATTCATGTACTCTAGCCATCAGGATATCTATATCTAGCTGTACATCTATGTTCTGGTAAATGTATTATGGTTAGTTCTAGACTTTGACCTACTGCATGTACCCTCACTCAGATCGAGGGCTACTGTTGTTTGAAATCTTTCCGTCTCACAGTAGATGCAAAAATGTAAAATTCTAATACATTGATTCCACTGCACTCGATGTCAGCAAATTCAAATCTCAGCATGACTGGTCAGGATACTGTGTAAAATAAAGGCAACGTCTCAGCAGCTCCAGTGACATCTCTAAGATCTACTGTCAGACTGGAATGCATGCCAGTGTCAACAAAGACATTCATCCTAAGCTGTTCTGAAGGGTGTGAATCTGTATTAGAAAAATACCATACAGAAATCCATGCATTTAGGTCAAACCATGTGTTACTGGTGTGACCCCAACACTGAACTACTGTCTGAAGTTTAAACATCATGGTAGTCATGCCAAATATGCCTATGACAATGCAAAGAACATAGCGATAAATCACCACAGACAAAGCTGTAGTAGTAGACATTACAGTAGACCAATAGAATTTTAAAGGGTAAAAAAACTACACCCCTCCAAAATAAATAATGCAGCAAGTGGTTTGTTGAGGTTTTTAAATTTTCCTTGTAATTTAACTCTTATTGAAGCCTCTAAAACACTGAATAAAAACATTCTGCAATGCTTTTATTCATCCACCTGCTCCCATTTTCATAAAGAATTGTTCATGTCAGCCCACAACCCTGTCATTTCATAATGACACTGAACATGGCTATGGGCCTTGTTGTCATTTGCAGCAGCTCGTGTTGCTGCAAGAGTATCGAGGGTTTGGAAAGCACATGAGGAGTAACCCTGAAAGTGCTCATGGAAACGTTGTTCAGTGTCTTGCATAGGTGTTGGAACTGAACACTCCCTGGCAGCTCCATATACCTGAGTGAGAGCAATTGTGTGAGCTGGTTACATCAGACGTGGTAGAATACAGGGAATATAAAGTCAGCCTAAGGCCCTCAGCATGGGACCAATGAATAAAGCATGGGAACAGAACCTTTGCAGTCTCTGCAGCACCTCACTGACTACTATGGTCTATCCAGCATGAAAGCTAATCATGCTAATCATAACTTTAAGTCCCATTAGACGGCCAGAACTGCAAAAAAGTGGTCTTATTATAATTAACAGAGACTTTAAAAGTTACTTTTTGTGCTAGATCAGAAAAAAAATGGTTATTGCAGCACCACACATTTATCTAGCTACTGGCTGAATATTGTAATGTCAGAAAAGGTGCCAAAAGGTAACCCTCTCTGACAGTCAGAACAAATTAATTTACTGCCAGTAACATAAATATTTGATTATTGATTTGAGTGTTGGCAAACAAAGAAGACGAAAATTTACTGAGGGAAAATACCAGGCTCCCTCTTCATTAGCTCCCTCTAGACCCCTCTCCTGCCTGCCTTATTATTGCTGTAGGGTACACTCAGACCCTTCAGGGAGGCCATGAGTGGTGCAGGCAGTCAAGGTCAGCATACGGAGCTTTCTCCTTGCTGCTCCTTGCTCCTCACTCGTTTCCCATGCTCCACAGGATGCAGTCCCCTCAGTGATGAACCTGCTCTGGTATGGGCTTATCCACAGGCCATAGTCTCTTTGGGGCACACCTGCTCCAGCATGGGCTCACCCAGGAGCCACCATCCCTTTGGGGTGTGCATGTCCTACCATCGAGCAACTGTTCCTCTGCCTCATTGTTTGTTCCCTTTGTTCCCTCTTCCCTCTGTTCTTCTGTCCTATCTTAAATACATTTTCACAGAGGTGCCACAAACTCCTCCAAATGGCTTGGCTTTGGCAACTGGTCTGGCACAGGGCAGCCCCTGAACTCCTTCCACAGAGGCCACCCCTGCAGCCACCTCTGCCATTAGAACTTTGTCCTTATCACCTAATACAGAAGCTAGCAATTCTTGGCCTGCTGCTGGCCTGTAAAAACCTAGAGGAAATAAGGACTTATCTGGAGCTTTCCTCTTCAGAGAGAGAGGGAGAGAACACGTTTGAAAAATCAAAAGGGGATTTTTGAATGAATTAGTTATGAATGCAAATGAAAAATAAAAGGAAAAGAACTTAAGGGTCTTTTTCATCAGTTCATGCCACTAATGTCCAATCCAGGTGGATTTTTTTCTGAACTTGTAAGAATACAAAAAGATAGTCCTGAGGTTAATTTCATTAGTATAAAAAGGCTAACACAATCTCATTCACCATCTGCCTTTTGTTCTTTCCTACTTATTAAATCAATGAAGTCATAATTCCGTTTAAAGATGATGTTTTAATGTATTCAACTATGCCAAGGAGGGTTCCATTCAAAACTCGTTTAATAAAAATGGACTTCTAAAAATCATTTGGGGTGTTTAGGACACTGTTGGCCTTCTTTCTTTTCTATTTTTTCTTTGCAACTCATGGATCACTAATGATGGCATTTTCACCAAGCAGCCATGACATGCTAAATTAGTCTATATCCTTTTGGCAATTTAGCAATGAGCATTAACTATTACACTTTAGAACCAAACAATATCATTGATACAAAACTAAGAGCTTTTCAAAGGAAGGTAATTATAAGAAGAGCAAAGAGTCTTCAGTGCTGAATTTTTTAATGAAATAGATGCAAAATTAAGCATGTAAAACATGACAGGTGAAGAAGCCAAAAAGACACACAATTTAGTAAAGTATAAAATGCAAACTGTTCATTCCTATTTATCAGTACAACAGGGAAATGTCAAGGAGTTTTAATGCTTAATGAGCCCATCAAGCTTAGAATGCACCAATTGTACCATTTTAGATAATTGGCTACAACAGTTTTGTCTCCTCCTCTTCTTCGCCTTCAACATGGCAATGCAAAAACTGAACATCTTGCCTGGACTAAATTACACCTTTTACAGTACATGGGGTAGTTTGTGGCTGATTTTTGATGAAGGCAGTTCAGACAAGATTTCAGGAAGGATTCTTTGTTTTTGACATGGCTGACATTTTTTTTGATAGCGTACAGCATAGTTAATACAAGTAACGGTGGAACAATAATCAGTTCAGCTTCATTAGGATGTTGCTTCGCCTTTTGTACTATCTCACATTAAACATAAAAGGCTCTGTTAAGCTATCTATATCAGACATACAATAATGATATCAGATTTATAGTACAGAAAAATAAATTACTGGCTTTATATTAACCAATATTCTTACAGATCTGGTGATCTGATAATTCCAAAATAATCTGTTGGGTATTTTAAACCAGTTTTCTAACCTGAAGTTACATTGTTTTAAAAGAATTGAAAGTATATCCTTAAGAACCTCCCTGTCCTTGTAGAAACCATACACTTGATTCTCTCTCTGCAGAATCCAATGACAAGAAGATCTTTTTGGTTGCATCACTTTCCTTTGAATTATCTTCCTATCAGTAGAGGTGGTAATGCTGAAGATTATAACTCTGGGAATATTTCATCTCCTCCCTCTAAATAATGCTGCCCCTTTAAATCCCAGTAATTATATTTTATTGGTATAAGACCTCAAAGATCAAAAATATACCAATAAAAAAAAAAATCCATGCTGAGTGATTGATACATATTACAATTGTTAAGGGGCAGCTGACACCAGCTGGCTTCATGCTTCATCCAACTTGCCCATTAAACCTGCCCTGCTGCTCTGAATGAGTTCATAAGAGTCGGGTCTCTGGCAAAACCTTGGAATGCTGACAAGCCACACAATCATAGCTATTCAATACAGTGTGCATAATTGTATCAGCAGGGAGACAAAAGATTGTTATTATCACTGAACAACTCAAAGGTACAGAGCTTTACTCAGTAACATTAGCACTTGAATGCTATATAGTAACAGTGTCTTTCAGATCATCCTGATTGGGAAATATTGATCCTTTCATCTCAACAGCTGCTAAGCTTTACTAGGTTGCAGAATGACAAGTGCTTAAAACAAAAAATAAAGTAGAAGTTGGAGAGAAAAAATGGCAGGAGGGAAACAAAACACAAATATGTGCAGTTGATTAAGTGGCTGGAACTACCAGGTTTGTGTTATGTATTGATTCTCACAAATTTTTGTATTTATTTGATTGATGACAATGGTGTTTCATGTCAACTCAAGCCACAATGATATTTTACAGCCATGTTTGTGAGAGCTGAACTAAATGAGAACAATTGGATCAGAAGTCCTTCAGTCACATTTCTTTGATTCAGTGAAGCAGGAGCCCATCGTTACTGTGCTGTTGCTAAAACCATCAGTAATTAAAGCTGAGTGCTTAAATCTTTGAAGTTCATCAAACAACATGCCCAACATGCTTGTTTATTGCTGGAGATGTGCTAAACCTTTAAGTCAACTAACCCAGCAAAAGCAGTCCTCTGAAGAATTGAAGAGCCACAAGAAGTATTCATTAGTTAGGAGAATGCCCATTTTCTTTAAAATATTATTCAGCAAATAGCTCTGAAATTGTTTGAGAAATGCAGAAACAATATGGTTTTTGCTGATGCCTCATGAAAATGGAAAAGTATTACATTCAGAAAGTAAATCCAATCAAAAGAACAATGAGGTTCTGATTAGGAAAAACAAACAAACAGACCATAATAGCATACTTTCTGGGTCATTCCCATTCAGCAACACTTCTGAGGAATTTACTTAAGTTTAAGAATATACTTAAAATAAAGCATGTGCTCAAACAATTCATTGAACCAGAATTCAAAATATTGCTTTTAAAAGACAGTCCAGTACATTTTAAACTTTGATTTTAGCTTCTTTAACAGAGGGGGATGAGCTGTGGCATTTTTCTACAGATAGTTCAAATTACTGTGTTTTACTTTAGAGAGCCATAGAATGATAGAATTGTTAAGGCTGGAAAGGATCTCCAAGATGAAGTCCGACCAAAGGCTGGTCTATTGCTCTTCTTTTCAAACTGTTTATTCCCCGAGTTCTCTACCTGAACCAATCTTCAGAACCTATCTTCTCTTTAACATGGACTTGAGTTATAAAAATTGCACCTATGTTTCAAAAATATGCTACTTTTAAAGGTCTTTGTAACTCACCAGTACTTGTCGCTATAAGGGACTTTTTAATTTAATATTTTTGCATATGTAAATTAGATAACTTATTTAAATAACTTATTTAAATAACCTGCAGTGACACAGGTGAAAAAATATCTTTTGCCAGGCAAGAATAGTCTATGTTTGCAGAAAGAAATAAACCTAGGGACTCACACTAAATGTGTCCTATGGAGAAGTTCCTATTAGAAACTGACTTCCAAGAAGTAAGACTAAATTTCAAGTTTAATTTTTCCCATGTTCCAACAACAGGTTGTAGCATAAAACTTAAAGCTTGTGAAAAAAACAAGGTTTGGCTTTTCCCCCTTTCCTGTGCTGCAGTGAACCTTTAGTTCACTGTATGTTGGTCAGCATTAGTGGGTTTCAAAGGGCAGGAACCAGAAAACTGCTCTGTCCTGCTGGAAGAGTCCCTGCCATCCTCAGTGCTCCAGGCTGCTCTCTGCCCTCAGTGGGCATGGCCCCTCTGAGTCACGGTGTCAGATCTGCTGTAGGAATAGTTGAGATCACATCCACGACTGCATGAATAGCAACTACCTCCACTTTTCAAAAACATCTAGGAGCCAGTTAAAACTCAGAATTTTGCTTTCTTACTAAATTTTAACTTTTGACTTTTTCCCTGCCTATTTTTTCTTGCATCTTGTGAAAGTACATTTTTAAACCGTCAGTTTCACAATTCATTATATCTCTACAAAATACCTTTTTTGCCATAAATGTCAGCAGTATAATAGCTGAATAACGAGTAAGATAAATGTTTTAGTTTCATGTGTTTACAAGTGTTGAAATTATTTCAGTTATTTCATTTCTAATCAGCTACTATATTGTCTTGTTATGACGTAGCAGCAAGGACATATATAAGCTATTATAAATCACACATAAAATTAGGAAAGTATAAAGCAGAAAAAATAAAATACTAACAGAAAAATAAATTTCTTAAAATAAGTATTGAATTTTCTGAAACTTGCTGGTCTAGCTACTCTCTGTACCAGCAAAGTACATCATGCAGTAAAATTATTTTATCAAACTCAGGGGCAGCTGTGCTGGAAGAAAAATGTTATTTAAATAAAGTCACTGCTTAAAATATTTAATTGGATTAGCATGAAGTCAACTGTCCTAAATAGCTGAGATGTAATTAACTATGTAACTAACAGCTTCAAACAATAAAAAAAAACTTTAGTGAGCACGTTTGTTAGCCACTGCTTTTTCACCACACCCCAGTTAGTAAAAAAGACAATTTAATACAAGCTGGTATGCACAAGAGTTAAAAAAAGGGAGTCAGATAATGGCAAATGTAGTTAACATTTAGTAATTCATATGAAGAAATGAAAAGGACTGCTCTTTTTACCAGCAGCAGATTCTTCTTATAAGTAACAGACTGGAATTTTAATTTTCAGGACATTACACGTGGATCTTTCAGTACAACGACTCTCCAACAGAGCATCCTGATCTGTTAGGAGGGGGTTTTTTATTATTTTGGTTTTATGCTGATGGCCAAAAGCTTTCTCGGTATAAATGACCCCCACCATGTTCATTTTGAGATATATCAAGGTCAGTTCTGTAGTGAGAGGCATCTTCCTTGGTACAAACTGGAAGTATTCAAGGTGTCTCTATCACTTTCAGGGTAGTTCTGATGCTAATTCCTATCCCATTCCCTTTACACAATAAATATATATTTCCATATCTATTTGTTGTCAGACGTATTTCTGTAAAACAACAAAAGGCAGAATTTAACCACCTGTCAGAGACCTAATCCCTAAGATTTCCAAATATTTTTGGGGATGAGCGTGTAAGATGGAATTAAAAGTTGATCTCCCACAAGCATTCAGCAGATAGATCTGCAGGGCTCATTGCTGGTTCTGCAGAACATTTGGACACCATGGTGAATACGCTGTAAGTTTCAGGTATTTCTACGGAAAAAAATGACTGATCCAGGCACCAATTTACGTGGTGTGGATGCAAACTTTGTGCCTTGTTTTCTGTTACAAAGGACTATGTGTGACTTAGAAGTCACTGTGAATGTGTAGCAAGGATGTAATGAGGTGGGGTCGCTGTGCTGTTGCTGCCTTGCCCTGGCATGGAAATACACCAAGATCTAAGAAGAAAGACTTGAGCAGCAGCCACTGAAGCCAGTAAACCCTGCCTTTAGCTTTGTACTCCCCTGGGCTCTGGCGCAAGCTTAGCTGGTGTCAATCCAGGACTCTGCTCTGTGATGCGTCTGTCTGCAGAGAGACACATTTACTGTGCTTGCATTTCTCCTCTCTCTCTGTAAAACAGTGATACAGCAAAAACTCATATTCATATTAGGGGGATGAACGTTGCCTTGGTAGATAAATAAGAATGTAGGTAGCCCAAAATGTACAAAAATCACTCTTCATGACTTCACTGCACCAGCTCATACTAACACAATACAGCAACCATAAGGCCTTTTGGTTGTGTACTACAGTAAAAAAAAAATTTGAAAACCATTTTTAAAAGAAAGATGGAACTTAGTATGAGATACTTAGAAATCTTGCAGAAATTGGATGGGCAAGTCAATTACAGGCTTAATCCAATCAAGTACTGATAAGCCATGACTCACTGAACTGCTGTGGGATACCCCGGGTTCATACTGTCATGATTGTTATCACTTTTTATAATTTAGGTTTAATTTTAATATTACCATTCAGGTTCCCCAAGTAAGAGAGAAGCCATATCAAACATATATTTAAGGATATATAGTAGATGATAATGCCATTAATCATCTTTTAAAAGATACCAGTCACTTTAACCAGTTAAACAGAAATCACTAGTTAAAAAACATATTTTTTGTATTTAAAACTAAAATTCAGTAGTTGTAGCAGTTAGCAAGACATAGGACTCTGGCTGTTTTATCATACTGATGTTTTATCATATCTGCTGAGTCACTTGAATTTAATGCCCTAGGAAAAACTTGTATATTATCAAATATTCTGCTTTATCTGGTAAAAAGGAGGGAAACAGATTGGAGAGAGAGGCTTAGCATGACCAAGAATCACTTGCAGTTGCCAGTCAATGTTAGGCTTTACTGTTATCTCTACCCAGGTGCTTGACTAGTTGCTTTAAGCCACAGGAATCTTTCATTCTCACAGGCAGCATCCCAGCCCTGCTGAGCAGCAAGAGCATCAAATTTTCTTCCAGACGTGGTCAACACGTCCCATCAGCAGGACGTGGGGTATGGAACCTGTCCTTCTGCATGAGGCAAACATTTCTTGCTCCTCTTCTGCTGTGTGGGTGTCATTCTTCAGTTGAACTGGTTGTAGACCCAACCAACCAAGCATATTCAGGCCCTGGTCCCAAAGTAAACTCAAATCTACAGAATTGTTCCCATGGGGGCTGGCAGGCTTTAGTTTAGTCCTTTGCTAAGCATTTATAGGAGGTATCCCCATTCCTCACTCAGGTTACAAGTAGATCACGTTTTGTTCTGACACCAGATAGTGCTGTGCAATGCACAAATAAGATATAGGCTGAATGCTTAATATTTTGAGCCAACCATAGGGAACAATAATCCTGCTCATGCTTCTCAGGTATTTTACCAGCTATGCTGATATAGCACTATTAAAATTCAGGATCATAAAAATCCTAATGCAACCACTAAAATTTTGGTAACATATCTTTAATTTAGATAGTTACTTTGAATTCAAAAGTATCTAACTTAAATCTATTCTGGCAAATAGAGTTACAAACCTGAAATGCAGACACAATTATCAGCAAATCACCAGCTAGTGATTCGAGTATCTTTATCTACCTCATCTAAATACCTGATGCTACTTGCCTACCTTTAATTGCGGGGTTTTTCCTCTCTTTTTCAGAGGATTTACAATAAAAATCTGGTATCAGTATACAGGTTATGTGACAACTACTTAGCAGACAGTAAGTAATCTGCCATAATGCAGGATGGAAAGAAACTGCCTGAATGCTGATCTGTTCTTTTCCAGTCTTAACCACTGCGTACAATTTTACGGACAACACAAGAATCGCTCACATTGTAGAAGTCAGAAGTGTGTATGCACCATCCTTTCCTCAGAAGAGATATAAATCTAAATCCTGGGTTTAAGTAATATGGTAAGTAAAGCCAAGTGCATCTCCTGGCCAGTTCCACTGAACTCATCCTAAACTTTAAATATATATCACATAAATACCAAAGTTCTTAATTTCTCTCACAACGATGCTACATGAAACAAGAGTTCTGGCCATTTAAGCTTTAAAAAGGCCCTGTTTTGTCATTGTTTAACTTAATAAAATAAATAGTACTTCTACATTAATAAACAGTTTGTAAGCAGTGACTATAAAGCTAAAAAAATGTCAAATACATTCTAGAGAACTTTAAATTATACATTCAAAGACAACAAAACCCAAGAAAGAACTACACCATGTTATCAAAATCTATACAGCCAGCATGATGTTGAAAACAAGCTGATCAAATGCTCATCTCTCCATAATGCAAAGGGATGGTTCTTATCATTCCAGAGACCTCATATCATTTGAGAGCTCTTTTGCAAAGATTATTCTTTGCATGATCAGTCTTCCAAGACCTTCACATTATTGAAAAATGCAGCTATTATTTATGTTTGATATTCAGTTTTCCATACAAATTTAATGATCTTCATCTTTGGGCCTCTCATTTTAAATGTTTTGGAAACATCAAGCTGCAAAGCTAGAAAGCTGAAAAAAGAGTCCTAAATTTACCAGGGTAAATAAGTGTAGGCTCATATCAAACATATTGACATGTTCGAGAAAATAAAGTGGACACATTTATTCACATTGCTTTCTTCTTTTCTATACCCTGTCAAAATGACATTTTAAAAAGACCAGCTCACTAAAGGCGTCTCTCTAAATTTCAAATAAATGTTTAAAGAACATGAAAAATGCAACAGAAAGTGAACATGGATGGTCAAGAGGGCATTTTCAGAAGTATGTATGATCAACAGAAACAAATTTTACACAGAGGTTTTTTTCTCATTAGAAAAAACTTTCAGTCCATAAAACCAGAAGCACAATAGATTTTGTTTCATGTTAGCATGAGCTGAATTGTATTGGTTTATTGAAATAACATGAAGTTCTTCTTTTTCCTTCAGATCAATGTGTAAATGTGTCAGTGTGTCACAGAAATCCCCTGGCAGGAGGCAGATAACAAAAAATGTAGTCTGTATGTAGGGCATCCCAAATGAGAAGTTGTGAGCAACTTCACAATTGCAAAAGCAGTTTCCTTTTAAAGACACCATTTGGATTGGGAGCCAAGTGCTTTATTGTCCCATTAGAGTTTTTTTGAGCGTGTATGAGTCTTGAGTTGGGGATATCCTAAGCATGTAGATGGTCCTGCTGGCTACTCTGAAGTTGTTCTAACTTAGCCTGCAAAAGTACTCAATAAAATTAGACATCGCTACCAGGGTAAAGATGGAACACTGACTCACGTGCTAGGGGAAATTAGGGCAAAACCACTCAGCATCATGAAGGATCACATCCTGATTGCTGGACATGAAGAAGTAACCAGAAAACTGTACATAGTCAAATCCAATTGCTTGAGCATAAGATTTTAGGTTTAGAAATGACACAAATAAAGAAGCTCAGAAGTACGTAGTACATGCGCCACAAATTCTCCTTACTAGCTCATATGTTTCATACTTTGATAAAAATCACTTCAGCTCATTGCACCTTGTTGTCTTTTGTGCCCTATGTCCATTTTGTATGAACACAACAAAACCAATTTTTCTGAAAGCCAAAGCTTTGGCAGGAGACAATGGAATCCTGGGAAATTACAAAGCAACCTACTGGCCAAATACATTCTGATAGATTTGTTTACTTGACATGTACAACTCAACTGTCTTGATGATCAGCCTTTTCCAGAAATCTCAGCTAATGTTAATTTCAGTGAAATTTTTCATGCTAACTCCAGTGTAATGACCAGAATCTGGTATTTACCCTGAAGAAAATGAGGAAATAGTTTTGAATGTGTAAGATTTATCTACAATTCTTTATGCTAGAGCAAGTTTTTGTAACTTATAAAAAATTGATAGTGATCATGAAAAAAGTAAACTTGCTCAAGCATCATTCTAATGTACTCATCTAGTAATTATTAAATCATTTTTATTTTTGTCAGAATTGATTTACATTGTCTTATTTTAAGAACACCCATAGAGTTCTAGTACCTTAGAACTAGTAGTATATACCAAGCCAAGTTACCAATACAAAAAAAAATTATACAAAAAAAGGATTAAGCAGAGGAAGTAATTATCAAGATAACTTTCTACCTTCTACAAACATTATTCACTTCAAATAAGGAATCTGGATGGCTTGGCTGAAGACACAACAGTGATGCACATAAATGTCTGTGACACTGGAGACAAAATTATTTGACTGCCAGATAATGGGTGGAGCAAGTTCTTGCTAGATTTCTGCAGATGAGAGATTGTTACTAATTTTTATCAGTGTTGCAAAATTATTTCATCATGCTTAAGTCTTTGTTTTGCGGGGCAAAATTAAAATAACAATACACAGCATAATATGTCCCCACTCTAACACCTTTACATCGGTAACAAATGAGAACTATGGGACTGATTTTCTGAAATGCACAGGAAATCTTTGAAATGAAACAATATTTTTAGAGAACTCATCTGGTTATAAAGCCAGCTGTCAGAAGCTGCTGAATAGAAAACCTAAAGCAGTGCTCTGGGAAGGCTGGTAAAAGAAGGGTTGGGAGTGTCGTGTAAAAGTAACCCTGGATTTAATCAATGTTATTCTGACCAGCAGAGAGCTCTAGCAAGTGAGCAGTGGTAACGTTTGCCTGAAACGCTCCTCTTGACTTGAGTCTCCTGACTAAATGAAGCAACTTATATTTTGTCCAACTGGATGCAAGCAAAAAAAGCTTTAAGGGAGAAAAGACACAGAGACAAGTATTTTTGAGCTAGGATCCTCATAAACAGCCATCCCTGAGAGGAACTAAGATGAACTCTGTCTACTTTATTGTTGTAAATAAAATGAAGCACCAAATAGGAAAGAGGCATAGTATGTGGACAGGATTGGTGGGCAGGTGGGGAAATGCTTCTGCTTATCATATCACACAATATAATCCAGGGGGAGATGGAAACTTTACCTATTTGATTCTTTAATGTAAATTAATTTTTTTACTTGTCAAAATTATATCAAAAAGCCAGTGGAAAGAGCAGACTATTATTTTTAAAAGCAAACAAACAAACAAGACAACTTTGATTTGAAATGAAAACTAACAGCAATGTTTGTTTGGATAAGCTTTCATTATTTTGAAGACCTTGGCATTCCTGCAGATATATTCATGAATTAATCATTGAAAAACTTAAACTGAAAAGAACATGAATTTTCCAATGCAAGTAGTCTCTAAAGAGCACTGAAAACGGTTATTAAATTATAGTTCTTTAAACTCCCTGCATCAGGAACCTGTTTCACACATAGCTAACTGAAAGAATAGCATGATACTAAAGTCCCTGTGATCATACAAAACCAAAGAAAATTGCGAGTAGGCACTAGCAGTATGTCACCATGTATAACAGTACTAAAATCTGTTAACAAAACTACCATACATATAGTAAACAGCAGGAGTTTTGGAATGCCATGCAGCTTTTAAATTATTAGCACTAATTAGCCAAATCAAAAGAAGAGATCAGGAAACACATTAGAAGTGAAGACAAGTCTACCTGTATTGCTGTGTCAAAATTACATTTCCAAACAACCAATTAGTAAAGACAACCTTTCAGCCCAATAAGCCATATGTAAAGTGGGACGGCTTCATTACAGTGGCTCCCTAATTAAAATGTAAAGGCTGCTGATCATTGCATAATTAAACAACATGTCATGTGGTTTCATCTGGCAATTGCAAGCAGCTAGGCCTGAAATCATTAATGACTAAGATGTCGTCTAAATGAGTCCAGAGACTGTAGAACTACACTCTGTCAGAATGGAGAGCATCCTATGGTCATTATGGAGATAATATCCTCCAAAGGGATTGCTCTGTGCAAAATGTTGAAGTTCTTTCTCTCAAAATGACTTTGACTTTTTATATCCAGTTTTCTTACTAATTAGCCCAAAAGAAAAAGGCTAGCAGGGCTAATTAACTTCCAGCTACGATAATCTAAATATGAAACTGCAGAAGCAAAGATTTTCCCTATGGATATTCTCAACGTTTTTCATAAGTTAAAGCTCTGCTATTGAGAAAATATTTTTTAGGTAACCTTATGCTCTGATTGAGAATCCCTTATGTGGTTTCCCACTTTGCAGAATGCCCAAGGAACAAAACCATTTGCAGCACCAGTTCTCTGTGTTCTGCATACCACAGACCATCCCTTCAGCCTTCACTGATGATGCACAGAGACACTAAGTATAAAACAGTGAATCTGTAGTTCCATGAATTTACTGGAGAATTCTGGGGGTGGGAATTGTTTTGCAAAATAATAATGCCAGTCACAAGAAAAGCATATATTATGAAAGCACACACACTCCTCAATCTATACTTCAGGAGTTTCAAAGTGTAATGGACAAAGTAACATGAGTTCAAGTTCCTTTGAAAAGTAGAGTAGACAGGATCTTTTGTAAGCAGCCAGAAACAGCAGGTGTTCCACAGCCCAATCAAAACCCTGTAGTTCATCTTCAGCTCTTCTTGTGTCTCCCATGTGTATCCTTCACACACACCTTCACTGCAGCAGGGAATTCAGGTGCCTTCTTCTGCTCACTTTCATGTTAAATCTCATTCAAGGGCTTTGCCATTTGAAAGTGAATAACACTGGATATAACGGAGCTTGAAACAACAACTTGGCAGCAAAATTTAAGTAGTGCTTAGTGTTTGCCAGATTTGCAGATTCACAGATAATGAAGAACTAAATAACTTTAGGGGAGAATTTTGAAAAATATAGGAAAAATAAATTTCTGGAAATAGAAAGGGTGAACATTTGATAAACGCAGATCACATTTTATTTCTCAGGTCACAATGCCTATTTCCGGTTGTCAGCCTCTCACCAAGCCTTGGTGAACTGGTAAAGGGTTAGTTGATGACTTTGCTTGAATTTCACTTTTGTTTCTCCTTATTATTATATGTAAAATACATACATTTTACTTGTTAAAATCAAAAAGTCAGAGGCTAGTCACAAAGTAAACCAAGATTAATATTGAAAGTGAGAGATTTTTCTGTGAAAAAATTATCTCCTCACAAACTTCATAGTAAGAAACCATTTTAAGTTCTATTTCCAGCATTTTTAATGCTCTCTGTCCCTTTAGAAAATCTGTGGACTTACACAGATGTAAAACTGATCCAGCTAAAATAATTCAACTTCAAACAGTGTAAAGTGTGTGAGAAAGACAAGAAACTGGCCAAATGCTTCTCAGTGACTACCAGGCTTGTACTTCATATAAGCAATTTGACTCAAAAAATGCAAACAAGAGCTGTTTCCATTCTAATTAAATGATGCATTTCCTTTCTGAGTTTTCTGTATTTCTTGCAGTTTAAATTTTATGTTGGTTCTATGGCACACTCTTATGATTGCTTTCATTATTCTTCTTCATTTCTGATCTAATAATTGCACTCAACTTGATGCTGGAAGATCGTCCTCAGTATTTCTTCTGTTGCCTCTAAGTTTTGTTCCAGACAGATTCAGAACCGTCCCTTTTGAGCTGGTGGAGAATAATTATCAGCTGTGTGGGAGACAGAGTATGATGACAGAGTACATGGGGAGGGAGAGAGGGGAACCAACTGAGAAATTGCCCAGCAATCGCTGTGGTTCCACATAACAAATAACTGGTCTGTGAACTCAAAAAAACCCCAGATGTGCTAAGTTTGTAACAGACATATCCTGTCATCCTATCACTTTCACTCTGAGTACAGCTACAGTCTGACTCGGGTTTGGAATTCTGTATGTCATTCCCAACATCAATAGAGACAGCAGCCATTATTTAGCATGGAGCTAAATTCCAGACCAGTAAAGTAAATTTGCACTTAATTTTAAACTGTAGAGTATAATTAGACATGATTTTTCTTCTTTATACTACTCATTTTTATCACCACAATTTACGCTGAATTCCTTCTCTGGTAGGAACAGTCTGAGAGCTGGCTATATTTCAGTGAAATCCTGGCACACAAGCCTGTCCCTTCCCTGCTCCATGCAACCACTCTTTCAGTTTTTAATTAATCAATCATGCTACAGCTAATTGTCCTACAAATAGATTAAAAAACTATACATATAAAATAATGGTGAATAATGGTGAACACATAGATACGGTTTTTTTCTATATAACACAAAGAAAACAGAATTTGTTTCTGTATCATATTTCTTTATGGACAGAGTGTCCCAAAGAACTTTTTAACAAAATATCTTACTGACACCACATTGAGTACAGAAAAATGTGGCAGCCAGAATGCTCTCAGCAAAACCTCAGATGTATTCATAGGCAATAGAAGTCCTTTTATTGAGAAGACTTGTTGCCCAGGAAGCCAGGGTTTGTTTCTGTTCTTTTTCAAAAGAAGGAAAAGACCTGAGAAGTTTTCTTCAACAAGACAAGCATCCTCTTAGATTCTTCACATCAGATGTGTTAACTGGCTTCAGTTAGAAGACACAGTGTTTCACACCACCTAATAGAATATTGAAAATGGAAGGCTGAACAAAATTGTGATGAAAATAGTACTAAAATATAGGGATTTTGAAGAAATGGAGTAACCTACACTGTTTTGCTAATAATTCCATGATGTCTTCTGGAGTCTGAAAAAATCCCCGCTATACAACCCTACTGATGTTATCAGGGATGACAATTCTCACTGCAGACTTAGTTTAATTTACACCAGCCATTAAATGAGGAATTTATGCCAATCAATACACTTCTCTACATATACACATATTTCTAGCCTATGTTACATCATAGCTATGATACAGAAAGCACTGGAATGTAACAGGCAGAACTGAAATAACGGGATTGGCACTGATAGTCATTCTGGAAATGTTCACTCAAACTCTTTCACAGTCCTTGAGGAGAAAAATACATCCACAAATTTTTGGAAGCGTGAATGTTTTGGTCATGTTTTTATCTTCCCTGTAAACATCAAGTTCCACAAAATTTAAGCCTCAGAGATGCGTACTTCCTGCAACTTCCTGTGGAATTAGGATCATGTGCTTGTTTTACCACAGAAGTGGTTATTTCCAAGGCCAGCTTTACCCCACCCGCTCATATTCCTCTGTCTTCCATTCCCAGTCCATTCACAGATCACTCAAATTGCTGCTTTTATTTCACCTGAAGTGACTCCTCTTTACTGCCTGATCGCGCAACAAGATGGGTGTTTTGCAATCAGAGGCACCTCAGCTGCCAGGTTCTTGAGTGCAGAGACATTGCTTGTGTAGCAGGGCTGGACATCCTGGAGAATGACCGTGGTTTGCCATGTAAGACACTCAACTCTAGTGTTCAATGAAATTAACATCACTTAGAGCAGTGCATGAACTAAGGGCCGCCAACAGTGCTCTGGGAGCTCATGGGAGCCTTCTGCTACGCCAGTACTGTCCAAACCATTTTGGGTTTTTAGCTAGCAAGATGTATCTTCCCTTCAGTGCTCCAGCCAAACTTAATTACTTGGCTTACCCCCGGGCTGCAAACTGAGGCAGCTTCAAAATGAGGGTGGCTTATATTAACTATATTTTAATTACTGTCTTGTGCACCATAACAGTAATGGTGGTTCTGTTAATAAAGAGAAATTAATTTTCCTTCACTTGGATCAGTGATAAGTCAGTTTTGGACTTTCAAAGGGAGAAATTCCTGCTGATTTTTTAAAAAATATTACCTATATATATACATATATACGCTTTCTTAAAAATTACGAACATCCATGGAAATCAGGAATCATAGGTCTGTAAACACAAGATGCACCCAGATTTTCAAGTCTTTCCTGGCTGGTTACATTACTATTACAAAATAAAAAGAGCTATTAATTCTTCTGTCTGCAGAAATTCAAGCTTATGTGCAGAGGACTACAGTTAAAAGCTGAAAATGGGCACTGTTCTAATTCTTTCATGTTTTATTTTCAAACTCATTTTCACATTTATTGAAATTCTTCAATGCAGCTATGGACATTCCTATGACTTTTTTGACTCCAACTGAAGAACCATAAGCATATCCCATACTTTAGCCAAATGAAGCCTGTCAAACTAGAAGTCAAATTCATCCCAGCTACCTCAACAAGTAAAATAATTCCTAAATATCAATTACAAGATCTTGCAGCTAGAAAGACAAATAAAACAGACCTTCATAATATCATGAAGGTACAGAAGAAGGATTACAAGAATCTGTGAAGTCCAGAATCCTTTAAACAGTGCTGTTTGCTATAAAGCATGACAACATCAGAGAACGTTGAGAGAGTGATTCTGCTGGTCACTTTTCAAACATTCTGGACTAGAGAAGACCAAAACAGATTTTTCTGGGCTTATTTAGTGCTCAGTGTTAAACAAATAGCACTTTAACTGAACCTTCAAACTTCCTTTTTAGAACAGGAAAAATTTTGTTTGAAAGAGGAAAATTTTTAGTCTTTTTGTGGCAGGGTTTTTTAAGAAATATCTGCCCTCGTTGCACGTCTTGATACTGCTATGCAGCATTAGCACTATGTTTCTATCCCCATTTGTAATGCTGCATGGTAGACTTAGGCCTGATCTTAAAGGAATTACAGGTCAGATAGCCTTGCCACTGAGAAATTGCTACTCCTAAGTACTACAATTTAATAAAAATTAAAGAGAGAAAATTAACTAATCCAAGGTTGAAAATGTCAGCCAAAAAATGAAAGAAGATAAAGAAAGAAATATTGGAGTGATTATTTAAAAATTCAAAGTTGAATCTCTCCAGAGATGGCGGAAGTCAGAGAGACAGCATCATTTCACATCTCAAAAAACATTTTCAAATAAAATAATTATCATGCAGGCATATATTGAGAAGACTCCAGCTCTCCACTGGCTAAGAAATCTACTGGGCAGCAAATAGGCAAGGTGCTTTGGAAGTCTAAAGCAATTCTGAAAATTATCACAAGCAGAGAAAAAGTCACCAGCATTTTTTTTCATACTTTAGCCCTCTCTAAACTTCATTTTCTCCAACCCTGTATGCCAATTAACTTGGGGGGGGGGGGG
>VWZW01000978.1:1044737-1059247 GCA_013397115.1 Edolisoma coerulescens | reverse complement strand
TTTTTTTTTTTTTTTAAATAAGGTCTTGGCACTAAAGGAAATACATTAAGGGAGTAGAAAAGAGACAAAAGTTCTCAAAATATTCAGGTCATGGTCCTTTTATGGAGCTTGCTGATTATATAACTCCATATATTTTCATATTCTAGGACTACAGAGGAAAAAAAGGCTCAAGCCCATAATATCCTACACTTTCTGACAATCAGTAATATGACCCTGAGAACATGATTCAAAGTCCACAGAAATCAATAGCAGCCTTCCTCCAGTCATAACATTTGTCTTGATGCTCTTCAGTTTTACATCCAATACAAATGAATCAAAGAACACAAGACAAACTTTGCAATCTTTATTTAGAAAGGTGCTGCCTGTACACTCTTGCTATTTTCAAGCCACCTACCACCATGCTCACCAAACCTTAAGCTGAAGAATCTTCTATGGAGCTGATTATTTCGTATTGAAAAAACAGCTGACTGTTCCAAAAAGTCTTGCAGAGATACATGGAGACTGTCAACTCTTCAAACAGAACTGAGACAAGATTAAACCTAGACATTTTAGATACCATTATTAAAAATGTTTATAAATTCAGTTGCTAATTGGGTTAGAGTTTCACTGACTACATTTAAACTGCAATCCTGACTATGCAGTTAACCTAGATATGAGGAGGTTACCTAAAGTAAATCCATAAATTACTGTGCTTCCGTTCTCCTAATGATATATTCAGAGGTGTCTGCACAACACTCAGTAATAAAAAACTTTCTCTTATGGAAAATAGCTGCTGAACAATGACATCCACTGATACTGCAGCCTGCTATACATCTTATTAGAAACCCCCTATTCTCTCCCACATTCATAACCCTGTAGTGTCCTGTGGAGAATCTCCAGTGCATCTAAGAAAGGGTAAAAGCTTTGGGTTAATAACTCATTATGAATAGTCTACATTTTCATGCAGTGTATCCAGGGGATACTATGCTTAATATAAATTCAAAATGTCAGCTTTAAAAAAAAGAAAGAAAAAGAAAGTCTTTCTGCCTTTGTTTTAAGTGTGAACCCTGAAATAATTTATTCATGGTACCATAATAAACTGTCAGCTATCTTGACAACTAAAAATGAAGTGTACTGTACTCCTTGGAAATTTCCAGAAATATTTTTTTGTGTTACAAAAAGAATAGAGAGAAAAGACAACACATTGAAACCCACGGCCAGACTCCACATGCACGGAAACTTCATTCAGATGCCACTGCTTAGGATCTGTAGAGCCCTTAAGTCATAACAACCTATCAGAAAAAAATCACCTGAAGTGATCTCAGCATATCTAAAAATGTTCAACTGTCGTTTTGAAGCAGTAATTCAAGTATTTAAACTCAGAGGAAAAAAAGTCTTGATGGAAAATACAAGGGAAAAAAGCATGTTAGTGGAAGAGATCTGCCTTAATTGGGTAGTTAAAAGTATTTGATAGGATTATAAAAAGGCAAAACTGTCAGAATGTAATTCTTCTACTGGCCACTGGCCAAAGCAGTGCAGATTTTACAGGGAAGAATAAACCACCACAATTATACAGCATCTCTCACACAAGATATTTTCAAAACAATTCTCAGCCTTTCAGTTTTATTTGCATGAGAAGAAATTTTCACTCACTTTATGGTTTCCCACTGAATTTCTTGATCATTTAAGTCTTTGTCTATAAAAGGGAATATGCCCCAATGAAAAGCCACTGATAGCAGCTGCATCAACACATAGTGTGGACAACCAAATATTCTAATTGCACCAGAATTTATTCTTTTTTGAATCATTTCACTCCTGCAAAGTACCTGTACCCGAAGCTGTATCAATTCAGGTATACCAATGACTCAGCTGCAGCTGGAGCAAATGTCCACCCCAGAAAAGCTCGGGAATCATTAGAGGTAACAGGTCAGCAGCAGCTCCCTGCTGTGAGGCTTTAATTCATCTTCAGCTACCAAAGTGCTTCTCTTCTCCACATGAGCCACAGCTTTCTTTCTCCCCAAACTTTAACCCACAATTTTTAAAGGCTAACCATTCTTCTGACCTAAAAACCCTGCTATAAGTAAGGAAAAACTCACCAGGAAAGGAAGATAGAATGAAGATCCCAATACTGTTGAGCACTGTTGGGTTTATTTTCAAAAAGAAAAAACCTTGCATTACTTGATGCGAACATTGAAGACCTGTCAGAACTACTATCCATCCAGTGGAAAGAGATTTCTACTTAGTAAAATGGAGAGTCTCATGATAGACCTTCATATCTGCTGCCTCTGACAAGTAAGGAAGCTTTTTTTCCCCATGCTGGTAGCAAACATTTTTAAGTATTCTGTCATTACAGCTTCTATATGAAAGGGCACAAAGGAACACACAAGAAGTATTAGGCTGTGTATTCAGAGCTCAGAGCTACATTTCACTTGACCTTAGCCTTTAAGTGGCTACTGATAGTTAGCTAATTTGTTGCTCTATATTCTATATATATTGTATATAAATACATAATATTATGTATATATACTATATGTTATATATTGCATTAATATAATATATGCTATATATTGATATATTGTATATTTGAAATGTATTTATATTATATATGTATGTATTATTTATATGTCTCATGCACAGTAGACATGCAGTTTGCTCATTGCTGTCTCAACTTTTTTCATTTGATCAAATGAAAAAAACATTTGAATTAAGAAAGAGGTTTTGAACTAAGTTTTTTATAGTACATACCATTTGTTACAATCCATTCTAAGAAAGAACAGGAAAGATGAAAGTCCAGCAATGCAAATGTAGGACTAACACCTTCAGATCAAGATTTCTCTTTCCATTCCCTTCCCTCCTACTACCAATATGACTTTCTCAATCAATTTAGCAAAGATACACAGACAGCAAAGA
Organism: Edolisoma coerulescens; assembly: GCA_013397115.1. Lineage (NCBI taxonomy): Eukaryota > Metazoa > Chordata > Aves > Passeriformes > Campephagidae > Edolisoma > Edolisoma coerulescens. The sequence continues at coordinate 1,056,358 of VWZW01000978.1, read as the reverse complement.
AGTAGCAACAATGTTAGAATCATTTCTATTGGGTCCACAGGGACAATTTCAAGCAGATGAAATCATAGAATCATAATGTTTTAGGTTAGAAAAGACCTCTAAGACCAGTGAGTCAAACCATTAATCCAGCACTGCCAAGTCCACAACTATACCACGTCCCCAAGCACCACATCTTTTAGATACCTCTGGGGATGGTGACTCTACCACGTCCCTGGGCAGCCTGTTCCAGTGCCTGAAAACCTTTTTGGCAAAGAAATCTTTCCTAATATCCAGCCTAAACCTCTCCTGGCATAAGTTGAGGCTGATTCCTCTTGCCTCATCACCTGTCAATTGAGAGAAGAGGCCAACCACCACCTGGCTCCACCCTCCTGTCAGAGAGTTGTGGGGAGCGAGAAGGTTCCCCCTGAGCCTCCTCTTCTCCACGCTGAGCCCCTTGGCTCCCTCAGCCACTCCCCATATGACTGACCCTTCAAACCCTTCACCAGCTTTGTTGCCCTTTTCTGGTCGTACTCCATCACCTCAGTGCCCTTCCTTTAGTGAGGGACCCAAAAGTGAACACAGGATTTGAGGTGTGGCCTCACCAGGGGCCAATATAGGGAAGAGTCACTTCCCTGGTCCTGCTGAACACACTCTTGCTGATACAGGCCAGGTGTCCTTGGCCTTCTCGGCCACCTGGGCACACCTGACTCATGTTCAGCTGCTTTCAACCAGCAGCCCCAGGTCCTTTCCTGCTGGGCACTTTCCAGCCACTCTGTGCCAGCCTGGAGCACTGGATGGGGGGTTGTTGTGGCCCAAGTGCAAGACCCAGCACTTGGCCTTGTTGAACCTCAGACCACTGGCCTTGGCCCACTGATGGAGCACAGTGGCCTGTGCCACTGCAGAGCCTTCCTACCCTCCAGCAGATCAACATTGCTTGGTGTCATCTGCTAAGGGACTGAAGGTGCACTTGAAGCGCTTGTCCAGACCATTGATACAGATATTAAACAGGACTGGTCCCAATACTGCAGCCAGTTTTTTACCCAGCAAACAGGGCACCCATCCAAGCCATGAGCAGCCAGTTTCTCCAGGAGAATGCTGCAGGAAATTGTGTCAAATGCTTTGCTTAAGTCCGGGTAGACAAGATCCACAGCCTTTCTGTCATCCACTAGGTGAGTCACCTTGTCACAGAAGGAGGAACTGCCTTTCATAAACCCATGGTGACTGAGCACAATCCCCTGGTGTCCTGCACATGCCAGGTGATGGCACTCAAGATGATCTGCTCATGGCAGTCAGAAGAAATATCTGTCTTGGGAAGAGTCCCGGGATTTTGTCCTACATTTTTTTATCATAACTGCACCTTAAATATTAATAACTGCAAATAGGACAGAGAAAAAGACCTCTTGACTTATCCTGAGGATGGTTGCAAACTGGGGACTATGACATTTTGCAGTACATACCACTTATCTGTACCACTTCCAGGGGCAGGCTAACGCATTTAAGTGACATGTAGTATCCTTGCATTTTCTATCTCTCATTGGAGATTTTCAACTTCCAGACTGGAATTTCCAAACACAACAGTTCTGATAACAACATCAGATATTCAAAATTCTGGGGGAAATAGTTGCTGCACAAAAAGAGATCCTCTTTATAATCTAACAACTGATCAATATCCAAAGTGACAGTTTATTATGGTTAGCTCAAGGATACACTTTTGCTGCAAGTGGAAGTTACCATCCCTTGATGCTCTAACCCTGTGAGGAGGATTACCAATCTTAGAATTTGTTATCTATTGCAAATATTTGATACAATGTGTTACAGTATGAATAACAGCTTAGTGCAATACATTTTACTGGTTCATCAACAAGGAGCACACCCTTCAGTTCTCACACAGCTTTTGTGTTCTCAAATACAATAGCCCAGCAATTAAAAACCAAAATGCCTTTTTTTAGTGTCATATGTGTGACATTTGAAAAAAAAAAAGCACTTCCTTTCTTATTTCCTTTTTCTGTGTCACTAGAATAATTTCTTCCTCCTCAACTCACATTCAAGCACATTCTACTCAACAAAGCTGCAGTGTATGAAACTAGTATAAATGATGGTGTCTTCAATTCTTACTGTTATACGTTCATTATCTGCAATAATTAAAACTTAAGGGAAATTACAAAGTATATCTGTGAAAGTCATGCTGCAGGAAGATTTTCAAAGTTACTCTTCTAAGATTGTAAGGAATCTAATTACTCTGACAATCCATCACTGTCTATTGTGTGTCACGAGATACAGCTGTTACTGTTGGATTCACAGTATTCTGCACCTCCCTTACCTGTAACAAGCCAGCAGGAGCTGAGCTCATCCACTGAGTGCTCTTTTATTGTGAGCAAGCTCAGCCAAAATACAACTTATATCAACCAAACTGGTGAAAATTCAAATACCAGCACATATTACAGACACTAGCAGCCTCTTCAGTTGTCAAATATTTAAATTTAGGAGCAGGACTGAAGTTATCATTAAACTAACCCTTGGTGCTATGAAAACCAAATAAAGTGATCATGGGCAGTCTTGCCATGCAAATGATGCAATTACACACATATTTTCTTTATAAATTTTCATGGGAAAGGTGTATAAATAGTTTGACCCTCTTCAACTATGTGGTTTAACTTCCTTTTTTCATTGAAAAATATTAAATCCAGACTGAAAAACCTATTTTAGAATCCTACCAAACATCAGTACTCTTCCAAAATAACATAACTTTTATTTCTATTCAAGTTTTTCTGCCCTTTAACTTGTACGTGGTCCATATATACTGAAAAATATTCTTATGTGGTCATTGCTACGATAAACACAGGTCTCAATACCAAAATATAAAGCCTGAGATGGGGGAGAGATTCAGTGTTCTGGTCTTACCAAGCGTCATGAGCCTGAATCATTCTACCTGAAGGATCCTAAACCAAATAATTTATGAAATCACCATATACCTCACATCCCACCCAAAAATATTTGATGAATCAGCACTTTCTCAACATGGAGAAAAAGAGGTCGTACTCATAGTATGCACAATTAAAAAGTATATTTGTTTTTCTTGCTTGAACAGCATGGAGAGTAGTAAACTTGCTATAAATCTGTTCTTCACTTACAAACCAAAAGTCAACTCAAACATTCAATGCAAATTAAAGAGCAGTGTTTTTTAAAAAAAGAAAACAACTTTAAAATGTTTCACTTACAATTAAAAAAAATTATAAATAACATATACATTATAAGTGAAGGCCATGGCTTCAAAAACAATCTATTTACATGCTGCTAGTTGTTTAATCATCTTTAAATTGCCTTTGAAAATTAAATTTTAAATGCTTTCCTGATCTCAGTTACTTTGCAAGTAAATATTATGCATATTAATAGCTTGCTTGCTTTGTTTCCACATCTCATGAAGTTTCTATGCATTTACACATTCCAGGATTTATGCTTACTGATTTGAAATCTATGTGAAAGACCAAAGATTCTATGAATTACAAAAATTGACAAATAAATGAAACAAAAAAAAACGTTTGCACTGTTTAAAAGACATAATCAGAGGCTAAAGAACTAAGCTCAGACAATAAGTAAATTAGATTTATATCTTGCAGGTAAAGATCACTGATATCAAATGCTCACATGTCTCAATTTATTTTAAGCAGAAGTGAGGGCAGTGGCACTTACGAGGAGTCTAAAAATAATAAATTACATCTTATTGCACAAAGTCAAAGGTTAAACTTATTATTGCTCACCATAGGCCAACCTTAACCCCAGGATTAATGCCATAAACAAAACGAAAATTCCGTTTGCACACATAATGCGCGAGGTTAATGTCTCTGAAGAATTACAAAAGGGAAATGATGCCCCCTACTGCTCCCAGAAAATGTTTCTGTATGAACACAATACTTTGGTTCAAAGGGAATTATCATGTAAAACCAATGAACATGTATTTTCAAAGTAACCAGTGCTCATTAGCATGACATATGCCAAGGACAATTTATTTCTTCTTTGGACTTTAATTAAAATATATGAAGGGCCTTTCCCGGTAGAGGAAACTCTCAGGAACACAAACAGCTAGAGAGAAGATAGAATCTAAGTTTCTCAGGAGTTACACATTTTGGCGAAGAAAGTATGAAGATTCAATTCAACTGTTTTTCCTCCATGCATTTCTGATTATATCAAACTTGAAATAATAACTTCTATGTAGCAGTGATATTTTTCAAACAGCAAAGATGATAGGATTGTGTTTTCTTCCTGGTAGTAATTTGACACAATTCATTAAAAGCCAACAAAGCCTAACCATGCCATGGAGTTGTGGAAGACCACAGCTCAATTCCTAACCCAGTTTTATGGTTCTGGTATCACTGACACTGTTGTAATGGATTTCTTGATGGGCAGATAAAGCAACAAGGTTATTGTTTGAAATATTTTCAGGGAAAGAGAGCTCAAATACTGAAGTGCTTTTACCGGTGTCTCATTTGTTCTGCATTTAAGCCACAATAGACCCAATGATATCAATACTATTAACTCCTGATTTCCACCAGTGTTAGTGAAAAATAACCCCCAAATTCTTAAAGATATTGGACACACTGAACTCCTCTATTTCAAAGTATACTACAAAAATATGTATTGGGTTCATTGCTGTCTTTGATCTGACCTTCAGCACCCTTGTGACAATTCCTAAACATATCTAATCTTAAAACTGCTATCACCTACCTTTGTTCAATGTCGCTTTGAATTTTGCAGCTCTTCGATGTTTTCATTTCTGTAACAAAGTTCTCACACACTTTCTGTAAACATAGCCGTGTTTTGCTAACCGTCCTTATCATTTGCATTCCATTCTCCCTAGGAGGAGACTTTTGATGGATCTTTCCTTTGACCAATGTGATTGAGAGGTGGTAATTTCTCCCTCCAATCCACGGTGATTTCTAAGAACATATATAATAAAGAGCGGGCCAATTTAGCCCCCCCTTCTTTTCCTGCCTTCTCTCTGAGACCAGAGTTCGTGTGTTCTTTCGTGTCCTAGAGCGACAGTTCAAGGCTTGCAGAGTGAAATGGCTGCAGTTCACAAGTTCTTATGCCACAAAATTAACCAAAATTAAATCAGTAAGCAAAGTTAATGAGCTGACATGAACAGGCATGCTTTTTTATTGGAAGTCCTATTTTATCACAAATCTTACCATGTGTTCTGGTGTTATTTAGACCATACTACTATGACCTTGCACTGGTCATTTCCAGCTCAAAGCACAATTAAACACCGATACAAGAGGAACACTTTTACCTGACTCTTATGAGGATGACTCTGCAGTAGAGTGTGAGAAAGGAAAACTTTTCTCCTTCATTGTCAGAGCACAAAAAATTGAAATTGCAGCACCTGTATTTTGGGAAACATTTGGTTAGAACCATTTCTGCTCATTTATGGTAACTTTACAACTCATCAATAAGAGGAAAAAATATTCATGATGGTTTACTGTTTCAAAACTAACTGGACCCAAGACAGGCTCAGTGATGAGGTTTAGCAAAATATAAATTCTATTCAAACTTGTAAGATTGTATGTCATAAACATATGTATGATGTATTCCCAAGAGCATATCTTCAAATAAGTTCAGAAATCAGGTTCCTCTCCAGCTTTTTTTCCTTTTTACTGTTGATGGTTTCCACCAGGAAGTTTGGCCCTCACAGTACTGCCTCATTAACACTGGTTCAGGTTTGCAACACAGCTATGCTCTTCTAATCCTCACCTAATATAAATCTCTATGGATTAACTGGACTTAATAGTAGATTGAAATAAATATATAATGTTCTAGCTCAAAGGAGATGAGTTTAAACCAGTCAAGAGTAGGCATTGTCCAGGGAAGGAATTAGAATAATTACATCTTATTTCCAAGGCAAAATGGCATTTAACTGTGCTCAAATACAGCTCAAATGCAATTGAGGATAGTCCTGACTTACACATATTTCTACATGCATGATTGGAAGTGTGTTGCTTAAGGATTTAATAGCCTGGAGAAGACTGGAGACTGACAGAACAGCAGTATGAAACAGTGGATAGCATGACTGACAGAAGTTTGAAAAATTTTACCAGTCATATAAAGCAAATTACCTCCAACTTATTTTTCTTATGATACTGATGTAGGACTCTACAATAAAATTTGAAGCTGATTTCTATTACTTGTAGTGGAATAAGCTGAAATGGGATGGTATCATCCTGAAAATGTTTTACTGTTTTTCTACCACTGTGAAACGAAGCACATAAATGGAGGCATCCCATATCTTTAAATATGCTTTCTAAATGTGAAAGGGTTGAAGCAAGTTCCAGAGGTCTCTGCCTAGAAAAAGCCCTCCACTGATATTTAACTGAACTGTCTTTGCTCTGAGACATGCAATAAAATACACTGGAATCAAATGTAAATGCATCATTGTGCTTTATGCGAAGAAAGTCAGCTTAATTTGCTTTTTTGACCGCTATTACACAAGCCTAGCATGGCCAGTTGGTGTAAATAAAATTTTATTAAAATTGTTGGAAATATTCTGATTTACATCAGCTGATGAATAATTCCACTGATTTTAGCAGAATTATATTAAGCCTTATTCTCACAGAAAGCCTGTGAGTCCAATTTTTGACCGCGATGTTTTCATATACCTCTCAAGAGAGGATCAGTTACACTGTAAATATATCAGAAACATCTTCACACACTTTGATTGTGTAGAAATCATTGTATTGTACAGAAAGTCTGGCACAGCTTACTGTCCCTACACAAAAGTTTAAAAACGTGGTGTATTCAGAGGGAACTCTCATCTTTAATTGAAGAAAAAATATTGTTCTGTATGAGAAAATACAAACCAAATATTACCATACTGTTTCAGACACTAAAATAAAATTTAGGACCAGAATTTGGAAAACCTTACTGAAGTAGATCAGCATTTAGTCTGCTCAGCAGTCAAACTGAAGTCAACAGGACCATGCATCCAGATGAATATTAATTTATCTTGGTCTTAACCTTATAAGAGTTAGATTTTGTGCAAGTTATCTGCAAACTGACATCATTCAGACATAGAAGATTTTATACCTATTCTCATCCTGCTTTGCACAAATATAAAGAGAAAAACAAAATGCAAATCACCTTCAGTAAGGTTTACTACAGGCTGCATCTTTTAAAAGCATTAAAAAGCCACTGTAACAACATTTTCACAGCTCATTGCACCAGTTGTACCTTTCAACTACTGGTGCAACTTCCCACTCTGAAACTGATGTGAACCTCCCAGAGCAGACAAAAATCAGCTGTAAGGTCTTATTCTATCAGCAGTCAGCTACTTAACAGGTACAGCACATAAAAGAACATTGTTTAACAATTAACCATACCCAGTGCTTTACAGAAAAAAAAGAAAATTAAATTCCTGCAGTCAAAATAGTAGCAAAATATTTATGAAAATTTAAAAAAACAAACACTTGGCTGCAAGAGTCATAAAACCTTAATGACACTCAAGAGTCTGAGTCTAATTTTTGATAACCTATAAAAAATTACTTGAAAGAGCTTTATGAAATCTCTAGATTTTAGCAAGATTAGCAAGAATACTGCTTTAATTTTTGCAGCTGCAGAAACTTTGATGAAGTACTCTATTTTAAACTAACTTAGAGTGGCACTTTAGCATGGCTTACTTTTTGCAGCATTTCTGCATTCCTCAGAGCCAGCTGCATGGTGCTGACACCCATTCAGACACCACTTGTAATTTCTGCAAGTAATTCAGTAGTGTTCCATCCCTTCTCACAATAAAGATTATACTCTTAGGTTACCGTTTGTTTTGTCAGTCATCCAAGTGAAGCTGCAATGTTTAAATACACAGTAGTCACACAGTGTGGAACCTTTAAAATTACTGGTAATAATATAGCTAAATATTTACATTAGAAAAAAAACCCACAAAACTGTCTCCTGGAACATTTCCCAGGCTAAATAACAGTCTTTGCCAATACACCTGCAGCTTTTTGTAACTAATTAAGAAACTTGAGCCAACACATTCAAAAAGCCTCAAAAACCAAATGCAGAGTCCATTACTTGAAAAAAAAATACTACCCACTCTCAAGAGTTGATGCATGTGTAATTGCAGTGCTTTTGTCTTTTCTTCCTTTTATAAAGACTCAATTATTTACAACAGGTTATTTTGAAAGGAAATTGGAATCAAGAAAAGTAATTAATTCTAAAATTAAGAGACAGAATAAGTTTCAGTCATAGAAACTACTAATTACAGAACCTATACCTTGGATCATTTTCAAAAAGTTTGCCTCTTGATACCAAAGTTGATGGTCTATAGGTTCATTAAGATGTCAGCATTGCAACAAATTCTCCAAAAGGGAAAGCTTCTTAATCACCCTCTTAGTCACCAGGGCTTCAAGCACATGTCTGTCACAGCATAACTGGGGACTTAAACAAGACGTAGAAGTTTGTCTCTAGAAAGCATTTTAAATCATTTCATTTCAAACCATTTGGGGCTTTTTTCTTTGCAGTTCTGTAAACAGCAAAAAACAACAAAAACAATTTAGTTAAAAAATATACCAAAATTTCCTGACAAGAATTTGAGGTTGCCTTAAATTTAGGACCATACTACAGACAAGACTTGAGAGCCCTAGTCATATTATTTCTATATATTTCCTTCTGAAATATATAGAATTTATTTGAGGTATCACTCTTAGAATATGCTACTATTAGTGTTATGACTGCAAATGAAAGTTTTTGCTATTCATATTCATGTAGGATGCTTTCTAGACTCTAGTATTTGAAGTCCACATCCTGCAAACAATCAAATATTTAAATTTATGCATGCAAATAACCTCACTGAAGACCATAATACTGAAGATCAGAGCACCATGTGTAAAGTGCATTATCATAGACTCCATAGCTCATTTATCCAACACGGGTCCGAAAGACAGTTTGAAAATTAGGTTTCCATGTCATGTCAACCAGTTTGGCTCCTGTTTCAAGTATGCAGCCCAAGCCCAAACTATTCAGGAAGGCCCAGTTTCATAAAATCGCTCATGCAACCAATTTTCAATTGCAGAAATTCTAATAAAGAGCAAGAAATTGCACAAGGCAGCTGAAGCAAGCTATTGCGAAACGTGAAAAAAACCCCACACCTATTTATACATTACTATTACAGTATTTCCCCAACAGTAATACAAATAATGAACTTGGCAACAACTCACATTCAGGGAAATCTCTATTATATCCCACTGGTGTGCCAAGTAGAAAAGCAAGATCAGGCATTGGGTGTGTCAAATTCCTTTGACTGCTACCAGCAAAACATTACCCTTTTCCATCCTTAAAATAAACTTACAAGATGTAACCAAAGATCCAGGAAGGTGAAATTTCCCCTCCAACTAAACAGAGCCTATCACTTTGGATATTCTACTGCAAACACCCAGAGGAGGAAAAAAAAATCATTCTTCCCTGACAAATCCACTTTGTAAGCATATCATAAGATGTCAGAGAATTTCCAGTGTTCTCAACCTAGCTCACATTTGGGGTTTGTACACCTGCATTTGTGCTTACGGCAAGAGGCTTGAGATTTCTCCTAAATATGAAGAAGATTAAGTCCAGGTTGCAATTCCAAAACAAATAAAAAAAGGTAAAAATACGATATTTTTTCTAGTCTGCATCACAACAATGCAGGGAGAAAGTTCCAACTTGTTTTAATAATTGTCCCATGTACATAATCATTTGTAAAACTTTTCAATAGCATCTTTTGTTTCACTTCAAAAGGGGTTTAGTTTGTCTTGAATGTTACAATGTCAGGTACTACCTAATCTCAGCAGGGTGGGTCACAGAACCACAACTGCTCACACTCACAATGACCTCCCTGAGAGCAGCCTCAGACCATTATAATGCATTTGTATAAAGATTTATCAAGAATATATATATAATTATACAGATTACAATACATACAGCAGTGAAACCATGTTTTATAACATGCAGCATGGCAAAACAGACAAGAAAATATCCACAGCACCAAGCATTACCCACATCATTTAGAAGTCAGTAACCCTTCTTTGATATGAGATGTTCCAAAAGGCTGTGTTCATCTGGTAGAAGTCAATTTTCTTTCAGCTTTTTAATGCTACTTTGTGTCCCAAAATGCTGGTAATTTCACTTTTATTATAAAATTCCTTGCTTACGATGTCATTTGTAAGTAATAATAACTAAAAGCACCATTGGCTGCAGTGGCTGCATTTTAACGGTGGATGGCACCAATCACCTCAGAAATTGCCTCGCTCGATATTAGATTACATTCTTACGTGTGAACCTTGTAGGATAATTCATTGGTAAAGCAAAATGCAAATGTCTAAACAACAAAAACAGGAAAAAAATTATCTTCAGGAAAGTACTTCAGGGAAGCATCTTTCTTGAATATGACACTCCCTGTCGAAACTCGGTGTTGAATGAGTGTTTGTGTGTAAATGCAGCCTGTGTACACAGATGGAATTTTGTTGCATTTTACCACTGCCACAGACAAATATTTTATTTGGCTCAAAGCATGACTTCGAATTCAGATAGGAAAGGGTATATAGCAATACCCCCGGACTTTTAGTGGGATTTTCCTATGGGCTGAGAACTGCAAACTATCGTTTGGTTAAAAAGTTCTAATCAGGGATACAAGTGGCTTTATAAAAATGATATTTCGTATTTTTGTATTAAGCCTTTCCAGGTGTAACAGACAAGTAGACTATAACGAAATATGTACATTTAGATGCACAACAATAAAATATTTGTCCTCCCTTTGGAGGCTGTATTTAATGAACAGCTGCTAAACTCTGAATTCAACAGCGATGCTAAAGAGATGGCCAAAACAAACTGGAATCAAATAGTTCCAAGGGGAACTTGGAAGATACTAACCTGTGTCTGGGATGGCATGAAAGGAGGCATTTACTCCTTTGTGCAACAGCTGGTCCGTATTGTCAGCTCCAGGCACTCAAAAGTCAACAGCAGTCCCAGAGATAATTTTTAAGAACTAATCTTATCCTTCACGTCTCTTTAACAGCTCGGGGATGAGGGTGGGGCGTTAACTAAAAATCTGCCCTCTATATTTTCCGAGCTATCAGAGCTAATGATTTTGGGATGGGAGCTCCACTTCTGTGCCCTGCCATCAGAAGGGATAAAGCTTGCATTTCTTTTTAAATAAAATCCAAGAAGACAATACCAGAGCTGGCTGTGCCAAGAGTGTCTTAAACCAAGGTTTCCCCGCCAGGCGGGCGGGAGCCTCAGGCCGCCCCGTGAGGCTGTGCCGGGCGATGGGGGCGGTCAGGGCTGCGGGGAGCGCTCGGCTCCTCCCGGGACGCACAGCCAGGGATGCGGGCAGCCGAAGGGCGGGGAAGGACCGGGAGACGGGGACAGAACGAGCGGGAGGCGGGGACAGGGGGCGGGGAGGCGGGACCGGGAGGCCGCGTCTGGAGCGGTCTGTGCAGTTCCAGACGGGAAGCTCCTGGAGACGGCAGCTCCTGGCGCGGGTCCTGCGGAGAGTGACAGAGGTCATCGAGGGACTGGAGCATCTCTCTTATGAGGAAAGGCTGAGGGAGCTGGGCCTGTTCAGCCTCAAGAAGAGACGACTGAGAGGGGTCCTCATTAATGTGTATAAATATCTAAAG
>VWZW01000978.1:1016567-1040729 GCA_013397115.1 Edolisoma coerulescens | reverse complement strand
CCCTGTAGGTTTTGCTGCGGAAGCAGTTTGTGCTAATATGCTCCTGAGGCAGCCTGCCTTGATACTCGTGATGATGTAACTCAAGAGGTGATAGGAAGTGGTGTTAGGTTATTCATTACCTTGTGTTGGTTCTCAGTTCCATTTAAAAGGAGTTTAATGTTTGAGAGTAAATATAGATAATAAAATGTGGTATACTTGGGATTCTGCAAATACAATGACCGCAGTTTAGAAGTTGGTTTCACTATATTAAAGAATTTTAAGGACTGAAAGAGGCAGTTTGGGAAAAAAAATGCTATCTGAAAGAATAAATAGTACACTGTATTGACAGAGTTTTGAGCTCTTGACGCATTTAAAACAAGGTAGTATGGGGAATTTACCTGTAGTAACTTACAGGTAGCAGAAATAGTGTTGGGATTTTTAATTTTTATTTTTTTAATCTTTGAAAAACCTAAACTTCAGGAACACAGAATTATCTGGAGCCTGGAGTTTTCTCAGTCAGTAACCAAAATACAGGATGGCTGCTGGTGTGATAAGCCTTAGGAAATGTACTTTAGAAATAGTTTTTAGAAGTTCAGGTTTATGGACTAGGTAGAACTCTGGTGAAAGGCATTTGTTCATGAAGAATTCTCTTTGACCAAAGAATGAGGATGGGAAAATAAATCTCTTTTGACGGTCTGGGCTTTTAAATGGCTTGATCTACAAATTAAGTGATGTGTTGCTATCAGGTATAAACAAGAGGATATAAAAGAGAGGCTTCTATGAGATGTATTTAAAAATCCTTTTAGATATTGGTGTTTTATTTCTATTGTCCTGTTTACTGGCAGTGTTTACTTTCTCACATTTGTTATGCTAAGTTTGCTTTATTTTCTAACCTGTCCATTACTGACTTAATAAAAACTAACTGGATACTTTAGGTTTTCACAACTATTCACTTTGCTCCCTTTCTCCTCTTAGGAGTACATCAAGGGACTGTGTGAACCTGAACTAGAAGAAAAGGAGTACTACCCAAAGGACATGCACTGCATCTTTGTTGGTGCACAGAGCCTGTTTCTCAACAGTCTTATTCAGGATACCTGTGCTGATGTAACAGTGCTGGAAATGGGATTGCTCAGTATTAAGGGGGCTGCAGAAGCTGTTGTTATGGCTCAAAGTCATGTGCAGCAGTTCGTGAAGCTTTTTGAGAATAATGAAAGCTTATTGAATGACAATGAGTCAGAGATTAAAAAGCAGTTCAGACAATTTGTGGAAGCACATGCAGATAAGTATACAATGGATTTACTGATTTTGCCTAGTGCGCTAAAAAGAGAACTCTTAGCTCTCACCCAAACTGATATTTCTGAAGGGAAGAGGGCTATCATAGATCTCACAGGTTCTGAAGGCCCCCAAGAGCTTGGACAGAACAGCACCTCTAAAGTTGTTGCTGCAAACAGAGATGGAAGGGCAGATAGGGAGAAAGCAAGAAGCAGTGCTGGCACACCTGTCACTGAGCTTATGAAGCAAATGGACACTGTGTTTTCTGATGCTCCTGAAACAAGCTTTCTTCCCATAAAGGACCCTCTGTTACAGGCAGTGGCCCTTGAAGAGAGGCACCCATGTAAAAGAAGGTCTTCTGATGAGGAGGAAAGGCTCCCTAAAAAGCATTTTTCTTTGGAAAATGATCAGCAAGTGAAATCTGCTGTACACAAGAATCCTTCAGGCACTGATGCAGTTATTGATCTGGTTTTGGATAGCTGCAATGAACCAGATGGTTCTAATTGCCTTAAAGAAGGTGATGCTCTCACTGAGGAAATGGAATATAAGATTCTTGTGAACTTTTTCAGAACAATGGGATATTCCCAGAATATTGTAGAAAAAGTTATTGGTATCCTAGGACAATCTGTGGAACCACTAATATTGCTAGAAGAAATTGAAAAGGAAAATTTAAAGTTTAAAAAAGAACATGAACAGTCATCTCAAAAGCCTAGAACTGTCAATCTTCCTTTAGGAAATAATGTAAATAATTCACAAAAGCTAGAAGACAGAGGCATTTCTAGGAATAAAAGTCCACTTAAATCCAGTCATACTTCAAAGGAGACAAAAAATGAGTATCACAAAGTAAGAGGTGCTCCAGACACACAAGTTGGTGCAGAAGATAAAATGCATAGATTGGTATGCAAATCTGTTTCCCCTCCCAGCAAAAATTCAGTTCAATGCTATAAACAGAGAGATGTTTATGGTCCTGGTAAGAATCACAACTCAAGGTCAAGCAATATAGAAACTGATGGTGGAGTAACTTTCAGCACTGTGCAAGCTGGACCTCTAAAAGATGTTGACTTTGTAGCCAGAGGGAGCTCAGATATGCAGTGTATCTCAAGTAAGAGTAAAACTGCATTTCAGCAAAAATCTGCAGGGCCCTCAACTGTACAGAACAGCCACCCTGGTTCTGAGGAGCAGCCGGGACCCTGCAGCTCTTCTCAAGCGAGGCCTCTCCACCAGCGCCTTTCCCAAACCTCACATTGTGACAATCCTGTCCCAGACCAGTTACTGTCTTCACAAAAACATCCTTCGAATCCGGATAGAGATACAGTGGGACCACATCCAGATCATTCAGTTACTGGAGTTCAAAGATTTTTGGACTCTCTGAAGAAGCCATACAGACTGGAGTTGATAAATGAACCTGGAAAACCATATCTAAAACATATAATTATTGATGGAAGCAATGTTGCAATTTCGTAAGTATTGTTCTTTTCAGCTGTCTCTTTGTTAACAGTTCAATGAACTTTCAGACGAAATGGGGGCTAAGAGGTTGCAGTGGCATGTGTAAAGTTTTTGCTAGCTAGGTTTTTGGTGTACCTGTACTCACAGTTGTGCCATTTCAGAGTAACCTGACTTGAATCACCGGTGTTCAGCTCAATGTAACACTTCAGTCAGAAGTAATCTCAGGGCAAGCTTTGCTCTGTTGCAATCAGTGTTATGCATGAAGTTTAATTTGCTCTGCTAGTGCCTAACAAAGAGGTTAAGTTATTGTCAACTTCAGGGGTTTGGGGTTTTTTTGTGCTCTTAACATCTTGTAGTTTTAAAGTGGAGCTTCTCGTCTAGTAGTGACGTATTTATCCTCTAACAGCATTGCACATTAGTGCTTGGATCCTGTTACTTTTTGCAGATGTATATATGTATATTTACCAACTATGTATGTGCATTACTGAGGTTCTAGTATTTCCTTCATGCACCCTAATGGATTGCCCTGCACACCAGCTGGGCTGTACACACCCTGTGTTGGAGTAGGGCATAGTAGCTGGGTGCTATTGACATACAGTCCCCAAAAAGGTCATATAACACCTGGTGCCTTCTACTCAACCAAATGAAAACTGGTTATGAAACGTAAAGGACAGAGCTGCCTCAAAATAGCTGAACCATCAAGATATTCAAATGTCCTACTAAATAATCAGTGCTTGGGGGCCTGCTGGTTTGATCATGTAGGTATTCTGGAGCTTCCCTCTGGCTAAATAAAGCCTCATTATTTTCTTGCATTTTATAAAGTGAAGATTTGTTTGCAAAATTGCTGTAATTGTACTCAGTTTTACTTCTCAATACCCTGAGAACTGCTTCCATGCCTATGCTGGTTCAGGGTTCTTTTGACCCCTGAGTTTTGTGGGGTTTGGTTTTTTGATGGGAGTGTGGGTCTTACTGCATCACCCACATGCTTAGACTAATGGTGTATGGTTTTCTGAATCATTGCTTGCCTTGTGTCTTAAGTCTGGAAAACTGCAAAAGCTGTAGAATCTTTTCTTTTGGGAAGTGCAGCACGTTGATCTGTTGTTATCACATTGTCTCAGGGTGCTTGTGGAATGAAAAAAAGCCCAGAGTTTACCCTAGCTGCTAACAAGTATTTTTAAAAATTACCTGGTTTTGTATGCTGAAAACAGGCCTTTGCGGGCAGACTGCAATATCCAGGTGTTGGGTAATTTAAATGGTATTAAAATGTGGAAGAAACTTGGAATGAAAGAATAATTGAATGGAATTATCTTGCTAGAATAGTGTATAAATGATATGTACTTGTGTTGGTGCATCCAATCAGAAACATCAGCTGCCCAAACAAGGTGGGAAACAAAGGATAAGCAATAATCCTTTAAAACCTTGGTAAACTATTTACCTGAATCATAGCCCGATTGGATGGGCATCATTGTTCCTGCACTTTGGGGAAGAAAGCCCAGGAGTTGCCAAGTTGGGTTATGGCCAGGGGGAAACTTCCTGCTGGCCAAAGTCAATCATCCTGCAGCCCTATAAACACCTGTCCTGGGTGAGGCCCGTTGAGCTCTCCTGGGGCTCAGCAGCTGTGCCAGCACCTCCCTCGAGTGGGACACTGCTCAGAGCTCACAAATCCTCACCTTTGTGATACTCAAAGGACTGTTCCTGATGGCAAAGCTCCCACACACCTCTCCACGCTTCCTGAGTGTGACCCTTGCCTGTTAGGAAATGCAAAGGGATTTGGTGTGAGCATTTCGCTGATGCTGAGTGGAATTTTTTGATGGGTACCTGTAGGCACAGAGAATTAGGTGTTCACATTGTATACCTCTGTGTGTGTGAATTGATCATGGTATGAATGTTACTGCCTCAAATCTACAGTTAAGTCATTGTTATAACTATAGTGAGCCCTATGGAATTGCTTTGTTAAAGTACTCTATGATTAAGTGCTGCTAAACCCTTTTGCACCCTTATCTTTGCGTCCATATGCTTTGCACCCTCTCCCCCTCCTGCATTCCTGGCTTCTGTGTAAATCATTCCAAATTGATTCTAATTTGATCTTTGTATACTTTAACCTGTGCATGAAATAATGAACTTATTCTTCACAAGTTCACAAGAGTGAATGTTGCCACTGAACTCTGTGAAGCCATATTTTCACAAATTCATGTCAAACCCTGCCTTTGGCAATACCTTTGACAGTGTTTCTTTAAGCAGCCAAACCACTCATTTGCGACAGTATTTGCTTTAGTTACAAACCAAAGGGAAAATGTTACATGTCCCAGAAGGCAACCTGCTGTTTTGCTGCTTTGTGCTGCTTATGATCATCTTTTCTTTAATTTAGGAAATAGCTTTGTAGGGCCTTTGCAGGATTTTAAAGAACTGGGACAGGCAAAACCAGCATTTGCAATGGCATTTGGAGAACAGATGCAGTCTTTTTGATGGGTATCTTGAAAAGACCATATTGCTGTGGTGATCTTCTGTCCCTTCAGGTGTTTATCTAATTCAGTTAAAGCATTTAATGTTTCTTTTAGTTTAGCAGTGGCAGATTTATTTGTATTATAGCTTACATTAATTCTACCTGTTATTTGATAAAGTTAAGTTGCTTTTTTAATTTGTAGCAGAGCAGGTTTTTGTGATCATTCAGGACAAATCAAGAGCTGTTTTTCTAAAACACTTAAAAATTGATGCGCTGTGTAGTTCAGCCAGCTTAGAGCTCTAAAACAGGACAATGGACAAGCAGAGAAGGCATAAATTTTGACCTGAATGTCAAGACCTCTGCATTTCTTGAAGTACAGGTGAAAACCAGTAATTCATTGTAAATATTTAAGAGTTTTCCAATTTAATGAATAGGATACCTAACTTAAATTAGTGGGATGATGACTGCATTTTAAGTTTGTGTCCCAGAAGGTTTACAAAGAGTATGTCTTCTCTGAAAATTGCATTCCTTTATTTGACTATTCTATTCCTTTATTTGACTGTTCTTAATACCAATAATGCTTAATTTTATTAAGGGCAAGTGTGCCATAGTATTTTTTTTTCCTCTGGAAATTCTGTTAATAAGTCAGATTTTTTTGCCTTTTATATTTCAGATGTGGCTTACTCATTTTTCTGCCTTTCTACATAAAGAATTTCTCTCCAAATTCAGAGAACCTTACTAGATTTTGATTTTGATAAACATATTTTTAAAAGAATTTTAAAAACTGCAAAAGGATAAATGAATGCTACTAAAGGCTGAGTTTCACTGTAAAATATATTTCCATAGAAATCTATTAAAGACCTTTCTGTTGGGAAGATTTCTTGGTAGGTTAAAGTAGGGTTTAAAGATAAGATTCTGTTCAAAACTAACAGGGCTTACTATTAGGGTTATAATATGCACTTGTGTATTAACTAGGAGACTGGTTTAAAAAAGGAATACCACTTGCTCACTTACTGCTATGAGTACTTTGTAGTGATTTGACATCTAATTCAGAACATAGATCATACACTGTTTTGCAAGAAATGCTTTGGCTGTTCATGCCATCAGTGCTCGATCAGTGTGTCTTTTCTAGGGAATCATATCTTTGTTTTGTCTAAGTGTAGCCTCTATGAAAGTGGTGGAGTCTGGTTAGACAGTTAATTGTGCCTTGTGTTAAATAGGCAGATAGGTTCATTGGGATAATTCCAGTTGGGAAGTGCCTCATAAGGTCATCAACTCAAATCTTTGTGTCTCTCATTTTAGGCAGTTGCTGATTTTTCTGGAAAGTCACTTAAGGGAGTTGTAAAAACAGATAATGAACATCTTATAAATATATAGAAGAATTTAAAAAAAAGATTAATGCTAAAATACAAAGTTTTGAAAATCTTTCTTCCAAGAAATTTCATTGTTTTACTTTAGAACAATAGCTCAGACTGTTGAAATTAAGGGAGAGGAGGCCCTGATAGATTATCAGAGAACTGCTCTGATGTAATCCTTGGTTGAACCAAAGGTGTTCTGTTTTGTAGTAGGACTGTATTTGAAACTATCACAATATTGGATTATTATAGTTTTAATCTGTACCCAACAGAGTTCACTGTTGGCCTCTCTTTTAAAGCTAAACCCGCTTCTGATTATTCCATTATTGTTGTGCCCGAGAAACTGAAAGGAGATTGAGCTGTAAAGTCGCAAAGGGATGTATCTGTTCTCTTCTTTTGCTGAAGATCTTTTCCATTTATAAGTTTCCTCATCTATAGCACCTGTCTGCCTTTTCTTTTCCTGAGGCTTTATGTGGGACTTACAGCTTCACTTTGCAAGGTTTTGTTCCATTTTCTTTGTTTTCATGGTAGTAAAACCCTAGTGAATTTAATCTCCCTTCTTTTTCTTTCATCCTCAGTCATGGTCTAAGGAAATTCTTCTCCTGTCGAGGAATTGCAATAGCTGTTGACTACTTTTGGAAACGTGGCCACAGAAATATTACTGTATTTGTTCCACAGTGGAGAACAAGGCGTGACCCTTCCATTACAGGTGAGGGACATTTCCTAATGTTGTCTTAATTAAACCAGACTCTAACTATTTCTTTGGATACTTCTGTGAAGAATAAATGGAGAAGGAATGCTTCATCAAATGTTAAGCAGGAGCAGTCTGGCTGCTCAGCATGAGTAATTGGGTTTTCATACACAGTATGAGAGACCCTGAAATGCTATTTAGACTAACAGGTGTGCCATCAGTGGAGGCCTTTTTGGATTAGTTTTTGTTTGCTCTTTAATTTCTAATTTTGACCTCTTCTTCCCCATTTTTATAGTATGAGCAATTCTTCAGCTATCAATGTCATTTCTATAGCTTAATTGGTACAAAAATAGCCCATCTCCACTGCTAATTATATCTCAGACTAATTGTCAAATCATATTTTAACAGAGCAGAATTTCTTAACACAACTTGAGGATGTTGGAATATTGTCTTTAACCCCTGCAAGGATGGTTTTAGGAGCAAGAATTGCTGCTCATGATGACAGGTACAGAATATACATAGTTTTAAAGTCTTTTTAAACATCTGACTAATGGTTGTAAAAGCTTCGTATTTCATGAGTGGTTCTGTTAGCTAGTTCTGCAACCTCTCTACACAGAGCTATGCTTCCAACTTAAGACTGAGCTCTACATCTGTTACACTATTTCAGTATTGTAGGAAACACTCCTATGTACTCAGAAAGTCATGGAGAATTACAAATTTTCATGGCAATTAAAAAAAAGAAAGGCAGTCTGAAGAAATTAATCTGCCAGTAATGTTTTTACGCTTTCCTGGTCATCCCTGAATTGCCTTTTATGCTTGGGCCATAAATCAGCTACTGATGAGATACTATTTAGCTCCGTTTTCTTCTTGATGCCATGTTGGCACACAGACATTGCTGTGTGTTTGGAGCAGTGTATTTGTAACAATGTGCAAGCCACCAAGTTAATTTGAGCACGAAAGATCAACTTCGAAATGTGGGGATCATCTGTCAGTGAACAAGACACAGAATACTTTGCTGATGTTTTGTATACACCCAGCCTTTCATAAGAAATGCTCTGGCAGTGCAGTATTTACAGCTGAGATTTCTGTGGAAATAAGTGTTATAATCACATATTTGCACTTTTGTTAAAAGCGTGCACTTTCCTTTAAAAGGATGCCATCCATTATCTCTTGACTAAAATTGTTTCAAATGGCAAAAAACATGTTTTTAGAGAGGTTGTAAAAGAAAGCAAACATGTTTTTTTCTTAATAAATCAGTAGTTACATTTTGTCATAATTTATTTAACAGAAAGGTTTTTAAGAAGTGTTGGCAGAGCGAACAACTAACATGCAGAACACAGCCAGTGATGCCAAGAAAAAAATGGAAATGAGTTTGTGTTGGATTGTGTGATAAATACTGTACTGTTCCATAAACCAAGCCATTTACCTCTGCAAATATTTAGATCATGGGTTTTGGAGGGTTTTGCTTGTGTGGGTTGGTTTGGTTGGGTTTTTTTTTTAATGGGAAAGAAAACGTCCCATGAAGACTCTGCTGCATGAAATAAATGCATGCTACCTAAAACATTGTTCTAAGTTTAAGGTGGGTAAAAACAGAGCAGTTTCCTAGTAATCAAGGTGCTTGTTTTCATGCAAATAGATTACTTTTGGATGATGAAATATTTTGTTTTCTAGATCTTTGGATTGTTTCCAGCAAAACAAACTATCTTAGTGATCTTTGAAATTAATTTTACAGGTTTTTATTACACCTTGCTGTTAAAACTGGAGGTGTTATAGTGACTAATGATAACTTCAGAGAATTTGTGACAGAATCATTTGCCTGGAGAGAAATTATTCAAAAAAGGTAATTATTGAATTTCTGTGAAGTCATAAAAAGGATGTCTGTCCTTGCAGTTGTAGGTACTCTACCTACATGTGGGATTTCGCTATTTTTATTTTATCTCTCATGCAATTCTGGTAGATCCAAATAAAGTACTCAGTGATTCACTGTGGTGATTCATGGCCTTACAGTCATGTGTTGAGTAGTCTGATATCCCTATTATTCATATATTCTATCATGTATGTCTGTAATTGCTCACATAAGCAGGAGCTTGGTGTAACAGCACACCTGTGTCACTTCTGAAGGTCAGTGTTGGGATCTTGGACATGTAGAGTGTCACTTTTAATTGTTCAGAATCAATCACTCTTTATTCAAGTGGGACAGATTGGCACAGCTAAACAAAATGAACACTTGCAGCATATCCATGTAGCCATTTCCCTGCAGTTGTTGTTCTTTCGGTTTAGATGAGTTCACTTAGCTATCAAATATCCCTGCTTCATCTTGTGGAATTTGTTTCTTGTTTCTTGTTGTTTCTTTGTTAGTTTGTTGGGTTTGGGTGTTTGGGATATTTTTTTTCCCCTTTCAGTTAAATCAAGTTGTTTACTGTTAAGGTGTGATTTTCTGTTAGTGAAGTTTCCCACTAATCCCTCAATCTCCCTGACATCTTCTGAGGATACATCTGTTACAGTGGCTGGGGTCAGTATAGGTCTAATGAAATAAGTAACTAAAAACTTGCCCTGCGTTCTCACAATGTAGCTGGGAGACCATGGAGTTGGTGCTGGCTAATCATGTAGGCATTTACATTTTTTCTTGAGTGAATTCTACCCAAGTCAGGTTCTGTTCTCCAGAACTTTAGCAAAAATAATTGGCATGTCATCTGTAGTCTGTGGTTTTTTAAGAGCTTGTGTTAACATCTGCTATTAGTTTTACTTCTGGGGGAATTCCACTGTACCAAATCTTTTCCTGGCAGAAGAATTTCAGTTGAACCTTTTTTTTTCAATGCAGATTTCTACCTGTCCCAAAACAATTCCAGAAAAAAGCTTTGTGTCTTAATTGTAAACATTTAATGCTATATTTGCTAGTTGTGTGGCTTTCTGCTAACACGGGCACTTGAGCTACATGACTTAAGATCCTTGCAAGGAAGGGGAGTTAGAACAACCAAAAAATCTTCTCTAATCACCTAGAAAATTTTGCTGTGGTCTTGTTGCAAAACTTCTGTCATAAAACAGTTGCTGTCAAAAAAAAAAAAGGAGCAAAGCTCCCTGTTCTGCCGTGTAATAGGAAGAGTTCACAGCTCCTATTGAATTATTTTGACAGGGAATGCTGGTTGTATCTCACTTGGGTTTACTAATTAATCTTCAGGGACTCCTGATGTGGTGTCTGCTCTTAGGAAATTCATCCTGTGCTACAAAGGTGAAGGACTGCAAGGGTGTAATAGCTTGTTATTTAAAAGAGCTCTCTTGCAGGTTGCTCCAGTACACTTTTGCTGGTGACATATTTATGGTTCCTGATGATCCTTTGGGAAGAAATGGACCCAGATTAGATGACTTCCTTCGAAGTGAAGGCTGTTCTAGGTATAAACACTGTTTTCCCTTTTGTTTGACACAGTTATTTCACATTTGAAATAAACTGTTCTCCTGGTTCACTCATACGCCTGCAAAGCACAGTAAAGTTAAGCAGAAACACTGTAGCATGTAGCAGTTTAACAAAAAAATATGTTTTTCCTGTTACTTCAGTTGGTTCAGAAACTGCTGGTGACATTTGCCTCTAATCGAGATCTCTGAGAACTAAGATAAGTAAGACAAAAGCTTCTTCTGAGATTTGACTGTGGTGGCTTTCATGCACGGGTGTGTTAATGGCACCCAGAGGTGCCAGAGATGTGGGTATGAGTTGTTGATTACACTGATGTTATCTAGGACACCTGGATTGGTCACTTACTCATAGTGGGACAATAGGTGCTCTAAACACTCTGCACTCAGGTTTTTTTGTCCCAGGGGAGACACTTCACCGCATGGTTGAGGGTACCTTACTGTTGTCAGAACAATTTTGATGCATTGTTATTAAATCCATTCATATTTGAGTAATAGATATAAACATTAATAAACATATATTGTTCATTTAAGATTAATGTACTTTTTAAATGTGCACATATTCAAAGTATGAATTTGCTTTGCGTGAACTGCCAAGACTTGAGAATTAGTTTGCTCTTTTGCACAAGGTAATAATCTGCTGTTCTTTCACCAGTGTAGGAATTAGAAAGGTTAATAATTCCAAGGAGTGTTCAGAGGGCTTTTAAAAACAAGTGAGGTAACTTAAAAATTGGCGATAGAATAGGCAAGCTATACTTAAGGATTAATACAAAGAATAAGCAAGAATTTCATCTGTTGGAAACATTTGAGGAAAGTGGAACATTTATATACCATAGATTACAAGCTGATTTGAAAATAAGTGTGTTGACTTTAAAAAAGCAAGTGCAGTGCTAGAACTCCAGAAGGAAATGCTAAGTATTCAAGCTCTAGTACAAAACCTTTGAGATATTGTTTGGAAACACTGTGTTTTACCTGCCTGTGTCTGAGAGAAATAAAATGAAAACAGTGTTCTGAAAGGTAGGTAAGTGTGATGATTGTAGAAGTGGAGAGAGTCTTTCGAGAAGACCACAGAAGAGCTTGGTTTCGTATCTGTGAACTTGGAACTGGAACTCGGTTTTGGTGTTTGGTTTGGGTGTTGGTTTGTTTTTTTTTTGCAGGGGGGCGGGATGGTAAGACAGAGAAAAGCTGCCAGTGCAAAGAGTTAATTTTGTTCCTTCACTGTGACTTTTCTACATGAGTTAAATGATGCAGAAAGCATAAATGGTACCAGGAACAAGATCAGAAACTAGAAGGATCTTCAGCAATTAGAAAACCTTTCCACTCTGAGTAATGGGAGGTGTCATAACCCAAATGCTTTTAAAATAGAGCTCTGTAATTTAGATACTGTTTCCCTTGGTGGTAGGAAACTAGACTGTAACATGAGTTCCACTTCACATTTCTCTGGTATCTGCTGGCATCTGAAGTAGATTGGACTTTAAATTTTGTAGTGCTAGCAGTGCATAGAGTAGCAACAACTTTTTAAACTCTGAAATGAAATCTCAGTAATTAAGGAAGAGTATTCAAATCCTGAGATTGCTAGAACAACTTCATTGCCCTTTTAAGGATGTCATACAAAGGAAATGAGGCCCTCATCTAAATATGAGCACAGCTCAGTCAAGAGCAAAAGTAGATGAGGAATAGTCTTGTGAAGCAGTCTTGGAAGCCCCTTTGGTCTGTCAGTATTTTCACATGTTCCATGTCAGTGTACATGTGTTCGATGTATCTTTTTATCTATACCTTCATAAAATAGGCTTTGACTATTGTAATCTGCCAAGTAAAGTACAGTGTACTGAGGCTATTCCTGAGTGATATTAATGTTGTTAGTTGTGCCAGATTCAGCTTGAGAATTTTTACTCCTCCTGTTTTCTTTCACTTTGAAAGAATGCTTGTCATTTGATTCCAGTCAGTAACTAGCTGAGCGGCAGGGAAGTTTAAGTTATACACATTTCTCTTTTCTCTCTCTTGTACAGAGAGAGCTACAGGTAGCATCTCCTTTAGCTTAATTTAATAAAATTTATTTTGTTCCACAGAGATTCTTGGTCAACACAAATGGCTTTACAGAGCAGTGGACAATATTCTTCTGAGGCACCTTTCTTCCTCCCCGAAGCGAGCAGTAGCAGTCAACGGCCTGGAGGCAAAGTGCACGATGATCCTTCATCCCCGTGGCTTCCATGGGAAGAAAACACAGAGCCTTGTCCAGCAATTCCACCACAGAGATCTGCCTCAGAAACAGTCCAGCTAAGAGAAGCCCTGAGTAAAATTTTTCCTGACTATGATCAAAGACAGAAGATTGATCAAATACTAGCTAATCATCCATTCATGAGAGATCTTAATGCACTGTCTGCCATGGTGCTTGACTGAATGCTGTACACAGCTTTTATATCACAACTGCTCTGACTAACGATTATCAATGTGAATAAAAATGTTGCTCTTTTATGTTACTTTGTGAATATTAAAAACCTAATTTTATTTGTATAAACAAAGATATTTTTGTGTATGTTCTGTTGCTAATAGATGCCAGGGTTTGGTAAATTTAAAACTGCTGCTACTACGATTTGTAGTAATATTTTCTAGGAAAAAAAAACCCAAATCTTCTGCTTCACTTGAATTGCTTATTAAAGCAGTAGCAGTAATCCCTTTTGAGCATTGTGTTAGTACTTTTTACAAAACCCTTTTCCTGGAAGGCAGAATTCCTGTCGGTTGGAGACCCGCGTGTGGGAGCAGCTGCCAGCAGGTGGCGGCTGTGGGCCCGGGAGGATCCCCGGGAAGGGCATAAAAATCCAAGAAAATCCATTTGCTCTTCCAGGCTGCAAATGCTGTGCGGGAGTAGTTAGAAGAGAAAGAGCTGTCACAGCTCTCATCGGGAGAAGGTGTTTTGAATGCTTTAAAAGATCTGAAACCTACACTGGTTTAAATTATCTTGACCATCAGTACTCTCTCAGAATAGTTTTAATATCTTTAACAATTGCACTGAGACCTGTTTGTCTTTGGTTTGCCTGTTCTAAGTGTGAATGGTGTGGTGTTAACAGAATGTGATGCTGTCTATAGAGAAATGGCTTGTTTGTGCAGAGCTACAGCTGCAGTCAGCTCCACCCTGTTGGATCCCAACAGGGGATCTGTTCTGGGATCTATCCCAAAAGTGAGGGGTGAAAAAAGGAAGATAATTTATGAAAATTGACCAATAGGACCACTTTCAAGAGCAGAGCGAAGTTAAGATTTCTGTGTCTCTGTATCTCTGTACACACTTAAGTCTGTTACTCCTTCCTTTTAACCAGTCTCTGGTGCCACGTCTTCACATGAGTAAAATCAAATTGGACTGTAAAGAAAATGTGGGTTCAACTTCTGATATACTGAGCCTTACCCTAAAGCATGAGTGGCTTTCTCTCCAGTTCCATGGGGTCTGCAGTCACTCTTTGCTTAAATGCAAAAGAGCTGAAACACACTGAGGAGCTGGGGTTTTTGAAAGACTGTCCTTTTGCATGGCCCTTTCACATGTTTGTTGAAGTCAGAAACAGAAGGCAAAGTCCTGCTCTTCCCTTAACACAAGCAACCTGAAAGAGAATTGTAGCAAGAACAAAAATGAAAGGCTTCTAATATGTTTCTACATTCAAACAGACAAATCTTAATTATTTTTTATTTTGTATAACTGTGTGGGAAATTAGCTATTCAGGTAGGCAGAGTCCTTCTGACCAGCACATGTTTGCCAAGAAGTAGTTCTTACCTATGAAATGTCATGTAATCTCCAAGTTCTAACCCCATAAAAACTTAGGCAGGTTCCTAAAGCCTGTTATCCCCAACTGCAGTTGGTATCATTTTAATAAATAGTAAGAGAATAAATCACCAGCTCCCTCACACTGCCTGGGGCCTGTGTGCATGTGTGAACATGCTCCCTGAAGAACTTGTCTTCCTTAGGTATATCCCTGGTTGCATATGTTGTTTTCACTTTTTAGGTGCTTGTGTGGGGCTATAAATATATTGTAATCTTTGTTTCATAGGATCATAGAAAGTGCTGAGTTGGAAGGGGTTCACAAGGATCAAGTCCAACTCCTGGCCTGCACAGAACACTTCAACAATCCCACCCAGTGTCTGAGAGTATTGTCCAAACACTTCTCGAGCTCTGTCAGGGTTGGGGCTGTGCCCACATCCCTGGGGAGGCTGTTCAGTGCCCAACCACCCTCTGGTTGAAGAACCTTTTCCTGATCTAACCTGAATCCCCCCACATCAGCTTCAAGCCTCAAGTCCTGTCACAAGAGCAAAGAAACAGGTACTCTTTCTCTATTTCTTTCTCCAAAGTCTGTTTCTGAAGCATACCTCGTGCTATTCAACCTTTGGTTGCTACAAAAACACGACTAGAAACTGAGTTTTGAGTGGAAAATAGCAGGGACTTTCCCTTACATGTGAGTGATTTGGCATTCCCCTCTCCCTCCCTTTAAAGGGGTAAAGTCCTGAGACTGATTCCTGGCGTGAGGCCAAGTGCAGGATATCTGTGACAAATGCAACAGTTTACTGTTGAAAGGAGTTTTTTAGCTTACGTTTTAAGGGCATGTAATGTAAACAATTGCAGTTGTAAACGAACAAAGCTCAGATGAGTCCCAGTAGTGGGTGCTAGTGCTGCTGTTTTCCTTCCTGTTTCAGTGCCATATTAGGGTAGCTCGTGTTTTGGAAGAGCATTTCTGAGCCCCGGAGAGAGTGCCTGTGAAAGTTCCATGACAAACAGTGACTCACACAGTGTCTTTCTAATACTGGCAGTATTTCCTTCTGTTTTGCAAGCTTGCAGGCTATGTTTGATATGAATGCCTTTCTTGCTAGAATTTTGTGTAGCTGCATGAAATGCTATTTTTAGACCTGGGCCTGGTTTATGTTCTGGATGGCTCTGTTTTATTGGGAAGGTTCTATCTCTGCTATAATTCATGTATAAGATCTGTTATTTTCATAAATACAATTTAGAATAATAATGACTTTGCAGATTCCAACACCTAATCTGCTGTCTGGTATTTGGAGGAGTCTGGTTATATAAGTAGGTGTTTCTCTGATGTGTTCAATTTCTCTTTTTTATCACAGAATGGAACCCCAAGTGCCTTTCAACAGTGTAATTCACGGTGTTCAGACTATTCCTAGCGTCCCTGACTGCTACTGTTTGTGCTCAACTTTGTACATAAATCTACCAATTTTGTATATGTTGGTATGTAACTGTTCATACAGTGGAAATACTGCAGTGCTCAAGAAGATGGTGTAGACAATCGATGATTTTTAAAAAACAGATGGATTTTAGATTTGTACTTTTTTTACCTGTGTATTTTATGCATTTGTTTAGAATGTGGTTCCATTGTACTGTTCAGACTCTGCTGAGCTGTGTATGACAGTCCCGAGTTTTTGCTGTCTGCCTTGTGGCTCACTAAGTTCTGTCAGATTGCATTATATAATTTTAAATGGCTAATTCAAAGGAAGCATTTTTAAAGAAGAAACTGGGTTTGAATGCATTGGGTCCCTTTTTCAGTCTCCACCTGAGTATTTTTAACTGTTTCAGGAATGATATTTTAAGTGTACATAAGAGAACTAAAATATTACATATTTTCAATTAAATGGAAACAACAGTCTAAAGACATCAGAGTTCTGCTGAAATATATAAAATTTTATTTCATTATCATTTGTCACTAAGTGTAGAAATAATCGTGATTCAAATCCAAAGTCATGTATAATTTTTCTCCCTGGTTGTTGAATGAGCATGCAATATTCAAAGTATTGCGTCTTAGTATTGTTAATTTTAAGATAAAACTTTGCTGAGCAAAATATTAAGAGTCTATTCATCAAAAATAAAAGGCCGGCTTGCATGTGTTTGATATAGAAACACAGGCACGCACGCCCTTCTTAGAAAGAACGTTAAAGGTGAACGCAGACTCGGTCTGCGCTGGAGCTGTTGAATTTCCTGGGGCTGCGCGGGCGGTCCCCGCGGGGACGGCAGGTGGCGCCGCCCGCCCGCGCCGCGCCCCGGCCCCGCCCGGCGCCCCGAGCGCTGCGGCCCTGCCTGAGGGCGCCGCTTCACTCGCGTTCTGTCATCCTGCTGTTCTGGTGGCGTCCTCGCAGCGGTGTGGTAGGCTCCGTTTGCTTCTCGGCTCAGGGGCTGCCCTCTGGTTTGCTGACAGTTTGTGTGTGATAGGCAAATGAAATTGGCGGCAATATATTTACCTTCCTTATGAGTTCCTTGAGTTCAGAACTGCGGCCAAAAGTCTGCTGTTGGAACAATTCTGATCGCCAGGAGTTAAGATATCGGCGCATGAGAAGTTATATTCTAAAAACAAATAAGACAAATTCCGAGGTTCAGAGGCATTACATGAAAAATCAGAGAAGGCATCACAGAGCCTCCCACCAGCGCGTGAGGGCAGCGCTGGCTGCCGAGCACTTGGTGAGGGGCAGAGCAGGAGCCGCCCTTCCGCTGGGGCAGTGACCTGGGAGCACCCAGCTCTCAACCTTACTGGGACCGCTCGCAGCCTGACTCCTTTCTGTGAGGAGCATTCATTCCTGCGGCCTGAATCCAAACACGCCCGGCTCAGTGGTGTGATTTGCACAGAAGGAAATTGGGAATATCTAAAAGGCAGAGCATGAATGTCTGGGAATATTTTCTGTGAGGAGAAGGAGGAGGTACACTGTGGTTTATAAATACTTCGTGTGGGAGATCTTCACAGCAGAGGGCCTTGAATTAAAAGAGGCACATCAGAGTCTTTTGCCAGATCTACTGGCAGACCACCAAGAATATGGATAAGGGCATTCTTGACATTCTGAAGTGAAGGGGCATTAAAATAGTAATATTTGGCATTCACTGGGAATAAATTAATGTTTTCTGTCACAGTTGTAGCTGTCCAAGGATTCTCTACATTAGGAAAACAGAATTTGCCATACTTTAACTTTTAACCAAATTTTTATTCTCTTGGCCTCTGTGTCTATCAGCTGCTCACACCTAATCTAAAGAGAAATTTCCTGGGCTGAATGTAATTTATTGTGAAACATGTAACATCAACACACAGCTCCACAATGTTCGAACTTGCCTCCCTTCCTGACATGAGCCAGAAACTGACTTTTGGGTAAATGAATAAGGAGATAGCACCAGAAATGAAATGGTTTAAGACAATGCCAGGGTGATCATG
Organism: Edolisoma coerulescens; assembly: GCA_013397115.1. Classification (NCBI taxonomy): domain Eukaryota; kingdom Metazoa; phylum Chordata; class Aves; order Passeriformes; family Campephagidae; genus Edolisoma; species Edolisoma coerulescens. Next base: position 1,022,957 of record VWZW01000978.1, on the reverse strand, counting down.
AAATTAATTTGCAGAGTCTGTATCAATTCACTGTATGCACGTGATTATTTTTGTTTAAACCATTCAATGCATTAATTTTGACTAAAAATTATTTAGGGCTCTGATTCATAAGCAGTAGATGTTGCAGAGGCCTAAAATGTTATTGGGGGTGGTTGCAGGAGATTCATTGCAGCTGCCCTTGCTGGATGCTGTGTGCTGGTTTCTCTGTTGTCACAGCTGGCACAGTGGTTTAGACTCTCGTAGGTCATGAGTCTGAGCCCTCAGTTCTCTGCTGTCAACAAAAATGCAGAGATGGTAAAGATATAGTAGCTAGATTGTTATCCTTTGTTTTACAGCATCCATCAAAGCCCTACTTTGTAAATGGAAATCAAATTAAGCTTTCCAATATTACAGCAGCTATGAGTCTTCCAAATGATGATGGATTGAAATAATTCATGCAAAAGCCCAGGATATCTCATCCATCCCATCTGGTGGGTTTAGTCTCAGGGCCTTTCAGGGACATTATTCAAATGTTTGTGGTAGGGGGTGAATGTAATTGCTGCTTCAGGAGCTATTTGGGAGGGGAGGTTATGATTTCTTTTAATATAATATTTAATTATACGCAAGTGATAAAGCAGCTTAAATAAGTTTGCAATGTTTCTGTAAAAATACTATAACCCTTTCTTTCCCCACTGATGGGCTCTTGCTTGTCTTTTATTTGTCTCATAATGCACCAATGGTGAGTGATGCATAGCGAGAAGGATTTAATGGGAGTCTGCCTCAAATTGTGAGTATCTGCCCAGTGGTTAGTCAGTGCTGCAGGGGCAGAGACATAAGTAGAGTCTGGTTCTTTTTTCCCCTATCTAAGGTATACGTGACACCTTCTTGTCACTAGGACTCCTGTTTAGCTGTGGTGGTTATGGATTAAATACTAGTGCTGCATGCACATATTCTCTTCCTCCTAGAAAATAAGGAGTAGGTTTACTTTGAAGAAGTTTCATTAGCATCTCCTAATGCTGTAAACATACAGAAACACAGGCAAGATGAATTTAGCTCAATTAAAGAAGGCAGGCTGGTGGGCAGGAGCAGCCTTGTTTGGTATCAAACAGGAGAGGCTGTGTGCTGTTCTGACACAATAAAGTCAATGGCCCTACACCCTGCTATGAAAGTGGGGTTCTTTCTAAGTATGAAAAATTGAAGTTATGAACATTGGTTTCTAGTTTCTTGCTGGGTGAAACAAGCACAAATCTGTCCATTAGAATCTTGTTTCAGGCTATCTCATGGTTAGTGAATGCAGGAGGGCTGATCAGATATCGGTGTGCAGAAGGGTGGGGAATATGATCAGCAACATTCAGAGCCTCTGAAACATGCTGGGTGGGTGTAGGGAGCAAGTTTGACACCATGAGTAAAAATCTGACAGTCTATTTGAAAACCGTGTTTATATTTCAGAAAAGACTCTGTTTGTGAGTTATAACAACTTATTGAAGTACCACAGGCAGTGTTACTGTCTCACTCTGTGCAGACTAATTGTGGAGAGGGCTGGGTATTGAGTCATATCCTACTGTAAAGTACAAGTTCAACAGGCTTAAAATTTTACACTTTCTAACATTTGATCTGAATTAAGAGCCTTTCTGAGAGTTCTGTGTTCTACTAAGTGATTTGACACCCTAGGCTACTGAACAGCCTTGGAAATAGGTGCACATTTTCTGTTACGTGTATCTTGGAAGAAATGAGATATATGTGTATATATATGTGGGTGTGTGTATATATGGCACACACTGTGGTGGCTGCAGCCTTCTCTGTGTTCCTCTTTCAACCAGGTTGCTCCCTGAAGCTCTCAGGAAACACTATATTGAAGACATCTGTGATACCCCACTCCCCCTGGACTCCCAAAGCAAGGCTCTGCAGGACACGGTAATTTAGCTCCCAGGTGAACAGAATATATACTGGAATGATGGGTAACTGATATTATGGAAACACCTGACAGACCCACCTGAATTAAGGTTCTGCTATGCCACATGATCTGCAAATCCAGAGTGAAAGAGAGTCATGTTTTGGGGTTTTTTATTGTTTTAACAGAGCAGGTTTTTTTCCAGAAGATACTCAGAGCTTTACAGGGCACTTAGGGGCCTAAAGATACAGAAAGGAGCTCTGTGGCATTTCCAGAAATGCATAGGTACATAAATACTTCTGGAAGACCACAGTTACTCAGGTGAAGTGTGACTTTAGCACCTAAGCACTTACATTTTTGAAAAGCCTGTATTTTGTCTTCATAGAATGTCACTAAAATGTGATATTTTCCCCAGAAAGGAAATCTGATGTAGATTTGCAGTGGGAGGTAAATGTATTTTAGGCCCCATGCCATTAGCACCATCTGGGGCAGTGTGTCATATGCCACAGGAAATGCACAGCTGCAGCCACGTGGCTGTGCAGCATTTCCACGTAAACTGCCCCAAAGGTGGCTACAGTTTGTTGCAAGATCCATCAGCTCTGAAAGAGGGGAAAACACCAGTGAGACTGTGGACTTGCTAAGCTGGGTGCAGCTCCGGTTCTGATCACTGTTAAACTTGCCTCCATGAAGATGGAAAGGGTCTCAGGAGAGAAGCTCAAAGCTGGAGGTACAAACATGAAGCAGTTGCACTGAAGCAGCTGCATGGGAACGAGCACTCAGAATTTTGGAGTATGCAGGGAAAGCTGCACTGGTTTCATTACAATTGTTGGTGCACGCAGAGATTGTGTTTAGAGGGTTCATCATGTGTTTGGTGCTTAAATAAATGAGCCCCTAAGAAAGTTGTGAGTCCTGAGATACTGAGCAGCAGGACCAGTAGTTGTCTCTTGCTGGCATTAAAGGCAGTGGGTTCAGGATCTTGTTGCAGAGGCCGACCTTCAAATGCTTTCATAGGAACTTCAGTGTGCATCAAAGTGTCTGTTTTTGTCCAAACCTGGCACAAGATGATACTTTTCCAAAGAGCATTTCCATCTGAAGTATGCCAGAGCCATTCCAAGTGTCTTTAAATGTATTGATGCTTTGATCTCACATTAATGTGAAGTCAGAATCCTCTTGGCCTGAAAGGGAGCTTGTCAAGAAGCTCTATCTCCCTCTCCCTCATGAGCTTTTCTTTTGCTGGTGGTTTCCAGGCTCACAGTTCATCCTCCACCATAACTCTTGCACCTGCTGTTCAATACAAAAGTTAGCATAATAAATGTTTGTGTTGCTTACTTGAAATATTGGTACACAAGCAGGTTTTTTGGTGGGGGTTTTTGTTGTTTTTTGTTTTTTTTTTTTTACTTTTTGTTTGTTTGTTTGTTTTGTTTTTAAATAAATCAGAGAATGGTTAGGGTTGGAAGGGCCACAAAGATCATTCACCTCCAGCCGCCTGCCATGGATGGGAACTCCTTCCACTAGAATAAGCTGTTGTGGGTTTAAAATACAAAACTAGCAAGTGACAGAACGCGTGCATGAAGGTGTGGGAACAGTCATGGTGATTTGGTGTGAGTGACAATGCTGTTAATCTGCCTGGCCTGCCAGTTGGGAGGTAAGCTTCTTACAAGTGTTTGTCTCCTTAGGAGTTCTCCTCTGCTTAACCAGTGATAAAGAGATGATGGTCCATTTAACCATAAAGGCTTCTCTACCAGCTGCCTCTGTATTTATTAGCACAGATTCTATAACACAAGAATAATATATAGTACAATGCCATATCTGGTTACAGAAGTGTTTTGTGATATTTTCTGTTTCTTGTGAGTTGTTTAATATGAGGCAGCCATGCAGAAATGCTTGGATGTGTGAAGTTAGTGAGGCATTTAATTAAGTTGCAAGAGCCAATGCACTCACAAATGGAATATTGAACATACCACTTATTTCATTCATGGAACAAAATTGCTTGTGGATCTGAAGATGAAAAGACTTGCAGAGAGGCATGTTTCTCTGATTTCTAGAGGCATCATAACTGATCTACAGTTTGGGTTTAATTTGTAAATGTCCTAATATGGGGGTTTATGTTTTAGCTAGGCTAATAAAGCAAATCCTTCTGGCAAATCCACTCTTGACTCTGCTTCACCTGGACAAAAAAAGAAATGTAAATGTCTTAAATTCTCTTTGCAATGAAAATATGTTATACTTAAAAAAAAAAATGTTTTGTGTGAGGTTACTTTTTGGGTGGGCATGTCTTATTTTTTGGTGGCAGGTGCATTTTGGAGCGGGTAGGTTTGGGTTTTTTTTGAGGGGGGGTGTTTTTTGTTATCATGGGGTTTTTTTTTCTTTGAGAGAGAAGGGGACTTAGTTATTCCTATTGCCTACAAAGGTGCCATGTGTGGGGTTTGAATTCATACAAACTGGGTTAATCTGGGACTGTCATAAAGGGCATAAGGTCTTGCAAGGAGCATATGGTCTGGAAGAAGTCATTCATTGTAGCGGCCCAGAACCTTCCCAGCTGGTTTGTCTGTGGGGTAAAGTGAAGTGTTCGCTGGGGAAAACTGCATGTTACCTGGGGAGTCAGTATCAGATTTCATTATTTGAGCCAGGATGCTCAGTTCCCATTGTAATCTATTTACTGGAACTGTTTTCCCTCAAAAAATAGCTCAGGAATTAAAGAAAAATCCTGGCGCAAAAACAGTCTTTGGAAATAATCCATATGACAGCAAAATTGCTATTTAGGAAGCTTATAGACTTGTGAATTTCATTAACAATGTCTATTAAATACTCTAAAATTATACTTGGATATCATAGACCATCTTTCCAATTCCACAGATGTTATTCAGCTGACCTTAATGGGAATACGTGTTTGTTTGGTTTTTTAAAGTTTGGAGAAAATTGTCTCCATGGCTGAACTTTTTCTAGTAAATGTATTATTGAAGAGGCTGATGATGTTTGCTGTGATTCTGTACATTAGTTATGTTTGGCCCACTGTTTGCCTACTCAATGGCAAACATAAGGTTTTGAATTAGAAAATAGAATAGAATTTCACTTGTAGAATCAAGGCAGCCATCTAAAGATCCATGAGTTTTCAGTGCTTATAAAGTTCTAAGCATAAAAGAAAAATTACTTGGATAATTTTTGTCCCTATCTACTGTAACTGACTTTTCTTAACTTCAAATGCTCATGCAGAGTCCTTGAATAGTGATGTATCTATGTAAATAAAATGCAGTGTGGCCTTAGAAATCCTTCTGTATTGGTAGATTTTGTAGCTGTATATGTGCAAATTAAGATTCAAAATTCCCCATAAGCACAGTAACTGTGAAAATCTACTGTTATTGAAGCAAAAATAAGGCTCCAAGCCTGTGTTGCAGACCCCAAGATAATTTTCCAGAATATTCTTTTGATAAGAAGGATAGGAGAAAAGTAATTCCTCATGTATAGACTTGAGATCTGATACAAAAATTCTTGTTTCCATGAGTATCACAGTATCATGTCTAAATACTCCTCTTTTCAAAGTAGCAAAGTCAGCACCTAGTATGCTTATTCCTCTTTAAAAAAAAAAAAAAAAAAGAAATATTAGTAGGAGGTTTTTTCATTTGCCTTGGCTTTATCAGTCCTTGTGTTCCTTAGATGCTCTGTAGAGAATGCTTTTGTGAATTCTAAGCATATTTAATGAAAGATCTTAAATTTCTTTTATTGTCCCTGCTGTTGCATTTGGTTAACAGTGCAAGATAGGGCCCAGTTTTGCTTACTAAGGCAATATAATCCCAGATTAGTTTGAGTCAGAAAGGACCTCAAGACATTACCTAGTCCAAAAGCAGGGTCAGCTACAGGATCAGCCTGCTCAGAGCCTTACCCTGCTGGGTCTTGAAAACCTCCAAGAACTGAGATGAGGCCCCTTGTTCCACTGCCTGGCTGTGCTCATGACCCAAAGATTTCTGTCCTTGAATCAATCTGCCCCTGTCTGGATTCAATTTCTCTTTTATCTCTCATCCTTGCACCACACATTGCTGTGAGGAGCCTGCTCCTGTCTTTTTGAGAGGCTCCCTGTGGGTGCTGGGGAGCTGCCACCCAATCTTCCCGAAGGCCTTGCTTTTCCCAGCTGTGTCAGGGCTCTTTCCTCTGGTTTAATTAGTGCCAGGTACAGGGAGAACAATCCCTCCCTTGGATCTACAGGCCGGTTCCTGGCAGCTCAGGGTGCTGGGGCCATCCTGGCTGCTGGAGCACACTGTGGGTTTATGTTCGGCTTGTTGGGAACCAGGATCCAGCTCCTTCCCAGCGCAGCTGCTCACAGCCAGACACTCCTCACTTTGTGTTCTTCCACAGGGTTGTTCCATCCCAAATGTAGGACCCTGCTCTTGTCCTTGTTGAATTTCAGAAGTTTTATGCTGACTCAAGCCACCAGCCTGTCGTAAGTCCCTCTGGATTCATTTGAGTCTCTTGATTGGTTTCCCCCAGTTTAGACACACCAACTAAGCTGCAAATTTGGCGGGGGG
>VWZW01000978.1:977492-1016560 GCA_013397115.1 Edolisoma coerulescens | reverse complement strand
GGGGGGGTCACGCTGAAATTTTTTAAGCTAAGCTTATAATAAATTTGAAAATACTGAAGAGCTTTCTTATGATTTCTTATTCTGATTTCAGTCTATGGAAGTGCATGTTTGGATGTGATCATGGAAATGCTTTCTGAAACTCTTTAAGGAAGTTAAAGTTAGTGGAGCAAAACTTGGGCTGAGAAGTGTGATGTGTTTCTGTGCAGGAACAATTAAACCACAGCGGGTTTTGGTAGGATCATCTTTGTGTGTTGTTTTTCTGTGTGTACTTTAGTTGGTACACACAGTTGCAGACACAAAACATCTCATACATTTTGTGGGAAGGAAATAATCTTCCTCTGCAGCATTTCAATTTTATTTGGCATTTTCAGAACAGCCAGGGCGTGTAAAATGCGGAGATCACGCACATAGAAAACCTGAGTGTCAGTGTAAAAGCCTCAACATTCCAGTCTTTTGGCAACAGAAAATCCTGCCAAGGAAAACTAGCTAGATACCTAAGCAGAGCAAGTCAACAGGAAATAGCCCATGAAAAGGTTTCCAGCAGAAAGCCATTGGGGTTTCTTAGCACAATGAGTATAAATTTCACAGATTATACGCTTGTCTAGTCATCAAGGTAAATCTGAGGAAGACAAGATCTGCTTAACACTAACACAATTAGCAAATGGTATGGAATTGATCAATGTTCTATGTATTACCATTTTGCTTTTAACTCTGACTTTTTTAGACATCCTTTGCCTGTCGAAGTGCACTACATTTGTTAATTAACTCCATCTGCTGAAAGTCTGGTCTGGCAGTTTAATAATATAATGAGTTGCATTATTAAAAAATTGTGCTTGAATGTGCTACTGTTGGTTGAAACAAAGAGAATTTAAGACAAATACATCTTGGAAGTATCCTTACTTTGCAGGTAATGTCAACAAATCTTAACCTATTATATCTATAGTTCTCCACATTTGAGATTTATAGGAAATGGTATGCCATGCATTTCCTTATGCAAAATATTAAATTTAACAGAATAATCTTGAGCACACTAGCCTTTCTACGTAGATCATGTTAAGAAATGTAAATAAACCCACTGAAAGCATGAACGGGCTTGAATTTTGCAGCTTTGAAACTGCAAGTGAAAGAAAAACTGCAAATAAGTAATTTCACAACTTCTTGGTGAATTCTGTTTGAACCTGGTTGAGTTATTGGTGTTCATTTATTAGACTTTATTCAATGTGTATTCTTTATCACTAAATACAGAAGATTTTCTTGGCAAAGTCATGGACATACTGTTACATTCTTAATGAATATGGGGAAGGAAAGGATGTAATATTTATGTTCATTGGGTCCATATGTTGTAAGTTGGTTTAGGGTGTATATTGGTATTGTGTGTATAACTACTATCATTTCACATATATCCTGAGGCAAAATAATGCCTTGATATAACAACTTCATTGTTATTATTGAATACCAAGCAAGTTTCTGGCTTCTTTTGTTAACTCTGGTTTCTTCATTACGTGTACTTAATTGTAAATAAGTAATACCTTTTTAAATACTTAATGTTTGCTGTTCAATCTCTGTGTCTGCTTCTGCAGAAGCCATGAGCATTCTGCTGTGTTCATAATTAGTCTCATGCTGTTGTGTAGTTAATAAATAGAATTATATTGCACTTTCATAGAGTTTATAGCCAAGTAGATTGTATAGCCTGACATGTGCATGACAGGCAATTGTAGTTCACCTAATAATCTGGGTGGCTGTCCTGGGGTTCAGCTTTGCATCCTGGGAGACTAAATGCTGCACATAGAGAATTAAGAGAGAGAATGCCATGATGACCCATCTAATGATGAATAAGTGGCTAAGTGAGGGATCCTTCTGCCACCCATGCTGATAAAAATGTTATCAAACACAGTGGAACCTCTCTGGAGGGAAATACTGACTTTTTCTTGCATCTATTTCTGTTTTTCAGCAGAACTGAAAAGCGCATTTTCTAATGTGTAAATACCTATGCTTAGAAATTGTCACCTATCAAAATTTTCTTTGACAAAACTGAGGTTTGTTAACCTTCTTCCTGCTGTGTCACTCTTGTGCTATAAGCTTTCCAAAATATTTTTATAGTTCAAGAGAAGCTGTCTTTCCAAACATTTGCAGATATCGAGTGTTATGTTTCTACTTGATATTCTTGTTTACAAACATGCAAAAATCCATTGTAAAGAACTGCTGAAGTAAAAAACTTATTAATGTGGGTATTGCAGACCCTTTGTATCACAAGGCTGCACAAAGAGCTGAACTGTGTTAGTTGCAATGACCCTCAGGTCTTCCTGTGAATTGCTGCTTTTCAGGATGGCTTCCGTCTTAACCATACGTTTTTGTGTCCTTCCTTCTTCCTTCCTACGGATCTTGTAATGCACTCAGTGTTATAAATATTCAATATGACCATCAAACCATGTGTTTAACATCATTAATGGAACTTGCCATCCTATAAAGTTACTGACAGTAAAGATTTTGCACAACTGTTTCGATTACCTACACCAGTATAAACGGCACGATCCAAGAATGGATCACCTGGTAACCTGGAATGGACCACCTGGCAACCTGCAGGTGTTGGGAGTTATGTTTAAAAATCTATTGTCAGCCTGCTTTTAGTCATTTTATTAGTATTTAATAGTATTGCCCCTATTCCAAGCAGAGTATGTTATATATATATATAAAATGTATATATGGCATGTGTATTTGTATATGTAATAAATGAAATGCTCTCGTACACACAGGGTAAAATACAGTTGTCTTAACCACTGATATTGTCCCCTGTAAATCACACAAACTTATTTTTCATGGTCTAATCTTTATACCTGAATGGAAAACTGACACTGTCAGGGTTCTGTGAAGACAAGCAGCACTCACTACAAAATAAGCAGTAGTTGGTGACAAGCACACAATGTTCTCTCACAAATTCTCCCTGCTATCTACTCTTAGGAGCTTGTAACTATGATTAATCTATCTAATTCAAACTGCCCCTTAATCACTGCCAGAGTTCATTAAAAACATCCTCAAGCTTAAAAAAAATATATTTGCAATCATTTATTATTATCTATTTAATAATAAATAACCAAATCTTTGGGAGTTGACCTGGACTGTAACTCTTAAGCAAATCCTGTCTGTAAGTAGATGCAGCTGTAACTTCTTTTGTTTCACTGAAAGTGCCTGGATGGAAAATAAACTCATCCTATGTAGTTGAGCTTGTGGAGGTAATTAGGTTGAAAGTAATATTGCAGATTAAAAATAAGATCCACAGGTTCCTTATTTATGATGTAGCCTGACTGTGCTGTATCTGTATATATGTGCCCTAATGTCTTTTTGTTTCCTGGGAATACAATGCTTTTTATCAAAAACATGAGTAATTTATATGTTACACTAAGACAATCTCTACTGACTTCTTTTAAAGCGATACAGAGAATACATCTGGGTATCCTTTGCTTCAGAAGATGCATGTCTCTTCTTAAAAGTATAATCCACAGCATTAGCTACCACAGTGGATTATAAATATGCAATTTATCCAGACCACTCAAGTTCATTGAAAATTCTGGCTATAAATATATTTCTGGTAACTGAATATTCAGATATACACCTAATGGAATTTTCAGAAGCGCCTAATTGGCTCCTTCCCATTTATGTCAAAGGAAAACAAGTGCTTTTGGAGCACTACCCTTCTGCCAGAAGTTTTTATTATTAATTGAAAACAGTGCAGATTGTATATTATGAGCACATTTCAGTGTGGTTACCCGAAGTGTCTCCATAATGTCAAGGCAATATTTATTTGGCTTGACAGAGTTAAAAGGGATTGCACAAGCTGACTAATTTACTGTTTTAACGGATGCTTAGCTAAGGGTGTGTTGTTTGGCACAGGTTCAAACAGTCACTAATTAGAAAACAATGTGAGGGCCAAGGTGATGGCTGAAAAGGCCTTGCTTTGCTAAGCTCCATCATGCATTACTTAATTTTGTCAGTTTTTAAAGAGGCTTTGAGAACAGTATGGGAACTTGTATGGTCAAAATGGTCTTTCAGGGGGAATTTTAACATCTCAAAACAAAGCAGCTGGATTTTAAGCAACTGGGAAGAAATGAGAGTAGTCAACATAATAAAATTGCAAAGTAAAGGGAATTCTCTGTGTGCCCAAGGTAAGACCATGATGCTCTAACTAATGATTATTAATTTAATAAGAAAATTAATTGTGAAGGGGAAAAAGTTATCTACCCACAGCTGACTTGCATTGTAGATACTCAGAAATGACAGTTTTTGTAGTTGGCTTGTGCCTTGTGTATCACATGTAATATTGTTCCTTTTAATTCATCATTAATCTCATAATTTTTATCTTTGCATTTGGTTATCTTGTTGTTTATAATAAAGTCCACATTGAGCCATGACCAGGATAATTGAAGGAATCTTAAAGGTATCTAGGATAGGTTGCTAAATCATTTGCGTTGTGCAATCTGATGAAAGGGGGATTTGTGCTGATTGTGAACTTCATCAGTTTTAATGTTATGAATCTAGGGAATCCTGGAAACCAAAAACATAAAGGCCTTTTTTTGAATTTTTCCTGTTAGAGCAAAGGTCTTTGATTTCTTGGTTCTATGTTACAAACTGCAACATCACTTTGCTTTTTACAGTTAATTACATACAGAGACTTGGGAGTATTTGGGTAGGGTCTTTTGCATGGTGGCTGACTTTGTCATGTCAAATGTGACACATAATGGTGTGAGAATGCTGAGTAATTTTTTCTTTTGGATGACTGCAGCTGCTTTCTTCAGACATGGGTATGATTTTTCCTATACTTTAGTCTTTTTGTAAAGGAAGTGTAGCTCATGTCTTTTTTCAGGTGTTTCAGCTCTGCTGAACAATTTGCAGGAAAATTATTGACAAAACTGTATTTCTAAAGAATAACGTCAGCCTGAGGTCTGACTGAAACCTCCAGTCATCCTTTCCAAGCTGAATGATACTGAAAGGACACATGAAAAAGAAACAGGGAAGAGGGGGAAGTGCTTAGAAACTAAAATATTCATGTGTGTCCTTTGTGTGGTTTTGCCTATGGGAAATGTAATCCCTTGACCAGACTTGCCCAACGGGCTCTCAAGACTTAGACTTTGTATCTTTCTTTCTCCCTTTAGCATATGCCTTTTAGCATAAGGAAAAACAACAGTGCAGCATCCTGCATGTCAAATCAGTGCACAGGGCAGTAAAGATGAGAACAGTACACATGCAGGAGGCTCTGGGAGTGCAGTACTGACAAATGAGGAAGAAAAATATAATACCCAAGACAGAGCAATTGTGCTGGTTTTTCAGCTCTATTGCTCTGTGTAAACCTGGCAAAAGTTTGGCATGCCCTGTAACAGGGCTGAGAGCTACAGTCTAGAGAGAGTACAGTAGTACAGCAGAAACATGGTAACTGAATGTGTGAGGTGTCTCTTGATCTGTAGGGGAGCACAACATTTTTTCATTACTATATAGATCAGCCCTAATTTTTTTTTTGTAGTGGCTTCAGTTGTTAAGAGTGAGATCAGTAGGTTTTGTCCCACAGTTGAGGAATTTAAATATTGGTTGAAATATCTGGTTTTCTTTAGTGCATTCCATTGCAGAGCATCTTGTTTTGCTTTTGCCTCTCCCACTTCCTTTCAGAATTGTACCAGCAGCCTACAGGCTTGTTCAGCATTTCAAAGGGGCAATATGATTCCCAGATCAGAATGGTGTCAACAGGAGACAGTCTGCCCAGTGTCAGGTTTTTTGTGAGTTGTTTCTTTGTTTACGCTGTGAAATGAGAAGGGGGAAAAAATCAAATTGTGCACAATTGGCTCCAGTAAATGCCAAGAGACAGTAAATGCCTTGTTTATTGCCTGTGGAAGGCTGGTAACTTGCTGAATTTCCATCGAGGCTCCTCCGTAAAGATCTCCCTTGGAGCTGGTTATGCAATTGATGGGGCAGGGTTTTGGCTTCTGGAGCAGCAGGCTTGCATAACATGGCTTATAATCCAGCACTCCCTTCCCAGCCTGAAAGGACCTTTTTCATAAGGCATTTTCTACCACAAAAAACTGCTTCCAGATTTCTACACAATTACTGAAATAATGGTATCCTGACTCTTAAAAAAAAAAAAATTCTACAAGAAATTTTTTTGACCTGATCTTTCTGTGTATAGGCACTTTTTAAAAAATAATGAATCATTTATAAGTTCCTTTTTTTTTCATACCATGAAGGCTACTTTGTATTTTATTAGCAGAATTCTTGTTGATACAACACTGAAGAAATTGAATTATGCCAACTAAGCATTTCTTGGAGGCCTGAACACAAATAGGATGGTTTCTGAGAGCTTCGTTTTTCTTACATGACCTATATATGAAATCATAGGTGACCAAACCTGCAACTAGAAGGTTTAGTCTGCGTAGCTGGGAGAGGGAGGCTTGCATAGCATGACATTCATGCCCCAAAGATGTTGTCTGTGGAGATGGCTGCAGTGGTTACTTAAGGACAATGGGAATTGGGATGTCTTGTTCTTTATTGCAGCCTAGGGGCACACATTCTTCTTGCGCTAACAAGAAACGTCCATCTATTATTCTTCTCCTCCCTTCCTAACATACGCTACCCATCTCCAGATGCTTGATTGCTGTGTGCATGTTTCTGTCCTCACAGAAATGTATGGATCTCCCTGTTAGCCTGGTGAGAATTCCAGGGCAGCTGATGGGTGGTATTTGTGTGTTGCAATCGAAGTCCTCCCTTGCTTTGTGGCCTGTCTGGGCAAATTTATATGTAGGGTCCTCAGGGTCAGGATGAGGACTCATGCAGCATAAGGTGACATAACTGATTGTATTACTATTTTATCTTGCAGTTTCTAGGACAAAAATCAGAAATGTAGGAAAAAATGTGTAAATGAAGTCTTTGGGAATTGGAAGTGGGCAGTCTAATACTCTTTCCCTCCTGTCACTGAAGTGCCCCACTGAATCCTCATGCCCAGCAAGAAAAATGTTCTCAGCTTGTTACAAATGGGAAGGTCCTCTGGGTACTCATCAGTTATGAACTGGTGACTTGGAAAGAGTTGCAGTTACATGTGCATCTCACATCATTGTCAGCTGTAATTGCAGATGATTGGTCTTTCTGAAAATAACTTTGGGGATGAAGATGTGATACTACTATTTCAGACAACAGCAATCAGAATGACTTACATGAGATCACATGAAATCTGTTATTAAGACATCTGTAGCAGTCATTACTTGCTTTCCTTCCACGAAATCAGATATGAAAGGTGAAACTAAGAAAGGTGTTTATTTAAATATCACTAGTTTAAGTTTTTGGAGGAAATTACTAAGAATTCTAAATCTGATTGCTGAAGTCCTCATTCACAAAAGGAGCAGTATGGACAGCAGAACTGTTTCACAAATACGAGTTGTCATATATGTATGCGTTTTTAGCCCACTGTCCTCAGGAACTGGACTCTGCCAGCAATATTAACAGGGAAAGGTTTTTATTGGAAAGTGTTCACTGCAGGAAAACTGTTTTTCAAGTCTTACTCTCTCCATTGTTTCTCTGCTGCCACTACCATTGTCACAATTATTCTGCTGTTTCATTACACAAACCTTGGAACATTTTTTGACTCCTTTCCCAATATCTGGATTGTCCCCAGTGAGGTGGTAATCAGACAGGCTGCTGGTTTTGTCTAGTAGATCCTCTGACACCCAAGGAGATGGTTATTGGATCAATCACAGTCCCAGAATATTTTAATTTACGTCTCCTGGATTCACTAAGTATGTTCAGTTTGGATGTGAATGGCAGGAAAACTATCGTTCAGAATCTACTTCTTTCAACTCCCTGAGGGGCTGACAAAAATAACACTAAACCTCCAGCAGGAATTGTTCAGATTCATATTTTCAAAGTCAGTTTAGTTGTAGCAAAAAACCCCCTGAGATGTGGGATGGACAAATTGAAGTAAATTCTCAGATTACTTTTAATTTTATTATTGAAATGCATTCATAATATCAGCTGAATATAAATCAGGAAGTATGTTTAGAGGTTATTAATAACAATTAAATCTTTTATGAGGAACTGCGCATTTATAATTTGGGGCTACCTAAAAGGCAAAATATGAGTCCCTGCACACAATCTGGCTGGTCTCCACTAAGCAGGCCTAGAGTTTCATCTGTGAGAAACTGGAACCAATCAAATATTCTGTTTATGCAATCTATGTTATTTAGTGAACTACTGACTCTAGAGTTATTTGATCTTTGACAGTTTAGGGGTGGGGATGGGAGGTAAAGCTGCATTCTCACTGGCAAAATCCACATTAATTTCAGAGTTTTTAACTGAGAGAAGCGGGGGGTCAAGTCCATTGTACAGCAACACATTTCCTAAATTGTGTATAATTGCTAGACGAGTTTTTATTGTAAAAATAAGTAAAGTTATATGAATTCAATTTTAAATTCAGCCTTTCATGTTCTGAAAGAGTCTGGAATGGCTAAGGATGAAACCAAAACCTATATCTGAAATTGTGAAATGTCAAATACATTCCCATGGACAAGACTTACTGAACAAGAGAACTTTCAGTTTTACTCCTCTAAAAGCCTTCAGCTCTGTTTGTCTGGCTCTTTAAGCATAAAATGAAAAAATTTCTGCTCATCCCTCCTTGAAACTGTTCCATTGAGCTCAGGAGCAAGGCCAGAAGGGAACAGAATGTGTTCAGCTCTAGAATTATCTTACAGTTTTGAATTAAACCAGAAACACGTTATTTATATTAGAATACTTATATACTGTACTAGCATTTTTTTATGGACACCAATATTGATGACTGTGAAATTGGAATTTTTTTCCTTAGCAATGGGGTAAAAGTCTTTCTGTAGACTGAGTAAATATATCTGTAAGAGTAATATTAATCTAGAACAGCTACAGCCATACAATGAGCTCACATCAACATGTCCCTGAGTGCCCAGCTGTCAGCATGCCGTCTGTAAATTTGTGTTAGTGCAGCCCCCTGAGCACACACACCTCCTCCTTTGCTACCTAAGATGTATTACTGCTGTGTAAATCAGTCAAAAGTATAAAGCATGTTTATTAAAAAATCACTCTACATTCATCATGGTATGTATTGGATGCTTTGAATGAAGGTTATACGAAACAAACAAAATTTGTCTGATCAGGTTATCTAGTTATGTAGCAATCTGGGATAATTCATTGCAAGCAGAAAAGCAACATAATGGGGAAAGTTTTCTGTTTATTGGAAAAAAATCAAATTAGCAGCTTCAGAAATAGCCCTGAGTCAGACAGCTAGCTCTATTATTATGTTACTTAGAAGCTAATGTATTATGAACAAGTGCCAAATATTTCTGTGTAATGCAGAGGAGATTAAATGGAAGCTTCTATTTTTGAGATCCACTTTGTAGCGTACATGTAATCAACAGAAAGTCCTAGATAACAAGTAGTACACAGATAGCCCTGCTAATTATGAATAATTATGTAAATGGTTATAATCCAAGAATAGTATTTATCTGAGGGATCAATACATACAAATCAACAGAAAAGTTTTGAAAACGAGTTTACCAGAAGTCAGTTACAAGTTTATTTTGGTGATGTGGGAGCATAACTCAGCTATGTAGTTTTGTTTAAAGTCACATTCCTAGCCTGAGGAAGGAGAAAACTCCCTGTGAGGGCTGGACTGCACAAGTATACCAGGTTTTGAATCTGCTCTGCTAACTTGCACAGTACTTGGTTGTCAGAGATGACAAAAGCTGTGAGTTTCTGAAAACGCTTCTGTGCAATTCTTGGCCAGCTCAGTCTGGTTTTATACTTTCTGTATTATTTCTTTGCTGGAAAGGTCAGTGTGTAGGGTTGCAGAGTTGGATATGGTAAGAGTAGTTTCCCCGGTTAATACATTGCAGTGGCAGCTCCAAAACGATTGCTCATGCAAATATTCATATTTCTGAGACAAATGCCAAAAGTGATTTCAAAGATCTTTCTGTTCTAGGAAAGTTCAGATCTAGTTAACACTGTGCACAGCATTGTCAGTACAGGCTTCAGACTGATCTGATTTATTTTGAAACAGGATCTGGTATGCAGTTCTTACTGTTTAGAAATGTCTAGGACTTAACAGAAGTGTCTAGAGTAAGTTGCACAGGAATGGGCTTATTTAAAAAATTCTCATCCAGAGAAAGTAAATGGCCTAGTTTTGAGTGAGAAAAAGATGCAGCAAGTGTTGACTCACTCAAAGCTGACCTCCTGTCTTTCTAATTCTGTGCTTGTGGAGCTGGGGCAGAGAAAACATCAGGGAATTTACACTTCTAGCACGGATCTACAGCCTCTGAATATATTTGTGTTCTCTGAATAGTTATTCATTGTTTAGCTTCGGGCGTGTAAAAACGTTGCTGAATTTACAGGTGATTGCTTAACCTTTTGTGGGCAGCAGTAGCCACCATCTTGCACAGTTTCAAGCGCCCGTTGAAGGCTCCAAAGACCTCTCCCAAGGCAGTGTTGGCACTTCAGCTGCACATGACACTGTGTGTGGAAGAGGATCCCACCCTGCAACGCTCTCTAATGAAAATCAGAGTGGGCTGTGGCCACCGGAGGAAGCAATAATGAAGGCCCTGGGAGAAGGAAGGATACACTTCACAGCTTCCCAGCAGAGCAGCAAGCGTGTTAGCATATTGCTGATTTGAAGAGAACCCCGAAGGCAATTACCGCTGCCTCATTAAAAGGATTAAAAACACCTTCTCTAAGACTTAGAACTTTTTCTATGTGGGCTCTGCAGGCTTTCTGAAAGTGGTTGAACAAGAAATCAAGTTGTGTTTTGGTTTGCTTTTGTAAGAGTACTATTTAAAAAGGCCCTACTTCTAAATCTGAAACAAACTGTCTTTTCAATAGGTATTGTTGCTGATTCTGAAGAAGTAAAATGTACAGAGACACCTTGTTCCTATTGGCTTTCAAATGTTTGCATGCTATTAAAAAAATATACTCATGAGCCGAAGCAAGTTCAATTAGGAAGCCTTTGAAAGAATTTTTCCAAAATGTATTAAATTTACTGGGATTTTTTTTCCCCTTATGCTACCAAGCAAGTAAGTCTTCACAGAATTTTCATACATGAAGATGGTTCTTTGTGGGTTAAATGATGGACTAGCTTCAGGTTAGCTCCAAACTTTGAAATTCTAAATACAACATATTAAATGATGTGGTAGTAGCAAATACAAGATGATAATTATGATATTTCTAAATATTTTGATAGATGAGAGTTCTGGAGTTTTTCCTTCTACCACACAATCTTGGTATTAGATATTAGTTTTCCCTCAATATGCATTTACACCATTTCCTCATTTGAGTAATCACTATCTCATTAGAATGAAACTTTAAAATTGCATGATTCCGTCTCTATGAAATTCTGTGAAAGCCAATATTCATTTGAATTTGACTCTCAGATTCTTACCAAATGGTTGGCTAAAGTTTATAACAGTCTGTTCATGTGTAGGAAATCCTCATGTGATCACTGTGGGAATGAGATTTTGGGGTGTTTCAGGAGCGTGCCAGCATTTATCCATAGCAGCCTCCTGGGAGCTAAACAGTGTGTGATAGGGACAGAACATGCCTTAAAGGAGCCTGTGAGTTAACACAAGATTAGTGCTGTGAGGAGTGGTAACAGGCAGAAGAGGAGGTTTTGAGGAAAGTCAGAGGTCTTTCCTCTCTAAAAAATGATGCACAGAAACTTTTAATAGCCATTTCAAGTGCTTAGTTTAGGGAAATAGCATGTTATTTATTGGCCCAAGTTTAGGGGGATTTTTTTTGCTTCCTCTCTGAATGGAGTGGATGTAGCGTGTATGTTTTTCTTGAGCTATTCTCACACTCAATGAGCCTCTGTTCTTGAGGCTTTATATAAAGGACCACTAGTAAAGATGCATATTCTGAAAATTCTTTTTCTGTAACTACCTGCTTCTCCTTTGTTCGGGGTTCTGGGAGGAGTTCCAGTTCCTATGTCTCCCAGGAAGCCCCTACTCCCATCCCAGCACATCTGCAAGAGGGTGTGCTGATAGTATCTGACATTTAACTGGCTCACGGAAATCCTGCAGGGAATTCCCAACCGGTGACGTGCTCCCTTGGCTGCCCAGTTATCCTAACACAGTGACTGAGCCTTATCGCTCCTGTCACTGAGGCAGCTACCGCGCTGCCAAGCCAAGAAGGACCATCTGGGAGAACTTTGCAGATAAGTTCCAGTGATTTGGTTAGAGACTTGCAGGGACCTTAAAGCAACGTTCTTTGTTTAGGCCGTGAAGCACTCACTGTGTAGGGGTATTGCATCTGAACTTGTTTCCTCTTCTTTTTAACATACTTTGTTATTTTAAGTTCAAACTGGCTGTGACATTGATTCCTCCCTTGTGGCAGCTCTGCTCTTTACCAACAGGAAGTTTACTTCTTGTGTGGTTGTTATTCACCAGCATGATTTCCTTCTCAAGAGGGCTGTACACACTAAACATATTCTCTAGATGTGTTTTCTGTCATCAGTCCTGTGCTTGAATTGCTCTTTATCGTGTCTTATGTAACTGATGGGGCTGTTCAGCTTGTTTCTGAGCCAAGTTCAGAACTCCATATATTGTGGCAGCCACACTTAGTGAAATATGGATTTCTCCAGTGGTAATGCTTGGCTAAATAGTGTTGCTCTTACATGGATTAAATTTACATAACATATTGTCTTCCAAGGTTTTTTTTCATTAATTTGGTGACAAGGCACAGTAGTTAATAGATCAAACAACAGCTACACTGAGGGTGGAATTTCAATCTCTGAAATGCTAAGACAACAGCTGCAACCCCATGGGACAACGTAGATCACAAAGTGCTGGGTGAAATTTTTTCATTTAAGTGGTTCTGGCTTAGAAACATGCTTCCAGGGCAGATTAAACCCAGGCACTGAACGTGTTTGGGAACTTCTGCAAATTATCTTCATGGAAAAACTTCTCTTACTGTTGGAATTACATCTGGATACCAGCTTCAGCCCAAGAAAACCCAGACAGCACCAAATAATTATTTTGAGGGGAAAAAATTTATATTTTTTAAGTAAAGGTGTCTCAAACATTTTGTTTCTCAAGACAGAGAGATGGCAAAGATTTTTATGGAATATGCTTTGGACTTTACTAATTTTAACATAGAAAATATTCAGACACTGTCATGGTAGGTAAACACAGGGCAAACATGCTCAGAGGTCCTAAGAAAATCACAGCTGTTCAGCTGTTTCAGGATCTGACCCAGCAAAGATTGCAAACCATTCTGGAAATTAGAATTTTGGGTTTTACAGCCAAATCAATCTGATATTCTTAATTTTTTATGTAAGCCTAAGGGTCCTAGTGGTAAAGCTGATTTTCTAGTGGTATCAGCATTTTCATATTTAATTTGCGTGCAAGTGTGTGCCCAAATCTGCCATCTTTTTTTTTACAAATTCTTTGCTTTTTCCCCCTAGTTTCTGTGTGGTAATGAAAACACTGCTAGATGGTCTAACCTCCAGATATTTTTCCTTAGTGACAACTGGAAAAGATGCTCTCCAAGAAGTACTAGGCATAACAATAACCCTAAAAGAGCTCCAGCTAAAAGGAATGCAGAAGTTTACAGCTACAAGAATGTTTTCAAGTACAATCTGAGGAGGAGGCTACCAACTGTTGCTTTTTTTGTGAAGTAAATTTCTATGGCATGAGGAGGAGGTCTGAGATGACTGAAAGTGTCCTAAAATATGTAAAAGAAAATATAGGCTACAGGGGGAAAGAAAATAGACTGGGTTTTGGCCTGTCCAAGCAAACTAAGGCAGACCAGGCCACAGATTCAGGCCCTGGCCCTTGGTCATCCTTGCTAGTTAATTGTTGTGGCCTGAGCCCACAGTGAAGAAATGAATGGGAATTCCTTTTTTCCTACTTGGACAGACCAAGAACCTCTGAAGTGATCTGGAATTTTGTTTAATGTCTGTTCCTTAAAGATTACTTTAAAATTACTGGATCATTTACTGTTCTTGTTTTGTTTACAGGCTGCAAGTGCTTATCTATACTGAAAAGCTAAATTAAGCTCTCTTTTCTTGTCTCCCTCAGGATTAAAGGTAGCAAGAATTAATGGTCAGAATAAGATATTTTGGTCTAAAAAGATTAAGCTCTTTTTCCTACTAAAGCACCTGCATAAATATAGACAAATCCAGAATCAAAAGAAGATATAAATGTTATATGGTGTGACTCAGCAAAAGCACAGATGTCAGATCATAGGTGAATACTTTAATTCCGACTACTTTTTGTCTGTCATATAGATGAGTGTCATTACTAGCAAAGTCAGAAATTGTCTGCTTTGCCCTTTTTACAATTTATTATGTATTTTCAGTTCAGTTGTGAGCAGCTGTAAAAATTTTCCACGTGTGAAAGTGCAGGTACGTGTGTGCTACAATCCTGTTACTTTTATTCTGTAGCACTTGCAGACCCTAGTATAGTCAGTACGTTATTCCTTTGCAACTCTCAGTCCATTATCTAAGTCCCAAACTGAAACATTTTAAAGATGGTATAAACTATTCTCTGGAACTAAATATGAATGAAAATTAATTAAGCACCAAGGTTTGGCATGGATGCCTCGTGCTTTAAGCACCCTTTCCTTTGATTGCTTTACAAAGTGAAACTATTGGTGGGAAAAAAATGAGAGGACAAATCCTGTCACTTTATTTAAAAGATATGGCATTTGAAACCAGATTTGATCATTTGGAAGCAAGCAATAGCTGCAATTTAAAAGGAGTGGTATTATCTGTCTCTGACTACAGTTTTGTAACAGGTCTAAAATAACTAGACGCTTCCATAGAAATACATTGGGAACCTGAGTGCATAACCCCCTTTAACTAATGGGCCAGGATCCTCAAGGGAGGAGAGGGGCCTGGGAGGAGTGAACCGTAATCCAGTTTTTATAGATTTGTGTGCTGCAGTTCTCTCTGTAGTGTCAGAACACCTTCCTGGAAGCCACTGCTTTTCTGTCAGCCAGTAAGTGTCACAAGTCTGGCTTCAAAATAAAATGTAGGCCTACATCTTGTTCTCCAAACGGTATAAATGTGGAATATTTTGGGCAGTCAGTGTAGAGGAGGGAAGAATCCTCGCTGTGACATCTCTTCCGTGTGTTAGTATAACACTGGACATTTTTGTGTTGACATGCTCAGTATCTCATTTCAGTAACTGATATGAAATTCAAGTAGAAGAGAAGGGAGCAGCCATGTGTGTGTCTGTGGGCCAGCAGGTTTGTCAGCCTCTTACTCTGGGAGGGTTCTGAGGGAAGTCCTTGGTAGCAAACCCAAAAGCAAGACTAGAAAGTCTCCCTCCATCATTGCCTGTTTTAGCGTGCTTAAATGCTGTTGCAAAGGAGATCGAGGAATTTGGATTCCTCACGTACTTTTAGGTTGCAAAATTAATTTGATACCTTCTCCTGCCTTTGACACCAGATAGGGTCTGAAAAGGGCTTCACCATCTGTGTTTGTGTTGGCTTGGTCTTCGCATGTCTGGTGGGTTAGTCCCACAAGTATTTCTCTGTTGATAGTACTTAAGAGCCTTAGCTGATGCATTTTTGCATGTTCCATTGTCTCTTCACACGACAAATGCACTGAAAGCCTTTAACAAGTCCCAGATATTTCCATCTCTTGTTTTAGGGAAGTATAAAACAGGATGGTAAAACTCTCCAGTCTATCTGAAGTCATTGAGCATTCTTTGAACTTAGTGGTAGCTCCTCACAGCATTTATGGACAGACAAAGATGCTCCAGAAAGGTCTGTGCCTTACGTGGAATTTCAGCTTTTCTATCTGTATACCGCATTTTAACAGACATGTAATGTAAACAATTTTCCTGGGTACAAAACTACTTTCTCTTGAAGTCTCTGGGACATGCTTCTACTCTATGATAAAGCCACATTTTACCACTTTTATGTGGTAAATATGCCTGGTAAATTGGGAGGCAGGAGAGTCCTTGCATGCAAAATGGTTGCAACGGCTGAGACAAAGAAGAGGGATGAGCTTTTTCAGAGAAAAGTTTTGAGGAAGAAAGAAATTTGTGCGTGGAATCTTAGTAATGAAGGAGTTTTCCTGAATAAACACCCAGTGGCACTTCAGGATCAGACTCCTGCATAGGAGAGGAATGGGCATTCTCAGCCTTCAAAGGACAGGAACCTGGCCTGTATTTGGACCAGGGTGGATACAAGTTGGTAAGTGCATTTAAGAAATGGAAATAAAAATAAAACCTGTAAGAATATTTGATATACATTTTTAATCATCAAACTACTTTCTAGTACCAAAATGGACAGTAAGTTTACTTTCTGCATGTAGCAAGTTCCTAAGAAAGTAACTCACGAAGGAAGCTGAAATCCAAGTGGGGATCTCACACTACCTTGCTGTATGCTTGAATATATTGAAAATTAATATTAGTTTCTTGACCTGCTGTTGAGTTCTCATAGGTCAACTTCACACTGATTTCTATGAAATCTAGAATATAGATTTGTATGTGTACAAGCTGCAGACACAAGTAAACTCTGTTTAGACAGCGCCAAGTAATTTTCCCAAGAAATGTAAAGACTAAATGTCTATCCAGGAATTTCCTGTTCAATAGTAGCCTCTCTATGAATTTAAACTTCAAGAGCTGGTACCCTGTTGAATAGGGCTATATTGTTATGGCGACAAAATGGTGGGCAACTGAAGCAGTTTTAAAATGTAAACATAGCTTTTCTTTTATGTCTAGATGTCTCTCTCAAAGATATCAGATTTATGTATTGCAAAAATAAAACTACAACTACTAAGTTACATTTATGGGGGGGAAAAAGGAAAAACAAAATTGGAACCATATGTTTAGAACTAAATTATTACTGCTTTCACAAATGGTTTGTTGTACAGCTTTTTCAGAATTATCCCAGTTAAGTATTTAGTTGATGACAAGTTGGAATTAAATTAGGATAATACACCCTGTATTATTAAAAAAAAAAAAGTAAAATAAACAAAAGTATCTTTCTGGCTAAAGGTTAGTTGTCACCTTAAAGAATTTTTAGTTTAGGTTATTAAAGCACTCAGTAATGATTGGCTGCCCCTGGGAGACATTTGTAATATTTTATTCCATGTAAACATATGGATTCAATTTAGTTGAAGAACATTGTGAGTGAAAGCTGGCCTCTCTCCAATGCGCTGCAATAGGTGTCTGGAGGTTTGAATACTTCATTTGCATTACTCTTATGAGATAAAAATTACCATGAATCCAACTAATTGAGACCCAGTAAGTGCCCTTTAATGCTAAGAATCATAAGAAAAAATTGAAAATTAAATTCAAGTTCACGTGCAGAATGCTGCTGCAGTGTAATAATCATAAGATTTGCAAGAGAGGTGTACAAAACCTTTTCAGGAATCACTTTGCAAAGATATGGCAGTAAAATAATTTCTAATTCAGAGTAGTGGAAGTTTTCACTCTGAATTGATTTTTGGGTTCTACCGTTTGATATCATAACAGAAATAGGTTAAGCTGCTTTTCTAGCCTTTCACAGATGTCTGATTTATTTTCTTCAAGAATAAATTAATGTGGACTTTTATGACCAAACCAAAGTACCAAGCATCTCCTTTTGAGGTACCAAATACTATATCAAACAGCAACACTGTCATGAATCCACGAAAAAAAAAAATCCCTTGATAATTAAAATATTTATAGTTTTGTCTATGAGCATTAGTAACCATGAAGGACATCAATATTGTTGATTAGTTAGTGAACAAATTTAATTCCTGAGATATAGCTGTAACTTCAAAGTGATGGGCCTTCTTGATTGAATTTAAGTTGCATGGTCAAGTCATATTTATTTTGCAATTTATAAACAACATGGGAAGCTGTTCCCATGTGTAATGAAAGCCCTTGGGGGAGCAAGGAGGGTGGGGAGAGCTCTAACTGAGCACATGCACTCCAGCCTGCATTCACCTTCTCTGGCTTTGAGCATACATTTTCTATCCTGATTCCTTGCAATTTTGCAGTACTTAAGGAAATCAAATAATTGCATTTCAATTTGTAAAATTACCATATGCCAATATCTTACAGGTTATAAAGATTAACTCTGTAAATTTTCCAGTTGTGGAAAGTGTTACCTCAGGTTTGTTTAAGCACTGTTACATCCTTGTAAGGTGTGCAGTCTGTACAGTGCAGCTGCTTATGCTTGGGGCTCGAACCCTGCATGCTCTCACCTACTTCCCCAGGGTTCTGGAACTGCGTTTTTGGCATTAGTCAGTTGTCAAAACATAAATGCCCGTTGTCATTGTGATGATTTCAGATATTTCAATTGTACTCTGGCTTCCCATTCATATGGCACAGATACTCTATGTTCTCTGTTAAATCTACCTAAAATTTATTATCATTTGAAGCAGTATGTGTTTCATGATCTTTCTAAATACTAAATGCTATAGGTGTGGTTCTCAGCCCCTATGCCTGAACTCTCCCAGAAGGCCAGAGGGCTCCTTCAGAGCCAGCTGGCAGATCAGGCCAACCTCTGACACACTTGCTTAGATGTGCTGTCTCACTTTCACTTCAAAAGTTCCAACATTAGGGAGACTTGTGGAACATTTTCTAACTGGCAAGAAAGAGAAAATATAAAAATGCTCAGAAATCAAACACTAAATATTAATCCAAAGGGCTTCATATTGGGTTTTTTACAATATCTTTAAAGATTTTATGATATTGCAATACGGGTGTGCAGAACATGGATACAATACCCACTCCATGTGCATCAACTGTATGAATATCCCTTGCCATGGATCTTATGAGAGGTTTTCCTTGAGATTTTGTTTACAAAAATAATCAGTCCAGATTTTTGAAGCATAGAAATACATTCACTTTTTGACTGTCCCTCTGCAGTTTTCCATGGCTTGATAGAAAACACAGCCATCAAAGCAAGTGCAAAGGTTGTTCTTGGCCTCCTTCCCAGTTTGTAGTAGGTGAAGGTCCATGAAACTTTGGTATCCAGGTCCTTGAGGGGGGATGTGGGTGCATACATGGACTATATAAACCATAATAAATCACTTATTTTAAACATAGTTGGCCCTTTTTCTTGGCATCTAAATGACTGAGATTGTGCTGTATTTATTTTGTCTCTTCCTAAATGTTGTGTTGAAAAGGAACAGATTCTTCCCTGCCCATTTCCTCCTGTGAATTCATTTCAGTATTTTTATTTCTAAGCCTTTTTCAGGTTATTCAGAGGTACAATGGGCTAAGTTTCCAAAGTAGTGTACCCATTTTTTCACTAATTTTCCTGTTACATGGTGTAGAAGCTCCACCAATCATATTGATCAGCATCCATAGCAAAAGTCTAGAATACTACATATGCCACTAACATTTTATTTCCCAAAAGTTAAGGGTAGAAAATGAGAATGCAAACAAGCACCAAATATAAGCTAAAGAAAACAACACCAACTGCTACAATAGTGAGATTTGAATGTGACAGCTGCCTGGCAATACCGTGGCAGAAAACTCTACAACATTATTGGTGACAAAGAAAATCAGGAGAGCTGGTTGTTCTTGAACCACTGCACAAAATGGTGTAAATTACAATCTTTCTGATTGTTTCCTTAAGTACAAATGGAAAAAAGACCAACAGCCAGAGATTCTTTGCAAGTCAAGTCATTTCCAGCTATAGTCTTGCTTCCCCGTATTTTGTAAAGGTACTTGAATTCCTCAGTTCAGGGGATTGCCCGAGTCATGCAAGTACTTGTTATGGAAAGACAACACTTCTGTTTACACTGCTTTGACTTTCAACAAAGGTCAGTTGCTTCGACCTAAGCTGTAGCTTTTCATACAAGGAGTTTGCAGGAGTTCCGTGAGTCTTGTCACTGTAAACTTGTAGCCTTGGTGCCCTGCCAGGGGCTGGGAGTCTTACAGGTGAGCTTAAACTCTGAGCAGAATCTTGGAAAAGGCAAACATAAAGAATTTTGTTGCCCATAGACAGACTGAGGAGCTCACTGGATTGGTTCTCACTTCCTTCTCACTACACAAGCCACTGTCATTTTCAGGTCTTATGGAACTTCCTGATTCCAGGACTCCCTCCCTGACAGTGAATAAAACAGTATTTAGCACATGATGTCTGAATAGCTCAGTGTCTAATTTTAAATATGTTTTTCACTGCCATTTTTGTGTCTCTGTTTTTTCAGTAGCTTAAATGAGGTCAAAGACTGTGTGGCTTGTGTACAATGCAGGTTAATATATCTGAGTAATCCAGTCATCAATTTGATAAGGGACTTAGGAGAGGTCTTCATTCCCCAATTTGCCTCCAGGTATCCATTGGTTAAAAAAAAAACAAAAAACAAAAAACAAACAAAGAAACCCACAAAGCTGTTTGAAAGCTCTATTTCTGGCTGAGTGCACATTTTAGCAGGCTCCTGATTTATTTATTGTGTGTGACCTGGCTGGTTGCTGGAGCTATGGAGATACTCCGAGTGCTGTAGGAAATCAACTGGAGAAAATGTCAGGCATTCTGCTAGTCTCAGACAGATGCAGGTGCAGGATTACACAGGGATCTGTACAGTGTTTTCTTGGGATGAAGCAATGTTTGCTCCAGCCACTTGCTCACGTGAGGCTGGTGCAGCCTCTCTCCCTCTGTTGGCACATGCCCCTTTGGAACTGTGCTTTGCCAGGTTTGCTGGGAGCAGGAGAAAGTTTGGTTCGTTTGGCTTTTGTCAATATTAACCCAGAGAAGGCTGATCTTTGCACTAACTTTCTTTTTGAAGCACAGAATCCTTGATTATCCTCTATCCTCTTATGTATTTTTGAGGTGATGTAATCCTATGCTGTTATTTTTCTCTATATGTGTAGCACTTTGAAAAAATCATTGTTTCTAAAAGTGGGTTAAGGTATCACTTTAAGATCTTTGCAAGATCTCTCTGTTTGGAGGTTTAAATTTAGAAACCTGTGCTGTCATTAAAAAAAAAAAAAAGTTGCTTTTCATCTGCTTTCCCTCTGGCTCCCAGGAGTCAGTCTCGATGTAGCCGACACTGCATTGCTATTTCCTTTTCAAATCTAGGACAGTGAAGCTGTGACACTTCTCAAAGTCCCAATGTCCTTGTTAATATTTCTTTGCGCTGTGAGTGAAGGTAAAGCTTACGCAGGAAGTGTCCTAGTTTCCAGTTCCTAATTCCAGCAGAAAAACTTTAGAAAACAGAAGTTTGACAGCTTCTGGTATTGATATCTATTAAATCATGTATATTGTAGTGTGCAAAAGCTTTGTGCAATATGGAGCAGATGAAATGCAAAAGAATGACAGTTTATGATCCCCTTGTAAAACATTTTATGGCTACTTTTGAAAGAGTTTCAAACCTTTACAGTCGTTTAACTGAGATGCATCTGTCTGGTACATGAGCAGTTCTTAATGGCTCTCTAGCACCAGAAGGACTTTTTCATATTGGAGTTAATTCAGCAAAAGACCACTAAGATAACCAGGGGATTGAAGTACACGGTACACAAGGAGAGGCTGAGAGAACTTGGTTATTTGAGCCTGGGGAAGGGAACACCTTATTGCTCTCTTTGTCTGTTTAATAGGGAAGTACAGAGAGTGACTCTTCCCAGGGGTGCAGAGCTATAGGATGAGAGACAAAGCATGTAAACTGGATCACAGTAAATTTTAGTTACATAGGAAATGTTTTCACTGTGAGGGTGCTCAAACACCGGAACAGATGACCTGAGAAGTTGTGGGGTCTTTGTCCTTAGAGAACTGGGCTGGGTAAAGCCCAGTTCTACCACACCGAATTGAGCAGGGGATTGGACCCAAGTTCTTCTGTTTCTGTGACTGAGCAAAGCTGCTGCATTTGGTGCTGGTTTTGTCACAAGAATAAGGCAGCATGTCTTTTATATAAAAGCTTAAATATTTTTAGAGTTTCTGTGAAAATGGGGGGCTCCAAATGCACCAGCTCTGGTCACACTTCCTTGTCCTCTCCCTTCTCTGTACTCACGCAGCATTAACAGAAATTGGACAAATAATACAGGAACAATTGATAGGCTAACACCACAATGCTTTTGCAAAGGGTTTGACCTGGCCAGCAGAGCGTGTTAAAACCCTATTTGTGTGTGACTTTTGGTCCATGGTGAGGAACAGTGGGGTCATCAGTGACAGTGTTTTGAATTCAGCAGAGGAAAGCCCCAATGCAATTTGAGTTTTTAACCACCAATGTTAGGAATGTGTGCCTCACACAGAAATTCCCACTTTCAGCTGTTTTATATTACCCCATGAAAATTGCTCAGAAATATAAGTATGCACATACACACTTCTCTTCCTAAATTTAATCTCAACAATATTTTTAATTGTTGCTGCAGCACAGGCTTAGCTCAAAAAATTAAAGTGAATACAAAGGAAATGAAATTCTACATTCTGATCCCAGTGCTCCTAGTTTTATCCATTCACCAGTCAAAATCAGTTATTTCCTCTACTGCTGTGACAAGCAAAGCTAGGATACTGATGGTCCTTCCCCACTGACTGCATTATGTTTACAATTCATGCTAGAGGGGAAAAATTTTTGCAAGTCTATACCATTATAGCTCTTGCTTTCTGAAATGAAAGATTAATGGCTCCTACTTTCTTCCTATAAAGCACTCCTTTTAATTCTTCTCTGGTATAAGAATTTTCTTCACCTTTTCTACCACTTGGCAGTAGGGAAAACTTTGTACAGTACCTGTAAGATTTCTGGAGAATCAGAAAATCCTACTAAAGTTTATTTGAAGAAAACTGAGGGGCTCTTGGAAGAATGTTTGATTATGCATAGTGGGGGCGTTTCTGCTATGGGACAAATGCTGTTTTCCTACATGTTCACTGACTTTGGTGGGCCTGCAAGTGTGCTACTGAATTCCTCAGGAGATGATATTACTGAATATTGATGTTACCCATTAGTGCTGTATATATAAAAGGCTAGATTCTAACACCTGTACTGTAATTATACTCTGTCCTTATCTATGTAACTTAGAAAGTCAGTGTGGGGTAGGAACAGGAGGAGGAGGAAAGGGTCATCATTTCAGAGTAAAGCAGGTATTTAGAAGATGGCTATAGTATTACAAGTGAGAATTTAAGAAATATATCCCTTTGAAGGGGTAGCATCTACATGGCATGCTGCAGGTTTTTGATTTTAAATCTAACATCTCTCAGAGTACTGGCAGTGGGGGAAAAAGACATGGAACTAATCAGGCAGTCTTGTGGGGGGTGTCTTTCTTCAGTCCACTTTCAAAATAGAGATTGAAAACATCACTGAGTTCCATAAACCAAATACCCTTCTATGCAATCCCATTAAATCAGCAGAATTGCATCATGATCTAGTTACCTCTGCAATTTGGACTACATGACATTGAGTTCAAGGTGCTCATATATCAGGGGAATAGATATGTCACCCTTGGAAGATAGTGGCATGTCAACTAGCTTGCTTCAGGGTCATAAGTTGACATGGAACACTATTTGGAAGGCCTTCCTTTGGGAAACTCCCTCCTGAGAATGCCAGTTCAAAAGGAAATATTAATAAATGCATATATTAGAGAGGGCAGGACCTATTCTGCAGTTCTGCAAAATAAGAAACAAAGGGAGATCTATCCATTCCTGAGAAAGAATGTATTGGGAAGAGCCCTAATGTTATATGCCATTTATTAGGCATCATATAAATAACCCTTCTTTTAAGAAAACTGTACTGATGTTCCCTGGAACAAATGCCGAGGAGAAGGAAGGTGGCTGAAAAAAAGAATTTTAAAGTTCTGGAGGTAAAACATATAGAGTAGGATCTACTCAGACAAGATGGTGAGTGGGATGGACAGAGCTTTTGCTGTGGTTTGGGACAGAATTTAGCTTAAAGCAGGATGCAGCATGGTGTGTGTGGCCATGCTGACACACAAGTGATCCCAATGCCCAGGTTCTCTCTATTCCTACACTATGTTGCTCTTGAAAGCAAAGTGGAGGAAGAAAGTAGGTATGGTTCCACCATCTTTTAACCAGTCTATTCCTTAGGGTCAACCAAACCAACGGTGGGGACTTCTGCTGTGTGTGACCTTTACCTGATACATAAACTGGAATTGCAACTTCCTGTGCAAACTTCTGTCCCTGTGCACCTGCACAACATTTCTGTCTGTGTCAGTGGGCTTTGACCCACCCATGCTCTGCATGCTGACCTTTTACACAAGCTGAGCATAAAGAAATTAAAGTAGCCTGTGTATTCAGCTTTTCTGGCCCGTGGCATGGGTCAAGATAAGTTTAATGGCTGCAGCATGCTAAGCTCAGGTTCTCTGAGGGGAGTGCAATGCCAGCAGGGGAAGAATGGTGGAAACCGTAACGCAGCAACTGAAGCACAGTTGGCATATATATTTCAAGAGAAATTAAAGGTGCTCTGGTAACATCTGGAAATCCTAAAAACTCTAAAAAATAAATCTAAGTAAACTCTAGGCTTTAAGCTTCCTCTGCAGTGGCCTGTAGAAGCACAGTGTGTTAAAGATAGCAGGCATTCTCATCGTTCTCATTTTTATCCTGTGTGGATCACATTATACAGCTGTCTGCAGTTGGTGATATGAGCAGAAGGTATTGAATATATTTACTGATGAAGCATTTTATGTTAATGTGTTCAATCTCATCACTAAATTTTAGCTTCTATTGTCTTCATACTTGCTAGAAAGTATTTAATATCCAGATTGATAAATATCATTGCTCTTCTTAAATCCTGATTCACAATAAAATATCTTGATGGTGTAATAACATAGATTAGGACTTGATATTTACTCTGCTTCTCTTTCCAGTTAAATGAGTTTTATAAGATCCTGCCCTCTGTCACCCACTGCTCAAGTTGTCAGCCTTCTCACCACTGCCCAGTTTCTAGCAAAGTGGTGAAGGTAGGATTTTTTCTAATTGTATTTGTGACAGTAAGTGATCAGATGGCACAAGTGCTTAAATTCCAATCCAGGCCAGAGGCTGGACTTGCTTGGTTTCACTGCTCATAGAGTGCATGTTTGTTGGTAATCAGTTTTCTTGTCATACCACTGAAATATCCAATCTTAGTTCTACTAAGTGTAGAAGTATAGCTAATATAACTTGCAAATTACTACATAGTGTAACTGCTCAGCCCTTCTTTCTTAATGGACCTAGCCTTGCCAGGGCTAAATCTTCACTAATGATGTAATCTTTGCTAATGAGGCTTCAAAAATACCTAGCCAAACAGTACAAGATCTTACATAAATAATAGTGAATAATCTGAGGTAGCTAGCAGTTCATTATGGTGTGGCAGGAGCTTGATAGAGTGCTGACAAATGGGTTGCAAAAATGACAGACAATGTTTCCAGAAAATGTGAAGTGGTGACATTGTTTTCCATTGTGGATTTGACTCAGAAGATTGGAACTTGACTTCTGGCCTTCATATCCAACACTTGTTGGCAGCATATCACTGTGTAAATAAACCTATTTAGTTCTTTTATTATGGTTAGTTTCCCAGATCATGTCAAAGTACATGAAATACATTTTAAAATTAAATTACCTTTTATCTTGAACATTTTTATTGTTATTATTACGATATTCTTCAGTCTGACATGTAAAATGTAGAAAAATGCTTTTGATATTGTTATATTTGGGTTAAACAAACCCTTGTACTTTCTGTGGGAAACAATGGGAAAGGTTATCTGTATCATAACACAGCTGAATATTTCTGCTTTGTATGATGCTGTGAGATTAGGTGTTCCTGCATGGCAGACTTGGATCTATCCTGGCTTACAGTCTGAACCTTGATACTCCCTGCCCCTTGAGAAAAGAGTGCTGGAAAAATACAGGAGATGTACAAGTTGTATTTTGGGGGAAAATCAGAACTATGAGAAGTGATTCAGAGATTTTGATGAGAGATGGGCAGAGCAAGTCCACTTGCAGGCATTTTTTGTACTCTGGATTGTAATACAAACGGTGGCAATCCTCTAAATTTCTACTATAGAGCAATATATTAATTGCAGGATATGAGATGTTCACACATCACTTTACTGAGAGAAAGAGAAGGATGCTGATTATAACAAATCAATGCAGACAGTTAAATAAAGAGGATAGCAAGGAATATAATGCTCACGAAGTCTTTGTCAGGATAGATGCTGCCCCCACGCTCCCTTGAAGGCTTAAGAGAGGATGCCTTTTGTTCCTGTACGGGAAAACCCTGACTTATATTTAAAGATTTATGTTATGGCCATCGTGTGTGGGATGAATTTGTTGGTATGACAGACATGTTCTTTGAAATATCACTGAGCTGTTACCCAAGAAGTTACTCATTTGTATTGTGAGCTGTCCCATTGTTCCACAATGGAATCAGAAAGCTCTGGATCTTTTGAAATGGAGAATCTGTTCACTAGAGTGGGAAGTGATTACATTTACCATAATCTCATCTTCCTGTGTGAGCTATATAAAAACATTCCCTCCATCCCTCGTGATTAATTTGCAGATGTGCAGTATATTTTATGTCTCTAATAATGAAATTATTTCAGATCTTACTGTGGATGAAATTAGATTGTGGTCACTGGAAAGGAGACCACATTCAGGTTATATGAAGTCCAAAACCTTATTATTTAATCATTTGTAAGTTCTTCAATTGTGTTTTTAAGGGTATTACTTTCCCATTTAAGTTATGCTCTAGGCAAGAGGTGCAGATGCTCTCACTGCTCTGTTCCTCAAGAGATGAACCTAATGCAGATTTGCATCACCTTGAACAGAGGTCTTAGACCAGGCACTCTCTCTATTCTGTCCTGTACCATGTCTTGCTTCAGTTTAGAAAGCCCCTTCTGACTGTGTAGATTCTCATACACAAATCTCCAAACTGGAACTTGCCATATTAAGGTTAATCAGGTAAAGTGAATAGCTGGCTGTTGATGATTTTCAATTCCTGCTGTGATATCCAGATACATGTGTCAACTGTCCTTTCTATTTCTTCACAAGTTCTCCTTGTTTCCCTTTTATTTAGTCAGGCTCTTGAGTCAAATGCTGAGGAAAAGAGAAGAAAAATATAATGGGTTATGCAGTAACTGAGCGAGTTAATTCATAGCCACTTAAATGTATGGCTTTAAATGAAATTATTCCCTTTCTTATCCTTTACTTCATTCCTGTAGAGAATTAAGGGTATGTGCACAGTTAATCAATTAAATTACAGATAGCAGTATCTTTTCAGCTGAGAAGTTCAAAGGCTTGAGCAATTAGTCTGCCTGTTAGGCCCAAATCACTAAAGCTATGGAGACTCTAACACAGGCTTTGTTAGAAATTCTCCAGAAAATGGAAGAGGTTTGAAGCAGTCACCTTGACCATGTTTCACTAAAAGAATATAATACAACACAGTTTTTCCTGAGGACTGCCAACAAGTACCAGGGGAGTTCCTTGAAGATCTGATGCCCAACAAATTGCACCTGTGTTGATGGAGGACAAACAGGGTCAATGCCCAAAACTACTGGGGAAAATTGTAAAATAGCTTAACAGTTTCAGCCCTCCTCTACCAACTATTGAAATCTATGGGAGATTTTTAATGAATTTTAGCTCAGAATGCTGGCACATATTACAAAAGAATTATGGCAATAGTTTCCATTCCCTCTGTGAAATTGTAAATAGGATGCAGAGCATCCATGCAGCTTTTTCTCTACCAATGCACTACCATCAGAGGGACAAAACTATTAATTTTAAATGCATTGTATGAATTAGCCTGGGTGATCCAGCTGGCTATAGCTCAGCTCTTCATGTTCAGTCCCCAAATCTTTCTGCTTGTCTGGTGTGTAGACAGTAAAGGGCTGTGCTCCCACTGCACAAACTGGGTGCAAATCTTTGTGCCATTCACATAATTCTAATAGCATGGGAATTTAGGGGCCTGTTATAAGTTTTACAACCTTTTATAAGTGACATACATTCTTCATGTATGTAACTCTGCTTATACAGAAGCATGAGGCATATGAAGGTCTGCTTCTTAAAAGATGAAAATCGGGCTAAGGCTTTCAGGAAATGGGCAAGGCCTCACAGTTTCTTCATGAGGCCAGAGATACATCAGAAGAAATATCCTAATCTTTTCCCAAACTAGAGAGAGCTCTTCCTGCTAAAATGGGTCTCTCTTAAGGAAGGTCTTTCATACACCAAGCATGAAAATTCCTCCTTCCAGCCAGCCCAGGAATACAATGAAGGCAGCAGATACTCTTCCGTGCCTCTGGATTAAAAGTAACAAAGAGGAAATGGCAGAACCCAGAGGAAACAGAAGCCTTATCTTAGTAAAAAACAGTGGAGAAAGACCCAGTAATGTTTCTCTGTAAGTGATGCTGTGTGGCTGATGTGGGCACCTCATGAAAAATGAAGAGTGTATAAGTGAATCTGTGTGTAAGCCAGTGGTGATGCCAGGGGATTCTTCTGTTTGAACTTGTAGCTGTCAAATGTGAAATGTTTTCCAAAACCACTCTGAGGATTGATTCTTAGTACTATAGTTCAGGACTTCTCAACAAATACAGTAGGTCAGGAAGAAAAAAAAAGAAAAGCTGTATTTCTAAGCTTCTATATCTGTGCTTCATAGTAAATGAACACGTATGAACATAGTAAATGGTCATATATGTGAACATTCTAATACCTCTCCCTGCTGACGCCTGTCTTGCTAAAATTGGGGTTTTCTTCCTAGACAGTGACTTTGAGAACACGATCCCTTTCTGAGATCATATGCTTCTGTTCTGCATATTGCACCAAGCAAACAAACCATGCTCCTTCTTACATCCATTCACAGCCCCTCTGTTATTGTCTGTCAACTCTCAGTGGTACAGAATGGTTAAATCCTTTTTCCAATAACCTCAACACAGTAGGATCGATGCCTTTTTAGTTACTCAATTCAAATGTTTACGTTTTTCTTATGCCCCTCCTCATGCTTCAAATGAGGGTTTTGCAAGCCTGCAAAACTGTTGTTTTCATTGAAATCCCAGCAAACCTTTTGTCCCTCTTTTTTTTTTTTCATGCCTACAAAACAAAAGATAAATATCAGGATATCACATACTTCCTATATTGCTTGCTTTTTCGTCCTGCCACTTTCTTTTGTCTGTGTTCTCTTTTCACTCTCCCATCTTATACAAAAGTATATGTAGGACATGAAGTGTCCTCCTAATTTTATATTCATTGAACAACTGGCACACTGAAGCCCTGGCATGTGATTAGGATCCATAGGCATGGTGCATTTAGTAAACAAAGCATTATCTATGTAATTTCGGCTGGTGCAAAACTGGAATTGATACTGTTAAGGCTACCTAAAGGGATCTGTGATCAAAGACATCTGAAAATCCAATTGCATATTTTTACCACATACATTTTAGTGTTTTGTAATTTGAAGAAGTATCCAGTTGCAGTCTGTATAGAAGAAATAACTAAATTCAGTCTTCTGTCACAAAAACTGAGGGCTGCGTGGGCTGAGTATGTACGTCTTAGTGAGAGGGTTTGCTTGTAGGTAACTTCTGTGACATCAGAAGGGTAAGTGTCCATCAGCATTCTAATGCCCTGGTTGTTCAGAAGGGTTACTCGATGAATTATGGTCATGAAGAGTTGGATTTGTCATAGTCCTTTTGTACGTACTGCTAGAAGTGCAAATCAGACACATCAGGTTTTTTTTTTACGCACACATGAAGACAAAAATCGCAATTGGGAAGTGCAGTGGCTATTCCAACTTCCCTCAGGCCACACAGAATCTGCTGATGGAAATAGAGACATAGGATTTCAGGCCCTATTTTGCTTTTCTTGTCTGAATTTGGGGTGTCCTAGAATATGGGAGATTGGTAATGTTTTATTAAATATGTGCAAAAGGAGACGTATCAGAACATTCCCAGGTTATGCTTGTCTAGATGAAACTTGGTAGACTGCTAAAATAGTGTAATGCATACATTACTCATAGTTTATGTTGTAGATAACATAATCCTTTTGATGTAGGAAATAACATCTGTCAGATCTGCAAAACAGCTAATGATATTTTTTTTTAGATTAGCCTTGTAGCTTGTCTATATGAGTAATAATATGTATTGCAGCACTTGGTCTAAGCTAGTGTCTGCTGCTGAACCAAAAAAACCTCATACAGCAACTAATTTGAAAGGCAGAGAAACCAGAATTTCTTTGCCCACTGGCTGAAATTAGTTAGTTTAGTGTTTAAACTGTGTTAAGTCAGATCACATCTTTATATCTTGATGTCACTGCAACTGCAGTTCAAAACTCAAAGTAAAAACATGAAAAACTAGGAATGGCTTAGAAAAGGGTCTCACTCAGACCAAGAATTGGTTGGTTTTTTCTCCAACAGCACAAGAGAAGCAATTGATAACCTCCTTGCTTAATTGGTATTGACAATGTGTAGAGATTTATCTCCTTCCTAGGATACAGTCCTGTCTCCATCCTCTTTGGGATAAGTGGGTTTTGGGGACAGTATTTTAAATATGGTTATGGGCTTGACACATATAAGCTTAGGCTGCTGGGACCGTGTATTTAGTGGTACTGACATAAAGAGGTACCTCCCCACCACCCTGTTCCTACTTGTGCTGGTTTTAGTTTACACTGTATAAAGTCATGGTGAAAAAGGTTTTGCATAGTAAGAAGGGTTTTGTTATGGTTTCATTAAGCACCATGTTATAACAAAGTTACAGAACTAGAAAGCTACAAAGATAAATGAAATTTAAAATAGTTTGTGAGGATTTATGATAAGCATGTACACAGTTCAGAAGGCCTCTGGCACTAATAAGCCCCAGTGTCTATCCTCTAACTAGATTAAATTCATTTCCATTAGAATTCAGCAGATGCAGCAGCCAGGGGTTGTTTTTCATTCCCAGGGGGTACCTTCTCCTTGATGGAAACTCCAGATACCCTTTTGCTTCTCAATGTCTAATTGGTAGACAGCAATCAGGAAGGTGACAATAAAACTGAGAGCTTATGGTAAACACCAGTTAAAAAAGGAGGAAAAAGGTGAAGTGGACATGGCTTAAAGTAGTTTCTTAATGGACTTCACAAGTAAAAAGAAAAAGGAAGATTTGCAACTGTGAAAAACACAATGCCCCATTCAAAAATCTGAACCTGAATAGTAGAATAAAACAACTGAAGAGAGAGCAGCCATTGAAAAAGGACACTAAACTGTCAAAATGAAATTGGAAAGGAGGAGAGGTGGCAGATTTAGTAATTGGAATCAAGAAGTTCATTCCTGTTTTCCAGGAATATGCTGAATTTAATCTCTGCCTCAAAAAACACCTCCACAACAAAACCCCAAAACTTTGGATGCAGCCCTGTAGAAACTGTACAGTCAACAATGAGAAGAAATTTGAAAAGGTAAAATAGTTGGATTTTCTGAATGAACTCTAATTCCTTGCTAAAAGCAGTTTTAACAGCTGCTTTGATGTGCAGCTGGAGAAGATTCTGCTTTGGTTAGTTACCAGGATAGGTCACATTCCAGACGTTCCCATTGTAATACTCTTCCAAGGACCCTTTATTGAAAGCTCATGGATGAAATTTATTGATTGTGAAAATTATTGTCTATGATGTGATGACTAAAGGGACATAGTTTGTTGAAACTATTGGAGTCACTTTGTTTGAGATTTGTCCCTGAACAGTGTAGTTTAGAATACATACAGAGAGGATTGATTTTATTGCCATGGCAGTAGATTTCCCTGCCAACCATCCAAACTTTCTGAATGTGTAGGATGGCCAACAGCAACAATAGCTCTGCAGCAAGAAAAACCCATGTCCTGGAGCTTAAATTCTTCTAAACAAACCAGAGATTTTTGCATTAGCATGCTTTTCAGAATTTTTAAGGAAGCACATGTTACAACAATATATTAAGAAATAGGAAGATTGAGACTGTGCAGATCTCTGCTTGATATGATATAGCTGCAGTGGCATATTATTCAAAATAAGAAGATGGTGTTATTGCAGGTTTCCCTGGTACTGTATATGAGGCCAAGCAGGCAGACAGGGCTGTAGTATTTTATCATGTCTTAAAGTGCCTCCCTGGGGTGTGCCTGTTGGAATCCAATCCTGTCTGCAGGATCCCTGTGGTAACAAATGCACTGTGCAGTGCTTCTCCTTATCCCCGCTGGGCCAGCCAGGACAGAATTTGCTCCATAATTATGAAAAAGGATGTGTGTTTCACTGTGCAGATGTTCAAATGATGTACTTGCTTTCTTCTATTTAGAGAGAAATAAACTTTTTAGCAGTATCACAGTGAACACAGGCACAGCTTGCAAAGGACTTCTGTTTAATATCTTATTGAATGTTGTTACCATGTCACCCAAAAATACTTTGGAAGATGATATCTTTATGCAGCTGACAAGCTATAAATTTTCTCTCAGGCAGCTCTGCAAATGTGTGATCTTCCCAAGAGCTTTTCATTTTAAGCAAATGTGCAAAATAATCAGAAGAAGTATGGATTGATTTATAACTACCTAAGAGATTTTACATTCAATTCTGGGCTTACTTTGGTGTAAATGCCTAATCTTTAATGAGTCAAGTCTAATAATTTTACAAAAGCCTTTCACCTTGGCCAGGGAGCTGTCCTCTCCAGACAACTGAAAGAAATGGAAGAAAACAACTCATCCCCAAAACCCAAACCAACAAGCATTAACAGGAATCAAAAACCCAACATTTTCAGTAGGGAAAACTATGATGACATTATTGATGGTTAGTGTCACCATTCTAATTAGGATGGTGAACCTTTTCTTGTCATATTACATTTTTTTAATCATGCTGTTGCAAACCAGACTGTTTTAATTATTTTTCCCCTTTTTCTTACAACACTGTTAAAACAGCCTTGTTGAATAAAAAGAAGCCTGTGCCTCAAAAGCTTTCATGTGTAGCACCAGCAATCTACAGGGAGGCTGGAAACAGAGGTGCCACAATGGTAAATGATAGGACAGTAGGAAGGAAAAAAGATGTGTGCAGTATGAATTAGGCATTTATATCAAAGAACATTATAATGCCTCAAGCTTTCTCTGTACTGAGGTGTGAAAAACAGAATGTTATCTCTTGTAATTTTCCCCCTTCTCTGGTCAATCAGAAGTGTCAGGGATAATGCATGTAATCAGATTTCTTTGAGGCCGATAGCTTCTTCAGTGCTTCACCCACTCCGATTTTACAAACGTCATTACACTCTGTGGTGTCTGCTTGGACTATCTCCCAGTAAAATTAACAGGAATGTTGAATGGCAAAGGATACCTGACAATAAATATCCTTACTTTGCACTGTTCCCAAAACACCTAATGTAAGGTGTTATGTTTATCCAGTACACGATTTGCTGATGTATTTATGGTGACAAGTCTTTGACATTGATAATGCTTTTAAAACCTATTTTAAACAGAAATAGGAATGGGAATAAAGTTGACCCTTACTGTACTGTATGACCTTGCTGCATTTGTATCTTGGTGACCACGAGAACTTTGCTGAAAAATTACTAACACAGGAAAATTCAAAACTCTCCAATCACCCTTCAATGAAAGCTGAATGCAAAACTTTCTTCTTTGTCCAGGCTTCCCCATGGTAGTGCTCCCATTCTTACTGATTCATGCAGAAAATGAAAACCAGGAGACTTTTTGTCCCTGATTGTATGGATAGAGGAAGAAAAGAGGAGAAAGAATGGAAGCATGACCATTTTCTTTGGAGGTGTTCTCAAAATGCTCCTTTTCTGGCAAATGTTTGTGCCTGTGCTCAGTCACGGGCCTGAGTACAGTCAATAAGTAAAGGCTGAACAGGAGAACAATGAAACATTTATGTGTACTGAGAGAGCTAGAACCAGTAGGAGCTGGTAGACGTGGCAGGATCTGAGCAAGGTGTTAATCATATGCCTTGGGAGGTTGGTTGCAAGTGCAGAAATGGGGATTAGTGCATGTTTTCTCATCAGAAAACTTGAAGAGCAGCCATTGGCCTCTGTCAGAGGTATTTCACAAAAGCAAAAATGGGATTTATAAGCAAGGAAAGCTATGCCACTTTCTTTTTCTCTCCAATGTGTTCATGGCATATTTCATAAATAGACTTATGACAAAGGCATACCTAAATCCTATACAGGTCTCTCATTTTAGGAAGGCTCAAAATGTTGGCTCTTTGCCTGAACAATGAGTAACAGTATAATGAAACAACATGTAAGAATTTAGAGAAAAACTACCTTTAATGTGCTTGGTATACGACTATACCCCAGCAAACTAACTTATTTGTGCCAGCTACAGGTGTTTTCCATACACTGTTTGCTGCTTGTTTCTGTATTAACCTAAAGATGTGTTGACTTTGGTACAGAAATTTTTATATAATGTTTAGGCTTTAGCTGGCACCTGATTCTTTGTACATAGAGATCTTCTGTCAAACTAATTCACATCTGGTAATAGTCCCAGACTTGAAAAAAAACCAACAAAATAAATCCACCAAAAAACCAACCTGTTTAATGGATGACTTATTACTTTCTGTTGTTTCTAATTACATATGACTGGCCAGTATTGTTGTTCTTCATGGCATGGTGCAAGACTAATTTCTTCCACCCAGCCATAACCTCCCAAAGAAGCTTCCCAAAAGAAAATCCTCAAAAAACCCTTGTTCAACCTTACAGACATGAAAACTTCAAAACTGGAAAAGTTATTCTATATGTTTCACAATATTTTAAAATCGGTTTTCCATCCTGTAGTTGGCTTCATGAATTGACATGTAGTTATGAACCAATTCCCACATAGCATCACGTGCTACGTGACCACAGAATTTCTCCAATGCTATATAATGCTACGTAATTACACATCTCATTTATCACTCAGAAGAATTTAAATGAAGACTGCATATTTACATAGTAAGACCTGGATGATTCAGGAGATTTTAATTGCTTTTAAAGGCTTTTAAATTTAGTTATCTGGAATCTAAAATAGGTCAGGGCTGATTGGAATTTTATTTTGTCTAATGTTTAATGTAGTTACAGATTTTTGCAAAATAACTTGGTGGTCCTAAGCCTCTCCTTGAATTCATACTGATCCTCAGGAGGACAATATTGGGCCTGGCTCTTTCTGTGGCTGAGTGTACTCCTGCTGCCTTGAAAATCGGAGCTTGTTTTAAAAAAGAATTTACATTAATTATGTCACCCATATTGGCACACAGTGACTTGCTTCCCACCTAAAACTCCAAGGTAATAATTGCCTAGAAATAAGCTGATCACAAATATTTTGGTGGAGCTAAATGACCTCAGCTGGTATATCAGGACCATCAAACCCAACCAGTCTAACGTAACACGAGCTTCAAAATGAAACATTTATTATTTAAAATACTAAGATTTGGCTTCTATTTGCCTTCTGAAACTTTAGCTCTTACTTTTGAAAGATTTGCTTGTTCACTTATTTTAGTGGAAACCAAATTTGAGGGAATTGCTCGAATACTGCAGATGTTAGAGAGGCAGCCTTGTAGGAAAAAATCCCCAAGACTTTTGTCACATGAAGTATGGAGACAACAATCCTGTGCATGCACAAGGCTGTGCAGGTCAAGAGTGGGATATCACACATGTTTCAGAGAAGTTTGTTACTTTCTTATGAACTAGGTTTAGTTCAACAGTTTATACCAGACGGTATTCAGTGTATCCAAAATTGCTTTTTTGTGGAGTTCTTGTTAGCTCAGCATTTTATTAGTATGCAAAATGTGCAGTTCAAGCACACATATGAAACAGCTATCGATGTTTCTCAGAAAAAAGTAAGTTTCTTTTTTAATGAACTGATTTAAGTAGTCATGTTATTCTTTTACTTCCTTGCTGTCAGAAGGTCCCTGAATAAACTGTTTGGGAATACTGATGTTTTGTAGTCAGGGCCGTGAATAATATATATTAACACTCCCAAACTCATCCTACTGCAGAATGAAGAGATCAGTAGAGATCTTAGATGTCCTTTTGTAATATGTGTAATCACTAATTTTTAATTAGTGGACTGTTACCTTCAGGTACTTCAATTAGGCAAGTCTCAAAAATAAGTGTGTTTTGTTGGACACTCTGTACTCAGTTTTCTTAATGGCTCAATGTTCTCATTTTGATATATAATAAAAAAGTAGTTAGAATAGGACACTGGGTAAAAATGAATTCATTACTTTTAGAGACTTTGAAAAGCTGTAAGTAGAAAAATCATTTAAGCATGTGTATTCTTCCTTGCTTCAGTGTTACAGACAAGCTTAGAAATGAGTTTATGTTTGGGTGCTTTGCTTAGGGCGTAGACATTTAGCTCCCAGGACTGAGTGTTACTCTGACTGATCAGAAGCAGTGTTTCTGCCTAAGAAACCAAATCCAGACACAAAATTTGAGTAGCTAATTTATCCACTGATAATCATGTTTCATCTCAAGAGAATGCTGCTATGTGTTGCTTGTACTTTCTTCATTCGTGAAACAAAAATGGGTTTTACAGAAACGTAAAATAATCACCAATGACTTTTCACATAAAAATTCATGTATACTATAATAATGTATGAACTTAGTAAAATGCTACAGTAACTCGTATAAGTAGTGTGAACCAGTTTATCCCTTTTACTGAATGAATGTGAAAGAATGAGGATACTGTCTAAAATTTAAAGGACAAAATAGTATTTTATTGCATAAAATAAAACTGAAGACTTACAGACATTATTGTCAAGTAAGGAAACACTAATGCCATTAAACTAAAGGCCTACATACCCATACAGCTTCAAGGACAGGAAGTATCACAGACTTCCACACTGTTTTTCTAGTAAACAATGCATACAAAAGTAATGTCAATGAATAAATAATTAGTAAAACTTGATGTTAAAACTACTGACTTTAGTTTGAAATCATTATATTAACAGATACTGCTAATTTAATGGCTTCCCATAGAGTCAGCCTTTATGACTCAGCATTTAAAAGAGCCTCAGACAGAGTGCTGTGCCCAGATGCCAGAACTATAGTCAAAGGCAATGAAAGAAGCAGTTACAGAGTATGCAGAGAGCAAAACCAAGAATGATCAGAGGCCTTGCAGTGTTGATCTATAGATGGAAAGGAATTGATGTAATATACTGAAGAGGAAAGTATTCAAAAACAGGAGAGTGAAAAAAAAAAGTTTCAGTGTTCACAGAAGTGTTTCAAGAATGAGCTGGAATTGTAATGGAAGATTTAGATTAAATATCGTGTGGAGAACCAATGCAATGGTAAGGACAGGCAAACATCAGAAGAGGTTTAAACATTTCTGCTGTGGGAGGACTTTTATGAGCTGTTTAAACAAACATCTGGTAGGAACAACGAAGTCCTAGCTGATCCTACCTTGGAGCAGGAGCATGGAGTAGATGAGGCATCTTTGAGCCCTTTTACCCCTCATTTCCTCCAGTGATGAAGCCTGTGCCACTTTGCCATGGGGTCTGTTCTAGCCAGCCCTCACTATTAACTCTTCACCCTGTGGGCTAGAGACACCCCAGTTTGAGGGAGGAACGAGTCTCAAAGACTCTGAAGTTCCTGTAACTTCCTTGCAAAATGTACTGATGAATAGTGGAGGAAAACTGAGATAAGTGGGGTGCTGATGGTGACTCTGGTGTGCTGGAAGAGCTGGAAGGTGTGAGCTGGGTGAGGG
Source organism: Edolisoma coerulescens (assembly GCA_013397115.1). Taxonomy (NCBI): domain Eukaryota; kingdom Metazoa; phylum Chordata; class Aves; order Passeriformes; family Campephagidae; genus Edolisoma; species Edolisoma coerulescens. The sequence goes on along the minus strand of VWZW01000978.1, from coordinate 979,049 downwards.
AGCAGTGGTGTAAGCACAGCAGCTGCGTGGGGTGGTCCCTCTGGAGCACCTCCAGTCACAGTCATGAGTGAGCTGTGGTGCCTCTGGGGTTAAGGCAGGTGGGCAAGCTGGAGGCATTGCAGGGGGTAGCAGGAACATGGAAATGAATTGGGAGGTTCCTGTGGCAAGGTCAGAGAAGAAAAGCCCATTAGAAACTCGGTTTAATTACTTTCACTGCTCAAGAAACTAGTTTCACTCAGGGAAAAGCAAGTGTTTGTTTATACTCTGTTGTTTAATACTGACCACCCAGCAATGCATCAATCCAATACAGGACTGCAAGACTGTCAACTTGTCTTTTTTTAGCAAAAGTGTGTGCTTCCAGGATCAAAGTGTTAACCACAGAAATACTTTGTACAAAACCACACAGATTACCGGAACTGATAAGCATTGTGGTTCTTGTCTCTAAAAATACTAACTGCTCCTATTATAGCTGCTTTTTTCCTTTTTCTCTATAGGATAGTACCTTTTTTGAAGTTTCCACTGCTGAATAGACCTACACATGTTTAAAAATACATCAAATGATTAGCCCTACTCTGTACTAAAATCGAAGGTAGGGGAAAAATGTATTATTGGAAATATATTGCTTCAGGATTGTGGCCTTTCTGTCCAGGACAAAAATAATACTTTATCATATCTCTTGAAGTATTCAATAAGTCAGCCCAACTATGAGTTGGCAGTCATTGCCATATGTATCACTCCTCATGAAAACTTAAAACAAAAGGCTTAATAACCACTGCATAGCTACAAGGTGTGCAGGGAGAAATTATGTGCAAAGAAGTTAAACTCTGGCAGCTGGTCATCCTTTGACAAGAATTGTTATTATCTATACTTGGGAGGATTCTTAAAGAGTGCATTTGGTACATATTGCACTGCATCACTACAGTGATGTATTTCTGAGAATCTGCCTTAATCACAAAATTCTCTGAATAGGAGCAGACTTGGCAGATTCAACATAGGAATGTTATACAAAAAGAAGTGCTTTACTGGTCATCAAAAGGAATGAGGAGGATATTGAGAACCATCTGGATAATCAATTAAACTGGCCAAGAAAATGTTTCAGTCATTCAAAAAACTGGAAATAAGATGGCAAATACATATTTTTAAATATTTTACTGAAAATAAAACAAACAGTGTCTCTCCTCTGGCAAACCTCTGAATAGCTTCAGTAGATGAGCATGGTCCTAATCCAACAAAGCATATGTAAGCACAATGGTAATTACATTTATTTAATCCACTCTATGTGCTGAAAGTTACATTTGTATTTAGGGCATTGCCGGATGGGGACCTAACCTGAATTATGCAAAGTCTTTGAACAGAGACTGGAGGAGGGGTTTGTTTTTAGCAGTCCATTAAAACCACCAGAATGCCCCCGTGCTGGACGTTCCCGGCCTCTCGGCGAGAGGCCCCTTTGCGTGCTCTTTCATTTTTTAAAACACAATTCCGAGCCCTTGTGACAGCCCCCGCGTGGCCCCGGCGGCGCGGAGCCTGCGGATGCCGCGGCGCCCGATCCTCGCTGCC
>VWZW01000978.1:963808-976867 GCA_013397115.1 Edolisoma coerulescens | reverse complement strand
CCCCTCGCTGGCATCCTCGGGAGGGCTGCTGTCTCTTCCCTAATCCAGTGAGAGCAAAGAGGGAGGGAGATTCTTGCTCATGCTACGGCTTCCCCTTAAAAATTAAAAGGCTGAAGGCCTTCGTGCTTTCCCCTTCTCCACGGTTTTAAAAGGACAGGAAACAACAGCGTTTGTAGTGAAAGGCAAAGCATCCTAAGTGTTTCTTCAGGAGAAGAACCAAGTTTCTTTTCCAGTGGTGAGCTGGTGGCACTTTTATTTTATGCTCATATTAATACAGTATTTCTCCAATATTCTCTGCACCCTCTTTTTCAACCAGTCTGGGTGAATATTTCCTTGTCTCTGTAATGAGCAGTCTACTTATAGTCCAAATAAATAGGTAAAATGATTTGATTTGTTTAACGTGGCAGATGAGTGTCTGTTAGGAAGCTCATATCTAATTGGACTAGGTCATGAAGGACATGGGATATTCCACGCTCGGGACATAGTTTCAGTTGTCTGTTTATCTCCCTTCTAAACTGAGACTAGCACGGTGCATTCCAGAGGGGGAGGGAAAATGGAAGGGACTCTTCTCAACCCTGATTAATCAAGCTGGTCTGCATGAAGATTTGAGTTATTGGAGCACAGGTACACTAATACAGAGCTTTTTAGGGTAAAGCTTGGATCTCAGCACTAGTAATTTGTTGCAGAAAATAACTTCGGGGAGTGTACCTAAAGTAAAAATTAATGCTAGAAATTATGTTAATTTCAATGGAAACTAATGTTCTTAAATAGCCTTAGCCCTTTTCACAGCAGTGAAAAATCATAAAGGAAAGCACAAGGATAACACCTATCCATCAGTGATACAGTTTTAGAAATCTGTTGTGACCCAAGAATTCTGAACCTGATGAAATTATGGGCATTTTTGACCTGAAAATGCATGTCCAGATGAAATAGCTTAACTGTTAATATGTCATTTCTATTGATAAGGTTTTAATGCTGTAGTCTTAGTAGATGGTAGTAGAGGAGTTAGCTCAGCAATTCAGTGGCTTCAGCTAAGTAGGTGAGAACTAAGGAAAGTAAATACTTTAAATAACATGAGTGCTTTTCATAATTAGGTTTGAGTAGAGTTGCTGCTCTTTGCTTAGTGTGAATTGAGAAAGGAATCCTGCTCAAATGTCAGATACCTGTCTCTACTGTGGAAAAGGGGAGGATGAGCATGTTCATATGAAAAGCAACTCTTTGGTCTGAAAATTCAAAGAAATCAAGTAGGACAGTTTTATGAACTGTGGTCTTCAGATGAAACATTCTGGAAGACTCTGCATGCAACTGCTATTAGAAATATGATGTTCTTAACTTTAAGTTGGAATCACTTTGCTTTATTTTTCTTCCGTAATAATGCTTGTAGTCTTGTAACTGTCAGCTTTAAAAGCTGGACTGAGTTTTGCCAAATGGGTTATTAGTGTCTTTTTTGCTTTAATGATTGTCTTATTTTTAGCAGCTAAACTGAAGCAGAGTAGTCAAGGTAAATCAATGATATTTGAAATTCTTGACACGTATAAAGAACTCAGTTCTGCAGTTGTAGTGCACGTAGCCAGTCTGCAGAAGGCCAAAGTGTGCACTGTGTTTGCAGCTGCTGCCTCTGGTTACCTGAAGTCCTGGTCAGTGCTGTTGGTGCTACCTGCTGCAGAAAGCAGCAGCAGCAGTGAAGTGAGGATGCTGCCACGCTCTAGTTCATCTCAGCCATCACGTGGTGCCTGAAGCTTAGGATCTCAGCTCCAAAGTTTACAGTCTTAAATGTCATGAACATTGTAGATGCAGATTTTTTTTTACTGGATGTTTTGCTTTTCTGCTGCTTTGGGTTTTGAAGGGAAATCATCATTAAAAGTGAAAACTAATTGTGGTTGAAAAAATACTAGGAGGTTTTTGGGGTTTTTTTTGGTTTTGTTTTGACAAAATACACAACAGAGACATATTGTTACCTTAATAAAATGTTTTCATTAATAAGAATGTTTCATTAATAAGAAAAATTTGTTGTAAGTGGGTTACTCTTTTTCAAAGTGTACGTACTGTTCCCTTCTTAAATGTTCAATGTCATGATAAAAATGCAATTCTGATGTGTGTTTTCTGTGTACAGTATCACGTTGTGGACTAGAAATTGGGAGATACGCATAAATACTGTGTTGTTACCAAGAGCTGTTACTTCAGGTTTACCTGAGATTTTGCTGTTAGCACTTAAATGCATGTAAGCAAAAATCTTTCTAAGTTAGAGACTTGGGGTTGTTTGATATTATGCCCGGGTATGTTCAGCTGTTAGCTGTACAAGGGAGTAAAGGAAGACAAAACCCAGCATTAATGGCCCATTTAATAGTCTTTAAGTTTTGTGGTAATAGAGAGAGAGAGATTCTAATTCTGATCCAAACTGCATTCCATGTTTCTGCAAGGCCCAGGACAACTCTTACAAATAAATGCCTTTTGGAGTGACTGTATAAAATGGTGATGCTTTGTGTTATCACAGGAATAATGAAGAGATTTGGTTACTAATTCCACAGTACTTTAATCAGATAAAGTGCTAGATAATTACAGCTAACCAAATGGTCCACTTCTGATTTTGACTTGTTTTTCTTTATAGAAGCTGAATATGAGAAGTGAGGTTGGGTGTGTTTTCAGGGAGGAGGTAAAATGTTACTTAAATGATAAAATCTGTATTTGTCTTCTTGCACCTGGAAATGAATTATAAAATTGCAATGGATATATTCCAGGAAAATTGATAAAAGAAGAGCAGTAAATTGCTCTGCAGACAGTTACTGACCTTTTCCTTTTTGGTTTGCCTTATCCCAAAACACATTTTTATTTTTTTTGTAACAATTGATGGCTTTGCTGGACATGAAGAGAAACAAGGAGAGTGTAGTGATAACTTTGGCTGCTTAAAAAATTACTCATCCACTCCTTAAAAGCAAAAGAGAAGTTCTTTGAAGTGTGCTTTGTGTGGCTGGGTTGGTTTAACCCCAGCTGGCAGCTCAGTACCATGCAGCATCTCTCTCACTCCCCCACCTGCGGGATCAAGGAGAGAATTGCAAGAGTAAAAGCGAAAAAAACTTGTGGGTTGGGATAAAAACAATATAATAGGTAAAGGAAGAGCAAAGCAAACCAAGGAGTTCTTTCACCACCTTGTATGGCTGTTCAGCCATCCCCAGCAAAGCAGGGCTCCATCATGCTTGCTGGTTACTTGGGGAGACAAATGCCATCACTGCAAACATCCCCCCAGCTTTAACTGCTGAGCATGATGCCAGATGGTCTGGGATATCCCTTTGGTCAGCTGGGGTCACCTGTCCCGGCTGTGTCCCCCCCCCAGTGTGTTGTGCACCCCCAGCCTCCCCACTGCTGGCGTGGTGTGAGAAGCAGGAGAGGCCCTGACTCTGTGCAAGTGCTGCTCAGCAGCAGCAAAACCATCTGTATTTATCAGCACTGCTTCCAGCACAAACCCCAAACACAGCCACTGCAAAGAAAATGAACTCTACCCAAAGCAAAACCATCACAGTGGCATGAAGTCTTTAAGTATTTTAAGGTTCTTTTCTAGAATTCTTGCACATAGTACTGAACAGAGCAAAAGGTAATTTAGTCTTTGAAGACCACAGTCACTTTTCAAGGTGTTTTTTTTTTTTAATGCTGTCAAGGAGGAGCATTTAAAACGCTACACTTTTAAGAGTTACTTTCAAATACATGTTCAGATGAAGTATGTCAAAGGAAAATTGTTTGTTAGATTTGGCTAATGTATGGATTGTCCCAAGGTTTTAACTGGAGTAGGAGTATTTTAAAACAATTTGGTGTTAAACTGCGGGAAGGAAAGCTTGAAAATAAATTGCATAACAATTTCTAGACTTGGTGTCTAGCTTAGAAATGTACATGAGTTAAAAGGTTTGTTATTTCTGTTTGCTCTGTGTTACAGATCTTTCATAAGGGAAAGTTATATGTCTTCTATATTTTACAAGGGGATGACAACTGCAATACAAGGTTTCTAAGTTGCTTTGTAAATCTTGCTACAAGTTGCTTCATGCTGAAGTGTGATGTAGGTATTAGTTTGAAGTGGGGTTTAAAAGTTATTTTTTTCCTATGATTCTTTTAAAAGTCAGTGTTATTCCGAAAATATGCGGTTAGTTGTTAACACATCAGTGTTAGGAAAGGAGAAATAATAAAAGATGCAGCACCGCACAGGCTGTGGCACATCCAAGGTACAGTCTCTGTTGGGCTGCCAGTGTTAACTTGCGGTGTTGCTGCCACCGATGTGAATGTGAAACGGAGCAGTTTCAGTCCCAGGTTCAGTTGAAAACTCCCCAGCTGTGAGGAGAGGGTGGCTGTTCCCCGGTTCCCTCCCCAGGGCAGCTTGCAGCACGGGAGCGGGAGTTCAGCGCTGCTGCGGGAGCTGCCAGCCTCCGTCAGCGCGGGTGCGCGCGGCTCCCTGCAAGGCAGGCTTAGGGAAAGGATGGCCGGGCCCTCCACTGCCCCTTGGGTTTGGCGGCTTCCTGGGGTGCCAGGGGAAGTGCTCAGGTACTTGTGCAAGGCTGGTCTTGTTGAATACATTACCTGAAAGAGAAAGAAAACCAATGGGTAGAAAGCAGACAGCACAACCACTCATTTTGGTGGCAGCCTGCTTTTGTTGTAGAAATGGTGGAATCACACTCCAACATCCTGTGTGTGTGTTCCTGCTGTCATGGAGCCTGTATCTGGTGGGTCATTCTTCATGCTATAGATAAACCATTTTCTTGTAGTTGTATGTGAAAGCTCTTAAGAAACACTGTAACTGAGCAGTTTCCTTTATAGTGCCATTGAAATATTTAAGAACCTTTAAAACATGGCAGTTGGTACTTTCAAAGGTAATGACCTTAACTCGTTTCTGTAAAAATGGACTCTGAGTTTTTTTTTTTTGAAACCTTAGTACTTTGTCTTTTTTTTTTTCTTTAAATCAGCATGGGTCTGCTACAGTTTTGTATTTTAATCTTCTTAAATGACCTAATGTCGTTTTGGAAATCATGTGTTAAACATGCTTTGATATGCATTTTTGTGTTGATATGTATATGACCCCACTTTAAGGTATAAAAGAGAAACTTCTCATGTTTAACTAAAGCTAGTTTGTAAATTCCTCTAAAGTTGATCACTTTGGCCTATATTTGAGCCTTAAGTGCTGCTCCTTTCTATTTCACAAGGTGCATGTGCAGTTGTCTTCTTGTAAAAGTTCTGAAAATGCTCTGCTCAACTAATATTTTTGTTTCTGAATGTTTATTGAAATATATATGCACATGTGTTTATATAAAAGTCTTCAGAGTCACAAAATGACTTTCATTTACAGGAATTGTCCCCCTTTTTGTCATGGAGGCATCAACACAGTTGGGAGTTAATTTGCGTCGGGTTCATCTCTCCGTGGCTGATATCTGTGTGATTGCACAAGTGCACTAAGGGTGTAATTTGGAGACTGGTTGCACAGGTGTGACTGGGGAATCATTTGGCTGGCAGATGTTGATGGTGTACTATGAAATTTTAGTGTGGCTTTGTGCTGGGTCAAGTCTTAATTATTAGAAAGTAAATTTTACAGATAAAAAATATTCATTCCATAACAGACGTTCTTCCAAAACAGCACCTGTAAAGCAGTAATTTTAAGAGCGCTTTTGTGCATATTAAAACCAGCTGCTGACCTAAACAGTTTTTTTTTTAAATAAGGTGTTCTGTTTAAGTAAAAGTTGTACAATCATAATTCTTCCATGGAGGTACAGGTGATCATCTACTAATGAGTGTAGGGAAAAAGATGATTTCATTGAAGGCTGTTCTTTCATGTGCATATGAGGAAGGAGACTTAAGGTTGCCTATGAAACATTAAATTTTTTATTTCCCGTTTTTTGAATGCTTGATTCTCCAACCTATTCTATTTTTGTAATATTCGTGTAAAAGAAAAAGGCTAAAAAGTACTGAATTTTTCAGCTGCACTTTAGACAGTGATTCACAGCTAAGATTTGATGTTCTTGATTCAGCACTGCAAGCGACTCAAGTTTTGGTTTTGAATACATAACAGAAGAGAGGACAATATTTTGCAGAGAAAGACAGTGATAGGTCTTGAATTTAGAAAGTGCAGATAAAGAGAACATGAAGTAGCAGAAAGATATGTCTATTCCTGTCATTTCCAAACCATTTATAGTATCTTGTGGTTTAATTTCTGATGCAGACTCAGGCCTGACTTCACAGTGATTGTGATAGAATTTAAATTTTGTATGCCATGAAGCAATTCCCAAGCAATACAAATAAGTGAAATAGTGCGTGCATTTATTTGGCATTTGAGATGTACCTGATCAGAATTTAATGGCAGTAAAAGAACATGTAATTCTCTTGCCCAAGAGCTTTTTTTTTCTGCTGAATTTAAATCACTTGCTTGAAAATCTGGGTATTGGAACTTCACAAAGAAGGCTGAGGGAATTTTTTTTGGTAATACAAGGATCTCTCTAAAGAAAGGTTACTTTGCTTTTCATAAAATCAGGAGGACCTTCAGATTAGATACAACAGAAGTAGTGAGAAGGGTGTTGCCGATGTCTCCGTAATTTGTCTCTTTGATGTACAAAATACTGGAATGAGTAGAGGGCAGTTATCCATATGTGAGCAGGAGTTTTAAAGTAAACAGTGATTGAAGTCTGATGATTGCTGACTATAAAAACTGAGATGGTAAATAATTTAACAGTGTCTTTTAGTGTGTAATGATATTTAGTTATTACTAACCTGAAGCAAATTTGAATAGGGTCCAACAGGGTTAACTTGGTATCCTTATCAAGTCATTTCATTCCATTTTGCATTAATGTGTGAGACTCACAGCTACTTGTGGTAGTTTAAAACCTGTAAAAGGCGGGGAGGTACTTGCCTGTGGTGACTCAGAAGCTCGTGACAAAACAGGAACTAACCCCAGGTCTCCCCTGCCACAGACTTGTGCTCTAGCACCACTAATCGTGGGTTTGGTTGGCTTTTTTATTTAAAGGTTTCAAGGAATGCTCAGTCTCTCATGCAACATGGTGGTCTGTGACGTCAGCAGCTCCACCCCTTTCTGGTCTCTGCTCAGGTTGAACACTTTCTGGGAAACTGCTCTTGTTTGTGAGCTAAAGCTCCATTTTAAACCTGAGGGTTTGCTGAGAAGCTGTGGAACTGTTGCTCTCTGCAGCAGTGTAAGCAGGCTTGGCTGCAGAGTTGTCAGTAGCCAAGTTTGAGAATTTGATTAACATTTTAATAATGATTTAAAATTATTTATTATTGTGGCAATTGAATCTTCATGCAACAATACTACAGAAACAGTTGATTCAGAATTGATGAGTGGGGAAAAGTTGAGTCGCTGAAATAAAACAGAATTGGTTTTAATGAAGGCACACGGGCTTCAAAGAATAGGTTCTAGAAACACAAGGCATGCAGAAAATGGGAGTTTAAAGAAATGAAGTACTGAAAAGTGTGGAACCATCAGAAATGCAGAAATCCCACTGTACTTTTGTACTTCTTTTACTAAGGTCTTACACTGCTTAGAGTCTAAGTTCAGTGCTTTCTGATTTCTACCTGCAGTATATCAACAAAATACAAAAATCTGTGGCCCAGCTTAATTTCCACAGCTTTCCTTTTGTATTAGTATGCATAGTAGGAAAATTTTACTTCCAAAATGCAGAAACGTCCATTTTAAAAATACAGACTCGATCTTTTACTTTTAAATGTGTGTTTTATTCTCCTTGTTGTGTGTGTCTGTGATAAAATAAATACATTATCTTTACCGGACATTCTTCTAAACGTTCTTGCTTTTGAAGATTAAATTAATTCTAGAAAAACCTCCAGATTTGCAAAAACTCTCCCTCAGATTAACTAGAGATTCTGTGTAGGATAGTACTAGAGGTTCTGAAAAATTAATAATTTCTGAGGAGTTAAAAGTTAGGCTTCCAGTACCACTAGCGTGTGTTATGTGATGCTGGAGGTATTTATGTGTAGGATCCATACCTGACATACCTTGTGGCACCAAGGTCTGTACTCTGGAATAAGTATCTTGATTCTCCAAGCCCTCCCCTACATATTTGCCCTCCTGAGTTTAGATTGCCATACTTTACACAGGCTCCACTGTCATCAGGAGTGCATACAGGAATACAGAACAAATGAAGGATCCCAAGAATAAATGATTATTTAAAATGGAAGTATGTACAAACCTAAGCAATGAACAAGATGGAGGCATCTTTATAAATGTAGTCAATGTATGTCATCCTGTCCTGACTTCGCGCAGAGGGGCTTCCTGTGTCACGGTCAGTCTCCTCTAGGGCAGTCTCTATTTGTAGGTCTCCTTGATTAGGTCTGGTTATTTTGATGGTCTGCTTCCTACTACTGTTAAGTTATGCAGAGAAAATATTGAGCATAAAATAGGTCTTGAATTTGAATTGGAATAGTTATCACAGAAAGACTTTGTAAGTGAAGACACATCAAAGTACAGGTACTTCTTTATTTGAGCCTTACTGAATTAAGGTAGGTGCTTCCATGCCACACCCTCCTCCCCGTGTCTGCCACAGACACAGCAATGGTGATGCAATATTTCGTGGCAATTACAGCATGCACTGAAGAGTATAGGGTTTGCAAAATCAGACTGAGGAAAGACACAGCCCCCAAATTTTGTCGCACGTGGTAGGATTTGCTGTTAATGTTTACAGAGGGGGTTGGTTATTTTTTTCCTTTTTTCTTTTTTTTTTTTTAATTCTAATAGAGTGTAATTGTATACAGAGCCCATCTATGATGCCTTGTAGAACAATTGAGTGCTTCCTGTTTAGATACTTCTGAATGGCAGGATGTGTTAGACCGTGAAAAATAATTTGCTTTTCTCTTTCCTGCTGCTGCTGTTACTCATTCACTCTGTAGCTGATCCTTCTGTATGCCTGCCTTACTTTTTATTGCAGCATTGTCTGTCTAGAACTTTTAAAAAGGTAGCTGTCTCCCTGTGTTTATAGATAGTACTGGGCTGAACTGTTGGAGGATGATTCTGATGCAGCTCAGTTCAGTGTGCTCTGTGCACAGTGAACAGAAACTAGATATTGATAAAAATAAAAATATTTTCCCTGTTACTTACTTTGCATAGAGTTATCTGTATTTTCATACGAAGTTTTCTTTATTTTCTTAGATTCCATGGTTTCTGCCATTGTAATTTTGAGACCTGTGCCCAGAGCACAGCAGGCTGCAAGCAGGGATGCTCCATTTGGGATCTCAGAAGGCTCCTGGGGGATAGCTGCCAGTTTGGGTCCATCCCATGGTTTATGGTGCTGCAGGGTCCATGTGGGAGCAGGTCTGGGTGTCCTGTGGCAAGGAGGGCCCTGGCCATCGGCTGCCTGCTGATCCTGGCACTGGGGATACAGAGCTGGGGAACGGAGGGAAGAGAAGGCTCTTGTCAGACAGCACCACCAGCTGCAGTGCAGGAGTGTGCAGGACACAGCCTGGAGCAGTGTTTCTCTATCACCATCTTCACACCTCTCTGCTAGGTGGGATTTGGCAGTGTCACAGCAAGATAAGTTATTTGCTTGTTTTTAAAAAGAGAAAAAATGGTGAAGTCCAATTTGGACGTGGTCCATGATATTTTTAATGCAAGTGTTTGGTTTTGATTTGTATTTAAAGAGTGATTTTTCTCTGTATTTTTGTTTAGCTGTGTATAGTTTCACTAGCTAGTTTGTGGCTCTACTCCCTTTTATTTACATTAGATTACCAAATACCAATAATTTTTATTTTGTTGCCTATACCAATTTATTTAATGTATTAACTGCATTTTCTTTTTTTCATAGTGGCATTTGATTTGTTGGTTTTAATATAGCTTAAATTTCCAGGAATTTCCTTGATAGTTCCTGTAGCTTTTGCTTTCTGTCCTCCTTCCTTTCCTTCCAAGCTCAAAAGACAGGAGAGATAAATGTCCTGTTTTGCTTTATAATTTGTAGGTGGTCTGAATTTACAAGGAAACCCTCTTTCTAACTCCATCCTACATATAAGCTGTGAAAGCTGGCATGTTCTCCATCTGTAGAGTATAGAGTAAGTGGTCCAAACTCAAGTTTGGCTATTGATCAGACATTTTTAGTTTTCCTTCTGAACAAAATTTGGGGGTTCATCAGGTATTTGCTCAGAGCTTTGCTCCTCAGCTTGTCTTCGCAAGGTTTCATAGCAGTATGGTCTCCAGTATTCTGTGCAAAGTTGGATGTTGAAGCTCTGTTTGACTGGAGTACAGGTTATTCACTTGTTGGAATTGATGAAGTTCTTTGTTGCATTTAAAATTGAACACTTCAGTCGTAGTAGTTGGTTACTAATGTGATTTTGATGTGGTTGTTGTATGTCTTCTATAGGACACTGTTCCTTCTTAATTTTACATTGTAAAGTTGTTGGAAAGAAAATCTTTAATAGCTAGGAAAAAACCTCTCCTGGGTTGATGTTGAATATTCCAGCATATCTCCAAAGGAGAAATAGCGAGTGATAGTGATGAGGCAGCAGTCAAACTGGCCAAACTCAAGTTCTTGCATTCAGTTAGAAATAGGTCACTCTAGTTTGGTGGGTGTAACAATATTGACAATGTTTACCTGGTTGTGTTTGTGTCTGCATCTGCCACACGGTGTGTGCTGAACTCGGAGAAGGTCTGGATGGGCACTGCCATGGCTGCATTGGTGATCGTGCGGGGTACGAGGGAACACGTGTGAGACGCGTCAGAAACGTGGGGCATCACGGCCTGGGGGCTCACTGCAGTGGTGGCCACAAAGACAATTCCATGGTCATATAAATCCATTGGGATTTCCTTTCTGATGACTGGAAAATGGGGTTGGTAGGGAATGTCTTGAGGTGCAAGAAAAAAGCTACCTGCAGACTGAGTCACTGCAAGGTAGTAGGAAATGCTCTAACTGTGTATAAAAAAGAGATGAACTGGATAGATGACATTTTGGCAAAGGAAATCATCACGCGTCTTGCCTCAATTTTGTATATTTATTTTGGTCTCTTTTATAATATTCTGTTACATTGGATTGATCTAGCTTTTGCTTGTTATGCAGGAAAAGAGAAGCCCTGAGGTGTCTGAAATAACAAATAGCATAGTTAAGGGCACCAAAGAAAACAGTGTCTGGAAGGGTTGAAAAAAATCGTAATTCATTAGTCAAAAACAGAGTGTATAGAGACTAAATTGTATTATATAGTTGATTAATAATTTATGTCATGAACTGTCTTCTAAAAATTCTGAAGTAGGCCCAGCAGGTCCAGAGGCTGTGTCTGAGCAGGGGTGCACATGTCTGTCCAGGCCTGCATTTGAAACTAACCATGCCAGGCCCTTGGGATGCAACATCTCCCGAGAGCTGGGAAAGAGAAACTGATTGACTGCAAAAGGCAAAACTTTGGGCCCTAAAATGTCTTTTAAATTAAATAGAAATTAAAAATACTAGTTTCTTAAAAAATATGGGCAAGCTTTTCTCTGATATTTTATGTTTAATGAGTGTTTTCAACCTTTCATTTAGCTTTTGGGTTTTGACATTCTTTGGCTTGCATCACATCTTCAGAAAAGTAACTTCTCAGTTTTCACAACCTCATCCTGTTCTTACTTCCAGTGCTCTCTAACAGTAAAAAAGTGTAAAAAAGTCTTACTCTCAAATATGATTGAACAGTTGAAAAAATGGAAAGATCTTCTCTTACTTTGTTAGTGTCTGTAATGCATCAAGAGTGCATTTTGAATGGAAGTCCCTGAACTCAGTTAGGTTTGAAATGTTACAGAAAAAAATATTTTATTGCATTTTTTTCTGTCCTTTTCTTGATCTTATATGAGGCTTTTTCCCTTCCAGCCATTAAGACGACTGTACAGAACTTCTGTGTGGTTTTTTTTCCCCCAAACTAATGTTCAGTTACCCTTTCAAAAGCAAACTAAAATGTTAAAGTCAAGTCTAATTTATTTGATATGGGTGAAGATGTGATATTTGGTATGAGAGAAGTGGATGGTCCTATGCTGAATTTGTCAAAGGTGCCCTGTATTCCAGTGAAGCGCAAATGTGATTTCTGGAATGTGTCTGGAGCTAACACCTTGGTAAGGTGAGAAGCTGAAAGAATATCAGTCTAGTCCCATTTACTGTTGTTAATTCCCTGGCACATGAGGTACACCATCTTTTTCAACTTCTGGAAACTGCTTTCCATGTGCCTGCGCTTCAGCAGAGCTTATTAAACAGTGGATTAGTTGTGTCTGCCCATTGTCACAGTATTTTGATTCTGTATGCGGGGCCCAAAGGCCTTCTCCCCGAGGCACTGTGCAGCCTCCTCAGCGCAGCGAAGCACACGGGCAGCAGTGGCTGTAACCTGTCCAAGGGCCCGTGGGTGTGCTCTGGGGACACTGCCACAGGAGGGGCAGCCTAGGCCATGTGTCACACACCTCAGAACACGCTCTTACTTTCTCAGAAGCTGTTTCTGTACAGTTTTTCTTCAGCTTTTCTGTTCTGCTTGAAAGCTTTCTTGACTCTTACCTGGTGGGATGCTGTATGTTGCACGTTTAGGGGTGAGACTGAAGGAAGCCTTGTATCGAATGGGCAGTTTTTGTTTATAGTGATCGGGCATTGTTTGCACGTATTACAGTGCTGATACAAGTCTTCCTTGAAAAGGACTTGGATTTCAAATAGGAGGAAAGCATTTTTAAAGATAATTTTCTTTACTCAGATACTGTAGCCTTACTTTTTATGTGACCACAACAGTTTATCTCAGTGTGTTGTTCTGTTGCCTCCACTGAAACTTGTGCTTCCATGATCTTGTCATTGTTACATCAGCTTTCCATAACGTCTAGGCTTTTCTGAGCAGTGTGTGCATCATGCAGGCGTGTTGACTTGGTTTCCAACTGCTTTATCTTTTAACTGTTCTAATTTTTTTAATAGTCCAAGTAGATAATCAAATATGCCATTGTTCTAGTTCTGTTGGTCATTTCTTGAGATTATGCTTTTGGCTAATTGAATAATCCTTATACAAATGGAGAAAATTCCTGTTGAATAGGACTTTATAGATCCACAGTGAAGAATGCTCATCTGATGAATATCCTTGAAATAGGAGGAAGTG